>JAUJPP010000006.1:6917094-7334032 GCA_030562195.1 Nipponacmea schrenckii
TAGGCACACTTCCTTTAGGCGTATCGTAATATATGCACACCTGGTCAGCAGGTGGAATGTCCTCTAAGGGCCAAAAATATGCAAGACGAAAAAGTATAGGAAAAACATAAATTTATAACCGAACAAATTGAAAGACAGAAAGGAAAGGAAGTTACCCCGGTTACACGGAGAGAGTCCTTTGACCAGGACCGTAACTAGTGGCCACCTTGGAAATCTTTTCGCCCCCCCCCCCCCCCCCCCCCCCTGCCAAATACAAAAAAAAAATCAATTAAAGCTGAAAGCCATCACAATCTGTTATTTAGAACTTAAAGAGATCAATTTGGTCTTTAACTGAGAATTGTTAAGATCTTTAAATGGCATTTAGCAATTAGTCTATATCTTATTTGATTATGGTTCTACAGCGACACCTGTCGTCATAATCATGACCTTCAAATATTATTCTACATGCTTTTGGAGAAATGTTTCGCAAGATGTGTAATTGGACATTTGTATTTGGACATTTGTTGGTTGCTTTTTGTGTTTGACAATTTTCATTTGAAGAAATGTTTAGCTAGACATGTATAATGTAGATTTGTATTTGACGATATATTTGACAAGAAGTCTATTTATTATTCAATTAAAAATTAAACAATCGAATGTTTAGCGAAGAATTCTCGTTTTTAAGACGAATTGTGATTTTTGTATACAAATGTCAATTTTCAACGACAAATGTTGAATTTAACCTACAAATTAAGAGATAAGAATTTAGAACTAAGAAATAAGAAATAGCAATGAAGAACATTGAATAAAAAGCCATTCCGCCTTCTATATATATAGACAAAGATTTATGGAACAACAATCACTGGTTAAAGTTTATGCAACGTAGTTGAAGTCAACTTTGAAACACCAACATTCTGACAATCAATAAGCATAATGATAAAACTAGGGAGACTTCATGAAGCTATCAACATCAGAAGTAACCACTAACCACCCATACGAAGGTGTTTGATGATAAATTTATCAAACTGTAATATTTAATGTGCATAAATTTATTCATATTTGGTTATTAAAACACCTCAACTACCCTATGAATAGTTATTTTAAAAAAAATATCCTTTCTATTAATAAAACACTCTGATATTAACATATTATTTAATCTTTAATCCCCCCAAACCCCTTTAAATTTAAATTTCTTTTTCACAATCACTGAATTAAATCAGAATTGAATGTTATTTTAGGTATCATGTAATTATTATCGTTATAACTGTACCTTTACAGCACTCCTTGGTGGAGTGTTTCAAAAACTATTCGAAAATATTTTGTATGAGTTATAACCCTTGTTCTTGAAAACACATTTTATTTATTTTTGGCATAATTGAGATCTGGTTTATGGATAAAACTTGGTGTGAGTGTTCCTAATAACCCAGGATGAACTGTAATTAAAAATCAAGAAAAAATCTTTATTTACCGATAACTCCTGTCAACCTCTCGGACAAATTGTCTGCTACTATAAATGTTGGCGTATTACAAATGGTCATCGATATGTTTTAATTTATACACGATTAAGGGGGAAGCCCCCTCACCCATCCTAAAGGAAGTGTTCGGAAGTTCTGGCTTGTGCCTTAATGTCAATTCCGTTACTTACAAACAAAGATAGCTTGCCAGGCAAGGTAATATACGCCCACTGGCAGCATTTATTTCAAATAAAAATTTTTCAGTAAGGTTACAATAAGTGGAATGAAATATTCTACCTTCCACCATATATTTTTTTCTAGGGTCTCTAGTTTCATTAAAAACTGTCAAGAATTGTACCTAACTCAACTCATTAAATATTTTTCGGTATTTTTATGATTTGCAATAGGGTTCACCCTTAATAATATTTTGATATTTTTAATTCTTAATAAGGCTCATTCTTGGTTGATATTAAACAATTTCAGCGAGTTTTGTCAAAAATGAATGTTTAGAGTGTTCACAAGCCAAAAGTTGAAAGCGATTTTGAAAACAGGCCCAATAACTGACACTAAATATTTTTCGATTTATCTGATTTTCAATAGGGTTTATCCTTGTGAGAAAACAAATACTAAAGCCAAGCTTCATCAAAATCCATTCAAAATTGTTCTTTCTAGAGTGTTTACGACTTAAATTGAACGCATTTTCAAAAACAAGGGCAATAACTTGTACTAAATATTTTTCGATTTTCAATAGAGTTCATCCTTGGGAGACAACAAATACTCCAGCCAAGTTACATCAAAATCCATTAAAAATTGTTCTTTCAAGAGTGTTTACAAGCTAAAATTGAACGCGTTTTCAAGAACAAGGGCTATAACTGACACTAAATATATTTCTATTTATTTGATTTATAATAGAGTTCATCCTTGGGTAAAAACAAATACTCAAGCCAAAGTTAATCAAAATCCATTAAGAATAGTTCTTTCTAGAGTGTTTACAAGCTAAAATTGAATGCGTTTTCAAGAACAAGGGCAGTAACTCATACTAAAAAATTTTTTGATTTCGCTTTTCAATAGGGTTCATCCTTGAGTTATAACACACTCTCACACCAAGTTTCATCGAAATCCATCAAGAATTGTGCCATGTAGAGTGTTTACGAGACAAAAATCGAACGCGTTTAAAAGAACAAGGGCAATAATTCATATTAGATGTATTTTGATAATTTTTTAAATTTTCAATTAGGCTCATCCCTTGCGATATCCAACAATTTCAGTGAGTTTTGTCAACATTGGTCATGAATTGTACCTTCTAGAGTATTTATTAAAAAGTTAAACCTGTTTTCAAACACAAGGGTAATAACTGACACTAAATATATTTCGATTTATTTGATTTTCAATAAGGTTCATCCTTGGGTAAAAACAAATACTCAAGCCAAGTTATATCAAAATCCATTAAGAATTGTTCTTTCTAGAGTGCTTACAAGCTAAAATTGAACGCGTTTTCAAACACAAGGGCAATAACTGATACTAAATATTTTTCGATTTAACTGAATTTCAATAGGGTTCATCCTTAGGTGATTACAAATACTCATGCCAAGTTATGTCAAAATCGCTCAAGAATTGTTACTTGTAGAGTGTTTACATGGCAAAAATCCAACACATTTTATAGAACAAAGGCAATAATTCCTATTAAATATATTTCGATATGTGCTATTTTCAAAAGGGTTCATTCTTGGGTGATATTAAACAATTTCAGCAAGTTTCGTCAAAATCGGTCAATAACTGTGCTTTGTAGAGTGTTTACAAGCTAAAAATTGAACGCGTTTTCAAAAACAAGGGCAATAACTGATATTAATTTTTTTTCGATTTGACTGGTTTTCAATAGGCTTCATCCTTGGGTGATAACAAATACTCAGGCCAAGTTTCATTAAAATCCATTAAAAATTGTTCTCTCAAGAATGTTTACAAGCTAAAATTGAACGCGTTTTCAAGAACAAGGGCAATAACTCATACTAAATGTTTTTCGATTTCGCTGATTTTCGATAGGGTTTATCCTTGAGTTATAACATACTCTCACACCAAGTTTCATCAAAATCGGTCAAGAATTGCACGTTGTAGAGTGTTTACGAGCCATTCAAGAACAAGGGCACGAACTCATACTAATTTTTTTCCGATTTCGCTGATTTTCAATAGGGTTCATCCTTGCGTGATCATAAACACTCATATTAAGTTTCATCTAAATCCGTCAAGAATTACACCGTGTAGAGTGTTTACGAGCAATTGTGGACGGACGGACGGACGGACGGACGGATGTGGGTGACGACAATATACGCCCCCCATTTCATGTGGGCGTATAAAAACTAACGAAATTAATATTCACTAATATAGGCAATAATTCCCACCTGCTGATTTTAATTTGATAATTTTGAATCCATATACTGTAAGGCTAGAAATGAATGCGTCAACAAACTAATGCGACATGGGGTATAGAGACAAGTACCCAGTTAATAATAGAAGAAATTTTTTAATGTATACGCCCAATTGGTGATAAAACATTCGCTAGCGATTATTTTCCTGAAGAAATCTGAAACCTTCCGAACAACGGAGATAACGTAAGTAGAAAGCAAATATGAATTTATGTTCTTAAACAATTGTAGCCATTCCTATAGAAATACTTGCCTTACGATCAGAAATTCTGCGTTGTTCTACACGTACACATGATAAATAATTACCAGCCATTAACTACGAAAACACTCACATTATTTTGCAACGACATGGAGCGTGCCGTACTAATATGGGTGATCAAATAGACTAACATTATACCTCTTATCTATCTACGTTTCATATTGGGTGGTTTAAAAAGTATATCCGAGCTGCAAGACTAATGTAATATTAAAGGAACTATAACTGAAAATGATCCCCGCTGTACTCCAGTGAGAAGGGGATCATGGTTAGAGAATTGGGTGGGGAAATTGTGTCAAGACATTGTAATTGGTTAAGTTGTCTGATATGACGTATTTTTTATTTTCATGTGTGTACTTGGTCTTTATCAATTTAATGACTATACATGTATAGAATTAATTATAATATAATATTATATATTTTGGTACCTTTTTTGGAAATAAAGTGCTAACACGTTAGACCAAAATATTAGTACCTTTTATGGTCTTATTTTAATTAGGCTGACTTTTTGTACCATCTGAACTAAAGCTTACACAACTTACAATGTACAGTGACTTAATCTTCATGCGCGTCAAAGTTTTCTGTTTGATTAACAGATTACTATATGGTTAAAGGGACATTCAGGTTTTATTTTTAAGGTCGAAATTGTTTTTGCTCACAAGAATTAGCAAAATGTGTAGAACGTATTTGAAAGTTGTAATCAAAACAATCCAAACGCAAATTTTTAAACTCAAAGAAAAATTAATTTAAATAAAAGAGTAATTGTAAAGAAATGTCTCCTATAGGTATCTAAAGTTGATTTGTGCTGGTAGATACATGTAAATATTTCCAAATATAACATACGATGTTTTTTGATACTGCCCCTTTAAGTATATTTGTGCTTTCGAGTCTTGATCCCATAAATCTATAAATAAATACCATTGAGTTATCGACACACACCTGTTTACAATAAAATAACATTTAATCAGCCTTTTAATTTCTAGATTGATAACAATAAAACTTGTGCGTTATCAGGTCTTTTTTATGCAATTATCATTGATAATAATAAAACGATAAATTTCCTCGATCGCTCTTTCCGCTTTCATGAATATAAAAAACTTTTAGTGAAAATTTTAGAAGTGAACATCGTTGACATTAATACACGCATGTGCAATCACAATCGGCACAATTTATTGTTGAGTCTAAATTTCACAACTCGCCAACAATGCTTGGGCTTGTATATGAATGGCGACTTTCAAACTACATATATGGAAATATGTAACATTACTATTCCTGGTTTCGTGTTTTATCACTAATATCAATTGTCACAAAATCGGATCGTTTAGAAGCGTGCCAAAGAAGGGTCTCTTGATAACACACAACAAATTAGATGTAATAATTGGAAAGATAGCTTGCCAGGCAAAGTAACATACACCCACTGGCAGCATTGAATTTGAGTAATAAATTAATCAAGTTCTCGCACCAAATTTCAGCAAAATCCTTTGAAACCTGCAGCTTCTATGCACACAGAATACCATTTTGATGCAGTTTTCTAAGTCAAGGGCAAAAACTAGAAAACTTTTTATGCACAATCGTCAAATTAAAACATGACTACCATCTTATCTATTTCAATACTCATACTCAAGTTTCATCAAATTTATTTAAAAATTGTAGCTTCTTTTGCAACAAACAAAATATTAATGACGTTATTTTAATAAGTCAAGAGCAATTAATCAAAAACTTTTCATAAAAAAAATCGTCAAATTCAAACTTGACTACTGTCTTATCAATTCTAATCCTTACACCAAGTTTCATCAAATTCCTTTGAAAATTGAAGCATCTTATTGCAACCACAACAGATTTTTGACGTAATTTTACTAAGTCAAAGGCAATAAGTAAAAATCGTTCATTGAAAAATTGTCAAATTCAAACTTTACTGAAGTCTAATCAACTACAATGCTCACACCAAGTTTCATCAAAATCCTTTGAAAATTGTAGGTTTTATTGCATCAACAATAAAATTTTGACAAGATTTTACTAAGTCAAAGGCAATAACTCATAAACTGTTCATCGAAAAATTGTCAAATTCACCACTGCCTTATCAATTCCAATGCTCATACCAAGTTTTATTAAAATCCATTGAAAATTGTAGTCTCTATTGCACCCACAAAATTTTTTATGATATTTTACTAAGTCAAGGGCAAAAACCCAAAAAACGTTCATCGAAAAATCGTCAATTTCGAACTTGACTGCCGTCGATTGCCGTCTTATCAATTTCATTACTCATTCCAAGTCTCGTCAAAATCCATTGAAAATTGTAGCTTCTATTGAATCCACCATAAAATTTTGACCCAATTTTACTAAGTTAAGGGCAATACCTAAAAATGCGTTCATCGAAAAATCGTCAAATTCGAACTTGACCAGCCTTATCAATTCCAATGCTCATACTAATTTTCATTCAAATCCATTCAAAATTATAGCTTCTGTTGCATCAGCAATAAATTTTGACTTGATTTAATTAAATCAAGGGCAATAACTCAAAAACCGTTCATCGAAAAATCTTCAAATTCGAACTTGACCGCCGTCTTATCAATTCCAATGCTCACACCAAGTTTCATTAAAATCCATTGAAAATTGTAGCTTCTATTGTGTCTACAACAAATATAGAGGCAGGGGCAATAACTCAAAAGCTGTTAGTCGAAAAATCGTCAAAATCAAACTTGACCACCGTCTTATCAATTCCAATGCTCATACAAAGTTTCATTAAAATCAATATAAAATTGTAGCTTCTATAGTGTCTACAACAAATGTTGACGGACCGACGGACAGGGATGACGACAATATACGTCAACATATTCATTTGGGGGTATAAAAATGGAAAGTATTAGTCTGCGTATACCGTATGTTAAAAAATCAAAAAGTAGTATTTTATATTCGCTTATATCAAACATGAAATAAAAATTCATTTTGATTATATAATGTAAGATTTAGAAATCCCAAATGGCTGCGGAAATCCAAGATGGCGGCCAAATTGGTGAAAAATGAAAATTTTTATTTCAGATCAGCCGATCACTGTAAACATATCTTGTAGTCTCTATAGCGTTCATAAGCCAATTTCGACGCACTTTGACTGAGTCAAGGGCAATAACTAAAAAAAAAATCGAAAAAAATGGTCAAGATCGAACATGTACAATATCTCGTCAATATCAATGATCAAACCAAATTGCATTGAAATCAGATGAAAACTGTACTCTGTATCGACAATCGATATTCCGACATTATTTTGCAGTCCCATAGTGTTTTCCCACGAAAACGTGAGAAATATATTATACAACCTCTGAACCTCTCTCATTATACATAAATTCCAAAACATCTGATTTCTTTCAATTTTTGACGAGATATTTAATGACTAGAATATTGTTTGTTTCAAAAGGTCAGGATGTCAATCGTACCTTGCTCCTCGGAAACGTATTCAGCTGATTATCTAAATCTTATTTCTTTCCAGCACATACAAAAATAGTAGGCATATAACATCGATTCAAAATCAATATTGTTACATAATTCACGTTTTCCGCTCTTTTTTACCAATATTTGCGCATATCTACGCTTGCTCACGCTCTTTTTTAAGTTTAGCGAAATGGAACCTATTTCTAGTATGGTTAAGGAATATCGTGATAACATTACCACGAGAGCTATAGAAGCTATATTTTTCTACGGATTTTAATGAAACTTGGTGTGAGCATTGAGATTTATAAGACGGAGGTCAAGTTCGAATTTGACGATTTTTCGATTAGCTGCTTTTGAGTTATTGCCATTGAAAAAGTAAAATTGAATCAAAGTTTTATTGTGGGTGGAAAAGAAGCTACAATTTCCAATTGTAATAAAATTTGTGTGAGTATTGCAATTGATTAGACGGTAGTCAAGTTCAATTTGACGATTTTTTCGATGAACGATTTTGAGTCATTGCCCTGGACTTAGTAAAAGAATCGAAAAAATAAGATGGCCGTCAAGTTAACAATCTGTAGAGAAAGCAGAGTTGCACAATGAAACTTTATCAGATCATTATGAAATAGGGATCGTCTAAATCCTAGTTTCTCAATTTTGTTTTGCCAATCACCACTAAGCGAATTTCCAATCGAACCATTCACCCCTCGAGACTTGAGTACATAATATATTTATTACGTGACGTAATATAATATTATGTGAGAAGAGACCATTTATCTTTACACATAATAAATTCTCAACAAAACCACAACTCCGGAAATGCAAATTGCTGGAATTCTGCACTCCACACAGTGAAGTCACTTGAGAAAGTATAGATAATCGATTAAATGCGACCTGAAATTTGCCATCTTTAACCCGAACATACCAACTCTCTATAAATAAATCACTGTACAAACACTATCACCTCAACTCGAGTATCGAGCGTGTCCATTCCCCGCTGGACCCAGGCAATTCCCCCCTTGGGAGTGAATTTACCCCCTTTTTAGAACCGTGGGTCTACATAGTGACAATAACTTACAAAATAAAATTCAAAAGAATCTATATAGAACTGTTGCCTGTAGAGTGCGCACGAGTTGCACCTAACAGCTAGTTGAAAAAAAAACGCGAAGTTAGGACACCATAAATTGGAGAAAAATCATCAGATAATCACTAAAATCGATAGGGATCATCTTCTTAAGAACACTGACCCATAAAATAAAAATCAAGAGAATCCATAAAGAATTGTAGCCTGTAGAGTGAGCACGAACTTAATGTGAACGGACCGTCTGACCCCCGGGGCGATTACAATAAACATCCCAAAATAAATTTGTGAGCATATAAAAACGCAGTTAATCATTTAAACCTATTTTAATATTCTAGAACTATATATCATATTTTCGCACATTGTTACGAAAATCGACTTCTGTTGTATGAGGATATGTTTTGACTTTTCGACAACTATAACTCATATCTGTCATAGTGTCATTGCATTTTTTATTGGTAAGTTGAGGATCGATGTCACAAAAGTAAGAACTAACGAATTCAGGAATGTTTCAAAACCACAAAATTAAAATCGACCAAACATGCAGAATAAGATAAATGTAAGTAGGCTAAATATATCATTATTACAGTTAACTTAAAAACGAATATTACAGGTCACCAAACAAATATTACTAATGCGGTATATAAGACACCAAGACAGCAAATCAATCCCATTTTACGCACGCGTAAACACAGAGTTCGCAGCAAGCGAACATGATACGATTCTTGAGATAAATTCCTCGAGATGATGTATTTTCACCTTCTAGTTTGAGTGTCTGGTTTAAAACGAGGACATTTATTTTTTATATAGCCGACTTACTTACCTACAAAGAATTGACAATTGTGGGATATCTCCACAACCATTTATTAGCCTGCCATAACAATCAGTTCTCTCATATTTTATTGGCAGGGAAAAGCACGAACTACTGAGTCCGAAAGACTAATCGATAATGGCAGGTCGCTCCAGCTCAAGTTAATTATCATGTCTTTGTTTACCATGGAAACCATGTGGTTGTAACATTCTGTTAAATAATTAGTGTTAACATTAGACTTGTATTGTTGGCTGTTTAAAGGGATAATAGGTCTTAGAGTGAACATAAAATTTGAAAATTTTAAACTTGGCCAATAAGAGTTCACAGTTAGTAAATATATAAATATAATAATATATGTAAATATATGAGACGCAGTATCCCTTAAAAGGCCTGTGTCCACATATTCGCGTTTTCACGCCGCGTAATATGCGTCGAGAAACCCCAAAGAGTATTTCAATAGTGACTTGTCCACATAGGCGTAATCGAAAAAACGCCACGCTTTGCCGACGCGGCGTAAAACGTTTTAGAAGAACGAATGTCAAATGGTGCTCTCTCAGAGCTTCTGAGAAGTCTTTATTATGTAGATTGTTTAATGTGGAGGTACATGTATGGAAACTCAACAAGGCTTGAGAAAAGAAGGTTACGATCTCGGCAGTTTCGCAACTTTCAGTTTGCGCCCTGTCCTGTTCCGCTGCTGAGAGATTTACAAAATAGACGCAATAGACTTTCCCGTCCTAGCAGCATTCCTTGCCGATCCGCAGATATATACGTTTTTGTCGATTTGTTGTGTGATTGCTCTTTACAGTTTTTAAATGTTTTTAAAAGATACTGTATTTATTTGTGTAGTTAGTTTGGGCGCCTGGCAGTTCAGGTGCCCCATCGTTTTCCGGAAGCAAAACGGGCCTGCAAGTATTAAGCTCTGTGTACAGTGGCAACATTTCCGTAAACAAAACAAGTGAATACAATTGGATACAACAAAACATAAAAATTTAGGCCTTGTATACACTAAGAAACAATTCTGGATATCGATCAAGATACGTGTGGCTTGATGTGTCAAAAAATGAGATGGAAATTTCCATCTATTTGTGTTTAATATTGACTATTAGTTAAATAAGTATGCATCCCGCACTTTACCAAATTTTAAAAAGCGACAATAAAAATATATACGGAATTTTCAAAAAAGTGAGCCGGCGACGATTCCATTCAGTTTGAGAATAAAAGCGTCTGGTAATTCAACGCTAAAACATCAACAGTAGGGGTCAAGGACGTGTGAAAACCCACATGTTAGATTTGAAAATCGCTGAATGGAAGTATTAAGCGTTTTATAATTAACTACTTGATTTTGTGGATTTATCCGATAATAGAGGGATTTTGATGTATAGTTATGACACCAGGTAAGTCCACTGATGGTAACATACTGTTATTGTCCAAATTCGAGTAAAATTAAATTTTTATGTTCCTTCTAACGTCTATTATCCTTTTAAGTTAAAAGGTGTAATAATCTGCATTCTAAAATGACAGATAACAGATTATATAAAACTGTACACGCCTCCTCCTGTGGCCTACAAGTACAAAGAAACTAGGCTACTAATTCAAGTTATTCAGCTCCTCTTACACTCAATACAAAGTAGGCCTACATAATATCCCTATCGACATAAGTCGATCATGTTAGGAAGGGGAGCATTGAATTAGAACTAAAACACTATCATATAACATATTAAGCATACTTCCCTTATAAACACTGCACCATACTGTCTCTAACCTGGTCTATACACTCTGTAGTTACATCGTTATTTGGCGGGAAAGATTGGCGGTTTAATTGGAGACAACTCTCATTTTAATTGACAGGACTAAGGCCACAAAAAGTTCAAATTCAATCAATGTTCTACTACACACCATTCTAGACTTCTTCATTCCAACAGCACAAACAGATACCCACAATTGCCCATTAAACGGCCAGGAGCTCAAAGATATTCGTTATTTCTATGGTGTTTATTTTTTGTAGGTAAACTCGTATGCGCAAGAGATTATGAATATTCAAGATCATCAAACATGCATAATACTTGCAGTGTTGGTAACCCAATCATATGGGTTTCAACGTGATTTATGGTCCCATTCTTATATTTATTTACAAGACAAGGTTATTGATGTAAGTTGAAAGAAGATAAATGGCATAAATAAATGTGTCATTAGTGCCCAAAAACCATAAATATTATAAACAATGGAAATAAATAAACATAGATATTTCTGTTTAGCTTAATCAATTAATGAAACATTTTATTCTGGATGCATTACCTCAAGATCTTAGTCTATGCATTCTATAAAAACTAAACACTTTCCTTCAAGTTGAATTAACAAGCTGTTTTATTAATAATTATATGTAAGATAGGTACAGACTAGTGCCAGGTATAGCCAATTATGTCATTTTACAATATATACATTGCTATGTTGGGTATTACATGTAGCATTTAGTTCCAATGATTTTTCAAAAATGCGCTTTGTTAAATGTATTATATTACTAGTATTTATTTTTAGTCATCTCACTACTGACATGTTATATTTACAAATAGACATTCATTTGGATGATTTCTATATTCCGTTTCACATTTTATCGTTGCTTTCACAATCTTAGATTCTAGTCAATTGAGACTCACTTGTGTCCTTTATATTCTGTTAAACAATAAAAAATAACTTTTATGCTTCCTTCCATTTTAAATCAATTTTCCAGTTTTTAGCAAGTATTTCTCACGGTAATTGTGAGGGGACATCTTATTGATTTGTTCATTGTTGATAAATGTATTTCGAGGAGTGTTGAAGATTGTAGAGGTCATAGCTGCTAAGCACTTGATGACAATAATTCAACTGTGAACATTGAGAATTAAATAAAAGGATAAAAGGCATAAAATTTTAAGTTCACTCAAATTTGGACAATAACAGTATATACCCATCAGTGGACTTACCTATACATCAAAATCCCTCTAAAATCCGATAAATCCCCAAAATAAAGTAGTTAATCATAAAACGCTTGAACCATTCATCAAGCGTTTTTTAAATCGTGTAAATATAAAGGGAAGTAACTCTTACATGTGAGTTTTCATGCGTCCTTGACCCCTACTGTTGAATTCCACAATGATGTTTTAGCGTTGATTTACCAGACGCTTTTATTCTCAAACTGAATGGAATCGTCGATGGCTCACTTTTTTTTAAAATTCCGAATATATTTTTATTGTGGCTTTTTAAAATTTGGTAAAGTGTGGGATGCATACTTATTTAACTAATAGTCAATATGAAACACAAATATAAGCCGTAGGACGAGTGTATTCTAACGCCTATTATCCCTTTAATTATCATAAGGTAAATTCTTCTAATAATTCAAACATTTTCCTACAATATTTTTGTTTGAAGGAGTATAATTGGTCGAGAAGTAAATTGTCTCAATCAAACTTAATGACTGCCAATGATTGTGAAAGCAAAGGTAAGATGTGATAAATATTTTTCTGTTGCTAAATGTATATGAAAACCAACAACTGTACAATCATGTATTACACATGCACAAGGTATTGATTCACTGGTGTTTTGTCCCAGCACTGCCATAGACTATGAATCAACTCAACAATTAAAATAAATAAAAATTTAATATTAAGACACTTCATTAGCTCTGGAAAGACTTTGGTAATCCTTCATCATTTAATAAAGATTCTTTTGGATCTGACAAAACTTGTGGTCCTTTACCAACCTGAAATATATTGCCATAATAGTATAGTCAAGCATAGATATCAAGCACATCTGGGGCCAATTCAAAATATAAATATGAGTTGTACACTTTATTTCTGGTCCAAATATGTAAGTACGTTTAACTATATTCATAATTACTTACACGACCTAAAAATAAAGAGGCATGCTTCTGTTCATTTTTTTAACCTAACTTTTACTGAAATATACTCCTTAATCGTTCTTCTGATTTTATTAGAGAGGCATTTATTAAATTCACAATTTAATTGGGTTAAAACAAACATAAAGTATAGCAGTCTTAGTAATTCTAATGCATGGTAGTGATTTAAACAGCGCATATCCAAATCAACCAAACCCTGGCCCACATAACATTTGCATGTGTGTTTTGAAATTTTCCAATAACAAAGAGAAAGATCTGAAGAAAATGTTATTGGTTGAAAATTGAACTATTCCGTTGGGAAATGAAATGAAATGAATGGAGTTTTACGTCCTACTCTTCTGCACCTTATGGGCTAATGAAGACGGGCAACGCCATGCAGTGTGCAATGAGGGAAATTTTGCCAGGACAGCGGCATTAGCCTACTCTTTTTGTGATTTCCAACTGTCGAGGGATCTTTAACGTGCACAGCCTGTAGCACACGGGGCCTCGGTTTATTGTCCCATCCGAACGACTAGACGCTTTTTCCATGTCAGTCCCTCCGACCTGCATCACTGACAAGGGGAAACCGGGCTGAAAAATCCGAAAGTTCATCTCGACCTTTGCTATTCCGTTGGGAAGCAGAACATGATACCAAAGCTACTACTATTCCATGCTATGCAATGGTCCACTCGGTACATGAGCATGGTGATATAGGATATGCTTTAAACCATGTATTGATAATCAGCTGTTAAGATTTGGTTTAAATATAACGTCTTATGTTACATATAGTTATGATTTGGCTTGATAATTAAAATATAATAATAATCATTACCTTTGTATTTATCAAATACTTAATTGAATTGGGTGAAACAGGTATACTAATAGCATCTTTGTCTTCCTGAAATAGATTTAGACAATTCTATAAATAATACTCTTTCTAGGAATCTCTGAATAATTACTCTCTAAAATATGTCTACTTTACACATTGTTCATTTTTTCAAAAAAATCATTGGAAGAAAAATAATGTAGAATTAGTTTTATAACTACCTGAGCTGGTGTGTGTAATGTCACTGGACGACCTTGTATCGTTAATGTCAAGCCGTTATTTTGTGGTGGAAAGTAATGATTAATAAGGGATACTACCCTAGGTAAATCTTCTTCCAATAAATAAAGACAAGCATTTGGACCAGCATCAAAAGTATAAGCTACCTAAACAGTAACAATAAATTAATAATTAGTAATGTGTTGATGTACCAAATAATGGCAGATTTCCAGACTGCCAGACACATAAGACAATAATCTTACAGTACTTAAAGAATAAAATACCCACTTACTTGACATATGACACATTCATTAAAGTAAATTGTTGTCATCTTTTCTTACTATAAAGATAGCTTGCTGGGCAAGGTAATATACTCACACTGGCAGCAATAAACATGAATAATAAATTGGGCCACAACTCAAAAAACATTCATTGAAAAGTGTTATCAATGCTAATGCACACACCAAGTTTCATTAAACCCATTGAAAATTGCTGCTTCTATAGCAGAAAAAGTAAATTTTTTTTATTTTTTTTTTTTTTATTAAAGGGCAATAACTCTAAACCTTTGAATGAAAATTATCAAATTCAAATTTGACCGATGTCTAATCAATTCCAATGCTCATACCAAATTTCATCAAAATCTATTAAAATTGTAGGTTTTATTGCATCAACAATAAAATTTTGATGTGACTTTACTAGGTCAAGGACAATAAGTCAAACACTGTTTATTGAAAAATCGTCAAAAACAAACTTGACAGCCGACTTATCAATTCCAATACTTACACCAAAGTTTCATCAAAATCCAATGAAAACTATGGATTCTACTTTTGAAGCAAATTTAATAAGTCAAGGGCAATAACTTAAAATAGTTTACTGAAAAATAGTCAAATTCAAACTTGACCGATGTCTAATCAATTCACACAAAGTTTCATCAAAATCCATTGAATATTGTAGTTTCTATTGCATCAACAATAAAATTTTAATGTGATTTTACTAAGTCAAGGGAAATAACTCAAAAACCCTTCAAAGTTTCCCGCCGTCTTATCAATGCCAATGCACACACCAAGTTTCATTAAAATCCATTGAAAACTGTAGCTTCTTTTGTGTCTACAACAAATATAGAGGCAGGGGAAATAACTCAACAAGCAATTGCCTAGCAAGACGTGCAAGATACGCCTTCTTTCAAGTATATTTCTGTTTAAACACAGGTTGAAACTCTAACAATATTTGGGCCTTGTTCAAGATCTCAATAATATACATACTTACCTTTATAATTTCATTTTGAACCTTATCAATTCCAATGCTAAAACCAAGTTTCATTAAAATCCATTGAAAATTGTAGCTTCTATTGTGTCTACAACAAATGTTGACAGACGGACTGAGGGACAGGGGCGACGCCAATATACGTCCACATATTCATGTGGCTGTATAAAAGTGGTATTTTCTGACTTTTTTATGCTTTCAACACTTTGGATGGTGAATAATATCAATATAGTATTTTGTTAAATTTACAAATTACCTTGGTTTGCTGACAATGGTCATTGAACTGGTGAACAAAATTGATTATTTGACGAGACACGTCTGTGAGATAAGATATAGGTGGATATGTATCTAAACATACTGCATGAAACTGATTGCTATCCTGTAATAATCAATTAGAGATAATAACTGTAGAGATAATAACTGTAATGTTAAAGGTGAAATTGACTAAACTGTTTCACAATTAAAAATAAACAATCACATTAAATTTATATTAGATTAACTTTTTACATTTTGAATTTAAAGGCCATGGTTCACCATCCTTTGGGGGTTGATTTAGATCCAGACTATTTTTAGAAGTAGTAGAAATGCATAATTTGTGCATAGTACCTCAAACTAGGTACCAGGTATTTGCTATATAAAACAGAGTCTCTAGATATGGCAGTTGACGTTCATTGAAACTTCCAAGCTCATAATTCTGGACACTCTTGATTTGAAAGCTCCAATCTTGACGGTAAACTATGAACACTCTCAAATAGCTTAAAACTTTCCATTTCTGAGTGTAATATATGTTGGTCAAATGAATGGCAAACCTTTCCTTCCAATAAAAACTTTAAAAATAAACTTACCTTCATGGTTATTTCTGCAAACTTTTCAAAATTTTTATCAATAATAGCTTTTGTTATATTTTTTATTCTGTCAGGAACTATTTCTATTCGTTTCTGTAATAAGGTACTGTTCTGTACACTGATCTGCATTCCTTGTGTGCTTCCTGTATGTTTCTTTTGATCAGATACCTAGGAATAATGAGATGGAAATAAAATTATAAAGATAATAAATTTTGTATCAGAAAAAGATTTGTGTGCCAAGTATATTTTCATGTACAAAAAATTGATGACTGCATTGGGATTCTAATTAATTATCGCTCACCCAATGCTTCCATAACTCAAAAACTGTACATCAAAAAAATCATCAAATTCAAACTGGACTACTGTCATCAATTCCAATGCTTACACCAAGTTTCAAATTCAAAATTGACTGCCGCCTTATCAATTTCAATACTCAAAAGTTTCATCAAAATCCATTGAAAATTGTAGTCTCTATTGCGCCCACTATAAAAGTTTGACGCAATTCTACTAAGTCAAGGGCAATGACTAAAAAAAACAATCATCAACCAAATCGTTAAATTCAATTCCAATGCTCACACCAAGTTTCATTAAAATCAATTGTAGCTTCTATTGTGTCTACAACAAATATTGAGGCAGGGGCAATAACTCAAAAACCATTCATCGAAAAATTGTCAAATTCGATCTTATCAATACCATTGCTCAAACTAAGTTTCATTGAAATCCATATAAAATTGTAGCTTTTATTGTGTCTACAACAAATGTTGACAGACCGACGGAAAAAGGCAACAACAATATACGTCCACATATTCATGTGGGTGTATAAAAAGGGCAGTACAATTGAAATAATGATTTTCATCCAGAGGAGATAGATAAACCCATTCATTGTAGGATGAATTTATATCTTTCAATACATTGTCTTGAGTGCTATTAAATGAAAGCTACAAAGACTTACCACTAAAACTAAAATACACATTTCTGGCCAATGATGATCAGTTGTAACTTGTTTAGCTATAGAATCTGATCCATCAGACAAATTTCCCATTTGCCATTCTACAAACCCACCATAAATACTTCTACATGCACTGCCAGAGCCTTGTCTAAAATATCAAGCATTGTGATATACAGAGCTAAACAGCCTGCTAGTTTTTCATATTTGTAATGTCATATCATTTTTGGGGAATGGCCTTTAGTGTTAATGGTTGACCTATCCAACTAAAGCAAAAATAGATTGTAAAACAGTTATAGTTCTATATATTTTTGACAGTAAAGAAAAACACTGATAATGATATACACTCACCTGGCAATATCAGAAATTTCTCCTTGAACATTAAACAACTTGCTTAGGGAATATACTACAAATACAATTTACAAATTAAGCACCTCTTTTATAATAAATGTTGTTTTTCAACTAACAGTTCAAATTTAAGAAAGATACAATTTTTTACAATTATTCACGGAATTGAGAGTTTCCATATAATAAAAGATAATCTTCTCCAAACATTTCAAAGCATATAAAACAAGCGTTTGCCTAGCAAGATACGCCCAATCTAAAGTATATTTTCTGTTTTAACACAGGTAGAAACTCTTACATTATTTAGGTCTAACCCAAGATCTTATCACTATAAATGTTCAAACCAAATTGCATTCAAATCAGATGAAACCTAGTCTCATTTGCGTTCACCAGCTAATTTTCACGTGTTTTGACTAAGTCCAGGGCAATAACTCAAATATACTTCATTGAAAAATCGTCAATATTGAGCTTGTTCAAATAAAAATGATCACAACAAATTTCATTAAATTAGATGAAAACTGTTGACTAAGTCAGGAGCAATAACTCATGAACCATTCACAGTAAAATCATCACTATCAAACTTGTCCAAGATCACAACAATACAAATGATCGAAGCAAATTTCATTCAAATCAAATGAAAACTGTATTGCCTATCGTGTTCACAAGCCAATTTTGATGCGTTTGGACTAAGTCAAATGCAATAACTCAAAAACTGTTCATCTAAAAATCGCCAATTTTGAACTTGTCTACAATCTCACCAATATAAATGATCACAACAAGTTTAATTTAAATCTGATGAAAATTATAGACTCTATTGCGTTCACAAGCCAATTGTGCACCGACAGATGGACAGGGGTGACAACAATATATGAACACATTGTAATGTGGGCGTAAAAATTACACACCTAAACAAGCATATCCCGCAGCAGATGATGCTAATCCTGCAGCTGTGGGGAAATTATTTTCTGAACAAATATGAATTTTTTGATTAAGACCTTCTACTGCATCTTGGTTTCCCTTTCTTTTTCTTGCTCTTCTTCGAACTGAAACATAATTTTCAAAGAAAAAAGAATGTCAGAATAAAGTCAACCCCAGGTACTATACTTTTCAAACTTGAAAGGGCTATTGCTTTGCTAAAAAATACAGAATGAAATATTTAAACTTTAAGAAATATTGAAATAGCTAATACTCAAAAAATCTACTTTCAAATAACTCACTTTCTCTTAAAACATTCTGAATCCTTTTAGAATCAACACTTTCTTCCCTGTAAAATTTGAAAGATACATTGCCATTTTGTAGTATAAAGAACGGGGAAAAAAATGAGTTGTTACCTAGCAGGATACACCCACTTTAAAGTATATTTTCTGTTTAAACACAGGTTGAAACAGCCAACATTATTTGTTAAGTTGAACTACAATTTAGGCCTAGTCCAAAATCTCATCAATATTCATGATCACACCAAATTTCATTTAAATCAGATGAAAACTGTTGGGTTAACACAATTGTTTTTTTTATAAAAACAAAGTCTGATCATTATAACAGAAATCTTAATTCTTATCAGAATAATAATCATTTCAGAGATATTATCAAAGATAAAATAAAGTTTCTCAGGTTTCTTTAAATTGTGAACAAAGCTTGAAAAGTGTGCCAGCGCCTTCTTTCAATAACTAATTCCTACTATCTCAATCATGTTAAAATGCAAATCTCATTATAATTGAATGTATGTATATTTATATATACCAATTATTAGCATCCTAAAAATGTCATTATTATTATCAATATAAATCCTTCAAAATATCACCAGTCTTTTCATAATACATTTAAAAACTTTCACAGAATATTCTCTTCTACTATTTCATTCAAGCCACTGTAACAAAACTCACCAACACAAAATTTATATTTCATTTTGTATAGATTGTAATAAAAGTTGAATATTTAGATTTTATAAAAAATGAACCACCTACTTTCCATTTAACCACATTTGATCTTCTTTGAAACTTGAATCTACAGCAACAGTTGTCTTTGCTCTGAGCTGAAGAAAATAGACAGTCAATTCTATTTCATGTTAAAATATTCATTTTGATAATTTTAATTTAAATGCCAGTATACAGTTTAAGGGACTGACAATGTTTTTAACATCAATTTTACTTTTTTACAATGATGTAAGAGTTTAAAAGTTTAAATTGCCACAACCAATAAAAACTTCCGAATACCTATTCACCATGAAACTGAATATTTTCATTACTGAGCATGTAATTAATGTAATAATTCAGAAATATCCAAACCTCATCTTGACCAAGTGTTGCACTCAGTGAAGAGTTGGTTGGTAAAATTAGCTCCTCATCTTTCTTTCCCCCTAAAAAATAAATTTGTATAACATTCAAATTTGTTGTTGCAGAGGACAATTTCAAACCAAAATTTGGAAAATGTTTTCCAATTTCTTTTCCATGTAACTTACAAGAATTAGTGTTTTAAGACTAACGCTCCATTAACCACACTCTAAGTGATTTGAAGGCAACACCAATCAAGCAAGTGATTTTGGAAGAAGAAATCAATCTCTAATCATACAGGGACAGCTTTTGGATTAAACAACTGGATATCCAATACAATTTACAAATAATAATACCATTTGTCGCAAAATACAACAGCACTGCATGATAAATTTCTCGTGTTTTTGTACACGATATTATTCTGAACTACAATAGATTCCCAAATATGTTTGTAAAAAAATGCTTATAACAAACTAAAAAAATAGAAAAATAAAATATCCTTGATCATGGTAGACTTGATCCAATAAATCAGGATTAATCATTGATATTACTTTCAATATTGACTATTATTGCCAATTATTTCAGTTCTTTTTTGGAAATTATTTCCTAATACTTCAGCATTTTGTTTTGACGATTCAATTTAATTAATGATCATCGATTTTTAGTTTCGGTGCGCTGATTTCCCAGACGCTTTTATTCCCAAACAGAATGGAATCGTCGCTTGCTAATTTTTTGAAAAAATCTGAATATAGTTTTATTCTCGCTTTTTGAGAATTCATCAAGTGTGGGATGCATACTTATTTAACTAATAATCAATATTAAACACAAATATTAGCAGTAGGACGAGTGCATTCTAACGACTATTATCCATTTAATATTTAGTTTACAGATAATATATTATTATGATCATCATCATCTCATAAATTTCTATTTAAATTTTCTTTTCAAGATATAATAAGACCCCAACCTTAAAATTTTCTTTCTTCTTTTGAATAAATAGAGTAGTAACTTGTTACTTTTCATGGGTTCTAGTAATCAATACTAACTTGATACTTTTCATGAGTGTAAGTAACCTTCTATTGCTATTCCATTTATCATAAAAAATACTGTATAAAAATTTTGCTTTACTCATACGTCTTTTTTTTTGTGACTGAACGGAAAACGTAACAATGAAAAATATATATAGCCATACCGGTATATCTACTTACAATATTTTATAACTGCAATATTTACTGGTGCAGTGCATGTTACAGTTCTCATATTGGTGATGGATGTTTTTTTTTATGAATAGGTCAACTACAACTGTCTACTGTTTACACTATAACCACACAAAAACATGAGTCTTTGATGACTATTAGAATGTCTATTCAGCTAATCAATTAATATACAGGTACATTTAGGAAAAATTTAATGCCTAATTGAGTTTAAATCGGCTGACATGAACTCCTGCTTTTCATTGGATTGGTATTCTCGTTTCATCTAAAATTATAGAGCCTTTTATCCAGCATTCATTTAATATCAATCTATTTTAAATGTGACAATCAAGACTATATTTTACTATTCATATCATTTTAGTCTCGAATATCAACGAAATATAGTCAACTATTTGTGGCCCACATTTGCCACTGCAACTACATTGGCATTATGCTGAACCATATTTTTTCTGTCAAAAATTCTTTGCTAGTTACTCACGGAAACCAGTGTATTTTGAAGAAAAAGACAATATTGAGCATCGAGTGGTAAATAGATAAGAAGCCGTTCAAACAGCTATTTGCCACGGGACTGTCTATTTGCCACTCGTGGTAATTTTAGCAAGGTCGCTGTAGTGTAGGCTTCATTGTAATAATAAGTGGCACGTTTTTATATATCACGTGTTTTTTAAAAACGGACTTTTATAATGATGATTTCAATGCTTGAAGCTACTGTGTTGATCTAATAAATATTCAAAGTGTAAAATATTAATGCAGATTCTGTGTTCTTTTCGCTAGGACTTCAGAAAAAAAGCAAGCGGTGAAATTTGTAACTTGTCAGCCATTTTCTTAACGGTTTATGGTTATTTTTATCCTTCTCCTATATGACCAGGTGGCAAAGGCCTAAATATCATAGAGTAATTCTATCAGTTCTCCTTTACGCTGAAATTAATATGAATAAGTCATGGCCTTGAATGAGAGCGCAGACTAGGGCTATTAATAATTATGACAATGATTACGCAAAATAATGTCATTCATAGTCCACTTATAGACTCTGTTCAAAACAGAGTTCACGATGACTTTCTCTTGTGAGATAATATCAATTATTGAAACCAGCGTAAGGCTTGAAAATACGCATGAAATCATTGGTATATAAAGCAAAAAAACAAAACTAGCATTTAATTTAGTTAATGACCTCCCAATATCGTACCGCTACAATTTTTCGGTTTTTTAACCATAAACTGTTGAATCAGCCGCCATTGTTCTTGTTCTTGTTCTATATCTTCGCCTCCCTCAAGGGAGAACCGTTGAACCTTTCAGCTACAACGTGGATAACATCAATATATAAATCAGCTACAATGTTATAACAACACACAGAGTTCATTTTGAAATGTGTAAAATCATTCACGCAACCATTTCCCGAGAAGAGTTACTATTAGTGTAATAACTACATGCTTTTGATGCATAAAATCATGTTGAAGATCGAATATATCATATATAATTAGGCTATACTAATATTCAATTTAACTAATAAGTTTCAAGTTTTAAATCAACTATTTATTATAAAAACTAATATTTCGTTTTTTTGTACGATTATCGATGTGTCCAAATTTGAACTCATGACCTGCTTTGACAGCCAATCAAATCGAAGTTGACCAAAAAAATGGCAGATATGATTTTATATTTTCGACCTCCTTGCCGATCGGCCTCAAGTTTTTTGACCTTAATGGATTTAAGTGTGGATATGTTGTTCTATATATAAAATGCGCAATTGGCTGATTTCAACGCACAGTAAGCTCACAATTTAACCATAAATCTTGCCTACACAGTGTAGACAGAATTGCGATTGTCTTCGCCTTAGACCCAAAGTAGACGGAAGGGTATGTGAAGCGTAGCGAAACCCCTTTCGTCTTCGATTTTGACTATGTCATTCATTGATAAATTTCGATGTCATAAATAGCGTGTGGCGTCACAAAACGCCCTGTCAACATAATTTCGACGGCAAGACAACTCTTATATGAGATAAACTTGTTTATGGAAATCCCGCATAGAACATTCAAGAAAAATTAAGATTAAACGTAAGGTGTTTGAATAGGGTACAAAACATCTATTTTAGTGTTTGTGAAAGAAATGTAATTTATTTTAAGAATTCCAGAATATTCACTTCGAGACTACCTTGATTGACTGCGACCTTGCTGTAAACAAACATGGCAGCCCCAATGGCGGCCATCTTTTTTCTTTTTTTTTTCTTACTACCAGTGGTGCAAAGTTCTTCTGATGCATATTCATGTATACATGTTACCATAAGAGAGAGCTTCGCTCTCGACGGCAAAGCTCTCATATTATTATCAGCCAATCTTTTTTTGTGTGCGATTTCAAACTATTGTCGAGGGTCGAGATTATATGACCCATGGAACATCTGCGTGGGTTCTCCTCTTTCCATAGAAAGATATGAAAAAGGACTAATTTTGTGCATTTTGAAAGATTGGTCGTATACTCGCGCCACCTTCGTTCGTTCATCCGTTCGTCGATTTTCCTACCTGTTAACACTGTAGAACAGGGGTTCCTAATTAATTTGTCTTGTAGGCCAGTTTAAAAAAAGATTTTGGTTGCAGGCCACTGAGTACTAGCCTTACATTTCCCCTTTTCTTTATTTTGATACTGTTTCCAAAAAATCATGTTTAACCCTTTGAAAAAATCGAAATCGGGCCGAACGGGGAATCTTTTCGATAGGGCCGGGACGTATCTGGCTAGCAGGCAGGAGTTTGGGAACAAACAATTCTTGACGGATTTTGACGATACTGTATTTTTATTTTGCAGAACGCGACATGGAACGGAACACAGAAAACAGATTTATACCTCTAATCTGATTTTTGTGGAACGGAAAAAGATCATAATCTCCGTTACTTTTCATTAACCAGTCTACTCATCTGGTGACAAACTTCTGCAATTAAAATTTCCCTTTTCTGTCACTTGACATCAAACACTCGCATAAAACTTGCCGTGACTAGGGTCTACTCTTAGGGCCTATACCCACTTTCGGCTGTCACACCAACGAGATTTGAAACCAACTGCGTAACCCGACTAGACGGGAAGAAAACGACAACATGTAACAGATGTTTCGGCCAGAATATTGTCTGCCAACGATATAGATTATCTTGTTCTCCAAAATACATATAAGGAGCATATCTGTACTTTGCGGAACGGGACAAGAACACACCCTGTTCCGTTCCTTTCCGTTGGTTGGTTGGTTCCGTTTCGTTCCACAAAATACAAATAGCCCTATATCCCATCATTGGTTTACGTAGGCCCATGATATGAAACAAAATAGTCCTATTGTCTTATTATTTTACTATTTCATACTTACTCTGTGAAAATTCCTGAAAAGAACGAGTTTATGGATAACGACATTATCTACAGGCATTGATATTTATCTATATAATCACTAAACACTAACCTATTATTACCTCGAGGGCCCCCCTCCTCGGGCATTTTCTTCATAAACCCCTGGATCCAGTTTTTAATTCATTTAGCAGTCAAGATTCATTTTTTCAAAATGCAATGACGGCTTACAACCTCATGAGAGTTGCGTTTATCTTTTCACACCTTTTTATATAACAAAACTTAGTAATTTCCAGTCTATCAGATGATTAACTTACGTAAATTGCCTGTCCGTAAGATTCTCTTACCCGTAGCATTCTGATAAATTTAGAGCATTGAGGTTTTGTTATGGGCCGTTTTCGTTAATCATTTAGGATTTGCATTCTAGTAGGCCTATGTAGTATTGTTTCCGCTTGTTCGATTCTTTGTAGTCGGAGTATATGAGTCGGATCTAGTAACACTAGTTGGTGATGTGCATACACAAGGCTTCATAATAAGGACCTTAAAGTTATTTAATTCAGAAAAAAAAATATTATGGCATGCTAAATTTAATAAGGCCGGGTCAATTCGATGTGATCTATAAACATCACAATGCGTCTTTGGGGTCTAAACTGACCCTGACCTTCGAAATTCTACTTTCATTTTATAGTTTATTAATATTTAGATTTAGCCGTCATTTACTGGAATATTTATATGGGTTTAACAGTAATTATGATCAAAATGTATGTCCGAAAAAGCTTGTATTCCAAAATACTCATTTTATGTAATTTTAATTTTTACCACGCGTGACATATATCCATTTAAACGGCATTTAGCTATTTGCCACTAGTGGTAAATATCTCTTGCCATTTACAAAATTTGAGTTTTTTTGAGATATTTATTATTTCTGACCTGACAGGATTTTATATTGAAACTACTGAGTTGATGTAATAAATGTATTCAAAGTGTAAAATATTAATACAGATTCTGTGTTTGTTACCAGGGTGAAATTGTCAGCCATTTTCTAAATACTGTATGGTTACTAATATCCTTCTCATAACTGACCATGTGGCAAGGGACTAAAAATATCACACAGTCATTCTACGAGTTCAATGAGAAGTTTTCAACACTGAAAGTATAATTATTAGCATACTCTTTTTTGCGATTTCGACGGTAGAAATTATAAGCCCATCCTAAACTATCGCGTCCGCGCGTCGTTCTTACGTCATAGAATTAGAAATTACAAACAAGGACATTATTAGAGAGTCCATTACTAGACCTGGATAATTAGCGCTATCGACGACGGTATAATTTCAATTTGCGAAAATATGTACGAAGAAGTTTCTCGGTTGCCTATTGTAAACGAGAAGAATAATCTTATCAATTTTGAGAGAAAAACATTAAATGAATTGAAAAACGATCAGAGCATTATCATTCGAAAAAGCGACAAAGGCAGTTGTTGTGTCGTACAAGACCGCGTTGACTACATTTCTGAAATTGATCATCAACTTAATAAAGCACATCATTATCGCGAACTTGAGATACCAATTTTCATGGAAACGGCGAAAAGAATCAATGATATATTAAAAATTTTAGTCTCAAAATTTTTTATTTCTGAAGCTCAATTTGACTACCTTTCCGCAGATCAAAATATCAGACCACGACATATTTACACTCTTCCCAAAATACATAAAGATCCAGAAACCGGATGGTTTGTTCCAAATAAAATTCCAAAAGGAAGACCCATTATTTCAGACTGCGCGAGCGAATCATACCGAGTTTCCGAGTACATTGACCATTTTTTATTACCATTGGCATGTCAGCACCCTTCCTATCTAAAAGATACTACCGATTTTGTCGAAAAAATAAAGCAATTAAATATTCCTCCTGATGCGAAATTTATTACATTGGACGTGACTTCAATGTATACTAATATAGACAACAAGACCGGTTTAGACGCTATCCGAAATCTGCACGAAATCCGTGCGAAGAAAGACCTGATAAGGAAATTTTAGACCTCTTGGAAATTTGTTTAACGCGAAATGACTTCAATTTTAACGGAAAAACTTATCTTCAAATATCTGGTACTGCTATGGGGAAACGCTTTGCCCCAAGTTACGCGAATATATTCATGGCCGAATGGGAACGCGAAATAGACCAAATTTCACCTTTTAAACCTTTCTTCTATGGAAGGTTTCTTGACGACATTTTTATACGCCCACATGAAAATGTGGACGTATATTGCCATCACCCCTGTCCGTCCGTCTGTCCGTCAGTCCGTCCGTCCGTCAACAATTACTTGTGTACGCGATACAGGCCAGAGTTCTTATCCGATTTGAATGAAACTTGGTATGTGCATTCATCTTGATAATATCTCGGAGAAGTTCGAAAATGGCACTATTCCGTATGTCGGTTTATGAGTTATTGCACTTGATTGAATGAAAAAACGTTCAAATTTACTTGTGTACGCAATAGAAGCTGTAGTGTTTATCCAATTTGAATGAAACTTGGTATGTGTATTCATCTTGATAATATTTCGGACAAGTTCGAAAATGGCACAATTCCAGATGTCGGTTTATGAGTTATGGCTCTTGAATAAATGAAAAAAACGTTAACATTTACTTGTGTACACAATAGCAGCTGTAGTTTTTATCCAATTTGAATGAAACTTGGTATGTGTATTCATCTTGATAATATCTCGGACAAGTTTGAAAATGGCACGATTCCAGATGTCGGCTTATGAGTTATGGCCCTTGATTAGATGGAAAAACGTTAAAATTTACTTGTGTACGCTATAGAAGCTGTAGTTTTCATCCGATTTGAATGAAACTTGATATGTGTATTCATCTTGATAATATCTCGGACAAGTTCGAAAATGGCACGATTCCAGATGTCGGTTTATGAGTTATGGCCCTTGATTAAATAAAAAAATGTTGAAATCTACTTGTGTACGCAATAGAAGCTGTAGTTTTCATCCGATTTGAATGAAACTTGGTATGTGTATTCATCTTGATAATATCTCGGACAAGTTCGAAAATGGCACGATTCCAGATGTCGGTTTATGAGTTATGGCCCTTTATTAAATGAAAAAACGTTAAAATGTACTTGTGTATACAATAGAAGCTATAGTTTTCATCCGATATGAATGAAACTTGGTATGTGTATTCATCTTGATAATATCTCGCCATATGTCTGTTTATGGGTTATGGCCCTTGATTAAATGAATAAACGTTAAAATTTACTTGTGTACGTAATTGAAGCTGTAGTTTTTATCCGATTGGAATGAAACTTGGTATGTGTATTCATCTTAATAACATCTCGGACAAGTTAAAAAATGGTGCGATTCTAGATGTCGGTTTATGAGTTATTGCCCTTGATTAAATGAAAAAACATGGAATATTCTGTTTGCTGAAGTGGGCGTATGTTACCTTGCCTGGCAAGCTATCTTTATCATTTGGACCGAATCGCTTTTGGCAGTATTTTGAAATTCTGAATAACCATCATCCATCAGTAAAATTAACAGCAAACATTAGCGAAACAAGTATGAACTTCCTGGACACGACAGTGTTCAAGGGTACGTATTTTGACGAAAATAGAAAACTTGATATCAAAGTATATTTCAAAGAGACCGATACCCACCAACTTTTATTTAAAAATTCGTTTCACCCGAAACACACATTTTCTGGCATTATCAAATCACAAGTTCTAAGGTTCCATAGAATTTGTACACAACAGACCGACCTTGATTCCGCGTGTAGACTTGTTTTTGATAAATTACGAGAAAGGAGTTACTCAAAACGTTTCCTGCGCCAAATTAAAAACGACACCCTTTTGAACCTTAAGAAAAAGAGTAACCCCCCTCCCCCTTTTAATGGCCTTGGATCAGCACCGTGTAGAGGTTCTGCGTGTCGTACCTGCGTTCATGTACCTATTTCTCATTATTTTCAAAACAAAATGACCGGCAAATATTTCATCATTTCTTGTGTTGACCAAAATTTAATATACCTAATTTCTTGTAAAAAATGCGAAGTCCAATATGTTGGCGAAACAAAAAATATGTTAAGAACCCGTTTTAATGGCCATCGTTACGATATCGTACATGGCAAAAACAGACCTATTGCGAACCACTTTAACCTCCCCGACCACTCCATTGAAGACTTGGTAATTATGCCTATTGAGGCGGTTATGTCGATGCCTAATATTAAGCCAAAACATAGAAGATTGCAGCGCGAGAGCTATTGGATGGACCAGTTGGACACAGTATATCCGAATGGCTTAAACCTTCAGCATGACAACCAAATAATCCCCTTCATCACCACCTATAATCATACGGCTACCAACGCATCGGTAATTGTAAAAAATTACTATAAAACTCTACAACAGAAATATCCACAGGTTTATACTAAAAGAATTGTTACCGCGTTCAAGAGGAATAAAAATCTTAGTAACCATTTAGTCCATGGCAGACTTGAACCACTGCAAAACGTTTTTTCAAATCCATAACTGTTTTATATATATATATATATATATATATATCACATATTACCTTAAATAATTATTAGTCAAATGTCATCAAGGATACACTTTAGTTCATTATAGGTCAATGGGCTCCAGTATTTGAACAGGATAATGAGGACCAAAATTAAAAAGTTATTTTGTTTTTTTAGATTTGGATTTCAGAACCGTTGAAAGATCAAGACTTCCATACTTTTCATGATTATAACCTTAACCATTTTTAACTATTGTTTACACTAACTATCTCATCCTATAATGTTGTTTCTTACTTCATGACCTAGGCCAGTGCTTTCTTGAGAATACTATTCTCATCTCACCCTAACACTAAATCAGTCGAATAGGTACATGATATTTTCTAGCATAGAAAAGTAGTTCGGCATGGTCACGCCTTAAATATGGCTCCTAATAAGACCCATTCTCGTATGTTTAATGCCCATGACGCCCATGGAACGCCTGCGCAGGTACTCCTCTAAAAGATGAAAAAAAGGACTGATTTTGTGCATTTCGAAACGTTGAGCGTATATTGGCGTCACCCACGTTCATCCGTGCTTCGATCCTTCTACAATTGCCTAGAACAGGGGTTTCCAATTAATTTGTAGTGCAGGCCAGAAAAAAAACTTATTTCGATCGCGGGCCACCGAGTAGGCCTTCTGGCCTTACATTTCCCTGTTTCTTTTTTCAGATACTGTTTCCCCAAAAATTTTCTAGTGATACTCTTTAGTGGTGTTGATACACTGGTCCCTTAAAGGTAGAATTATTAAATTCGAAGGCAAAAAAAATATGAAGGCATGCTAAATTTCATGAGGTGCAGTCAATTATGGAAGCCGATAGCGGCCATTTGTTAACCGCGATTTGGCGACTTGTCGAGTTGGCGACTTTGAAATCCGGCGACTTGTCGAGTTGGCGACTTGGCGACTTTGAAATCCAAGTCCGAAGTTAGATGTCCGAAACGGCTATTTTATGCACAGTATACTATGCTCTACACAGTAACGCAGGTGTCATAATATTGATTGACAGGTCATGTGACAAACACAAATTAACACAAATCGACTAAAAAGCCTTTTTAACTTATAATTTCAAAATCTTTTTTTTTCTGTAAATTATGATAAAAGAATAATTGGGGCGGGTTAGGGTTAGGTGCATGCGCATAATGAATTATGGAAGAGGCTGGATTAGTAACATATTTTTTCTGGTTGTGACCGCCCCTTTTCCACGCCCCTTATTATACTGGTCATAAGATAGACCCCACCTGTAGGGACATAACTTTCACGAAATCCAGAATTTTCACGAAACCTAGAATTTTCACGAAATGGTCAGATTTTTTACGAAACGAATAGATTTTACACGAAACGGCCAGATTTTTCACGAAACCAATAGATTTTCTACGAAAACTGTTAGAATCTAATAAACTAATTTAGAATCTGTGAACTGACCTTTTGCGTTAATGGTGTTCCATAGTATGGAGCCGGCAGTTGATTGGTTAGCAGAACTACGTCAGAGAACTAAAAATAGACAGAGCACATGGCCAGGCTTTGGAGTCTCCTTATCCGCATGTACTTCACAGGCTTATTAGTAATATTAAACATCGATTTGATATTGCATGTGACAAAATTGTATTAACAAAATTTATGAACTTTTTTCACCTTGCATTCATATTTTCGTTTTATGATTGTATAAAATATTTTGCGATTTGTACGAATGCATAAAAGGCATGCTCAACTTCTGTAGTTAAGATGTCAACGCAGCTTACATCATTAGTTTGGAAAAGATTAAACAATCTTGGTCAATCCAGATTTAAACAGCTCAATGCAATACTTGTAAGAAATTTATCTGTAGAAACTCTCAGTTTAATTACCTCCATTACTTTAGATTATTTCTATAAATATTAGGCCAAGACCATTGAGACTTCACCGGCAAGAGATATTTACCACTTGTGGCAAATAGAAAAGAGCCGTTCTAATGGCAAAAAGCCTATCGCTATTAAGGTACTCGATCAACTCGTGTACATGTCGATCCGGAGACACATTTTTGTTAGTTAACTGGCAGAAAAAAAACAAAATAATATTCTCCAGTCGAGCCGGGGACAAATTTACCTATGCCGTTATTATATCTTTACACAAGCAGTGGATGAGTTGTCGTTAGTGAGGTATTTTACTGTTCGATCACTCGGCCTGTACTAGATCTACTATAATATATAAAGACACAAGGTATGCAACAAAATCTAAAAATGTTGGCTACCTGCCTCCGCAAAGATCCTTGAAAATCACACTAAAACGTATTGTCCATGATTGAAACTTCACACACACAACCAGAAATGGTTTTCCTTTCATTTCCGACAAAGCTTTAGGTTCCAGCATCAACGGTCCAAAAACTGTGCCCTTATAAAACCACACTTTCCAATTCGAAGCTGTGACGTCACAATTCGCACAAAATTTTGAAAGCTGCTACAATTGGTTCAATAAATAATATTTTTAATTTCTTTGCTTGAAAATATTCTTAAGACATTAAAATAAAATAATTTTTGTCATTTTTATAATCCCACATGAAAATGTGGACATTTATTGCCATCACCCCTGTCCGTCTGTCGGTCCGTCGGTCTGTCCGTCCGTCAACAATTACTTGTGTACGCGATACAGGCCAGAGTTCTTATCCGATTTAAATGAAACTTGGTATGTGCATTCATCTTGATAATATCTCGGACAAGTTCGAAAATGGCACGATTCCATATGTCGGTTTATGAGTTATTGCACTTGATTGAATGAAAAAAGTTCAAATTTACTTGTGTACGCAATAGAAGCTGTAGTTTTTATCCAATTTGAATGAAACTTGGTTTGTGTATTCATCTTGATAATATCTCGGATTACTTTGAAAATGGCACGATTCCAGATGTCTGTTTATGAGTTATGGCCCTTGATTAAATGAAAAAACGTTAAAATTTACTTGTGTACGCAATAGAAGCTGTAGTTTTTATCTAATTTGAATGAAACTTGGTATGTGTATTCATCTTGATAATATCTCAGACAAGTTCGATAATGGCACGATTCCAGATGTCGGTTTATGAGTTATGGCCCTTGATTAGATGGAAAAACGTTAAAATTTACTTGTGTACGCAATAGAAGCTGTAGTTTTCATCCGATTTGAATGAAACTTGGTATGTGTATTCATCTTGATAATATCTAGGACAGGTTTGAAAATGGCACGATTCCATATGTTGGTTTATGAGTTATGGCCCTTGATTAAATGAAAAATCGTTAAAATTTACTTGTGTACGCAATAGAAGCTATAGTTTTCATCCGATTTGAATGAAACTTGGTATGTGTATTCATCCTGATAATATCTCGCCAGATGTCTGTTTATGAGTTATGGCCCTTGATTAAATGAATAAACGTTAAAATTTACTTGTGTACGTAATTGAAGCTGTAGTTTTTATCCGATTGGAATGAAACTTGGTATGTGTATTCATCTTAATAACATCTCGGACAAGTTAAAAAATGGTGCGATTCCAGATGTCGGTTTATGAGTTATTGCCCTTGATTAAATGAAAAAACATGGAATATTCTGTTTGCTGATGTGGGCGTATGTTACCTTGCCTGGCAAGCTATCTTAAGAATTCTGATTGATTTACATTTTCTAGCAAAGAAATTAAAAATATTAATATTTATTGAACCAATTGTAGCAGCTTTTAAAATTTTGTCCGTACCGAATTGTGACGTCACTGTTGGATCGTGGGGGAAAATGGCTTCGAATTGAAAGTGTGGTTTTAAAAGGGCACAGTTTTTGAACCGTTGATGCTGGAACCTAAAGGTTTGTCGGAAATGAAAGGAGAACTATTTCTAGTTGTGTGTGTGAAGTTTCAATCGTGGACAATACGTTAAAGTGTGATTTTAAGGATTTTTCCAGAGGCAGGTAGCCGACATTTTTAGATTTTGTTGCATACCTTGTGTCTTTATATATTATAGTAGATCTAGTACAGGCCGAGTGATCGAACGGTAAAATACCTCACTGACAGCTCATCCACTGCCTGTGATCTTTAGCATTCGATTTTTGCTCCCGGGCCAAGACCTGCAATATGATTTCAGTAAAAAACGACACTAAAGAGTTATTTCCCTTGATTTAGTAAAATCATGTAAAAGTTTTATTGTGAATGCAATAGGCTACAATTTTCAATGGATATTAATGAAACTAAGTGTAATAATTGGCATTGATAAGATGGCGATTGACGATTTTTCAATGAGTTATTTAATTTCAAACCTATATATAATATATGTAAATGACAGACTACAAGAAATCAATTTTTTTTCTTGTATAACCTCCATAATTCTTTTAAATTACAGGAGAAACAAAGTTCCAGTATCTCAAAAATAAATCAAAAAGTCAGTGTCTCAGCAGACAATACGGAAGTTATAGATAAAAAAAAAAAAGCAAAGAAAGGATCTAAAAAACGTAAACCAGGTTCAGTACGATTATATAAGGCTTTGATACCAACTGCCTTACAAGATGCAGTGACTGTTGTCATAAATAGTAAGTAGAAGAGTTTGAGAACAAAACAAGAAATATCTTAGTATAACAAATTGATTTCCAGTACCAGTAGTTTTAGAAGTGTTTTTTATATGCCCACAAAAAAATGGGCACAATCAAACGAATTATATTGGTTGACAAACAAGCCATTCGATATTCATGAACAATATACTCATAGAATGGTTTTTGAGTTATTGCACTTGACGTAGTTAAAACCCATCAAAATTGGCTTGTGAGCGCGAAAGAGGTCACAATTTCCATTGGATTTGAATGAAATTTTGTGTCATCATTTATATTGATAAGATCTTGGTCAAGTTCGAAATTGACGATTTTTTGATAAACTTTTTTTGAGTTTTTGCACTTGACTTAGTCAAAACACTGCTAAATTGGCTTGTAATTGCGATAGACAATACAGTTTTCATCGGATTTGAATGAAATTTGAGGTGATCATTTTTATTGGTGAGATCTTGAACAAGTTCATTATTTACTATTTTTCTATGAACTATATTTGAGTAATTGCCCTTGACTTCGTCCAAACTCATGAAAATTAGCTAGTAAATACAAAAGAGACTAGGTTTCATCTGATTGAATCAAATTTGGTGATGAACATTTATATTGATAAGAGCTTGGATTAGACCTAAATAATGTTGGAGTTTCTGCCTGTGTTAAAACAGAAAATATATTTTTAAGTGGGCGTATCTTGCTAGGCAACCGCTTGTTATTGTTATTATTGCCTCTGAAAGTTCAGAGTAGTCTGTGAGTGAAGGTTGAATATTTCTTACTGGTGATTTTTAATGTTCTGCTAAATATTTTTATTTAAAATTAAAGCTGCTATCTTTATATGTACTATTCAACCAGTGACTTGATTTTTATAGATCACCCTGTGACTGATCTGATGAAAAATGCAGAAAAGCTGAGAAGTTTTCTGAAGGAACGTAAACACAATATAACTCCAAAGGAATTTGATTTGATAGTAGAAAAAAATATTGTAGGATTGCGGAGTCGAGGTTTGTAATGTTTAATTAATTTAAAGAAATAAATAGGTTTTCCAATCATATGATAAGCATCATTTTGGTACATGAAATGTGGAGCAAATTTTAATTTTATTTTTATACGCCCACACATAAGTATGGGCGTATATTGAAATCGCCCTGTCAGTCTGTCCATCCGTCTGTCCATTCACATTTACCTCATGCTCACTCTACAGGCTACAATTCTTCAATTCTTTTATTTTGTGGGTCAGTGTCATTTATTTTTGTGATGATCGGATAATTTTTCACCGAAATATCGCATCTGACTTAGCATTTTTCACTTCATTAGCTATAGGGTGCAACTCGTGCTCACTCTACACGCTACAATTCTTTATAGATTTTTTTGATTTTTATTTCATGGGTCAGTTTCATTATGAAGATGATCGCTATCGATTTTGGTGATGATTGATTAATTTTTCAGGGAAATATTGTGTCTGACTTAGCTTTTTTCACTCCATTACCATAGGGTGCACCCGTGCTCACTCTACAGGCTATGATTCTTTTGATTGTTTGTATGTGTGTTGATATAATTTTGAAGATACGCACTATAAAATTTAATGATGATCTGATAATTTTCTTCTTAGATTTCGCATAAAACTTTATTATCACAGTTGTTTTCGAGTTCACATGTAGTTAGTGCTCACTCTACAGGCTACAATTCTTCATGGATTATTTTTATTTCTAGTTGCCTTGATGGTCGGTCCGATTATTTTGGATTGCATGTTGCATGTCGTGCAGATCAATATGCAAGACTTCAGTTTAGTCTACATGTAATCTTTGAACAATGATTGTCTGATAAATCTGTATTTTTGTGAAAATATATGGATGATAATCCCGTTCACACTGAATTTGTTTTCTGTAGAGTGAACACGAGCTAAATGTGAAATTGCATCAAACTCTCATATGGAGTTTGTTTTACAGTTCACATTTAGCAAACTAATTAGCTGCTGGTGGGCGTATATGCTTCTGAGGCTTGCCACAAGCCTATGTTTGTCAAATTCTAAAAGACCCAGTTTTCCCCCTATATGTTTGAAAGAGTTTCACTTGAAGGTTGAATAATGGTTATTGTTACAATCAAATTTTTAGATTAATCGGGCTTAAAATTAATCAAACTGATTGTGGTTTTCATATCAAGATTATTACCATGTCTTTTGAAAAACAATTTATATTTTTAATATCTTTGTTCTGTCTCTGTTTTTGTCTGTAAAACACATTGCGAAATTAGGATCAAAACGCTTTGCAAGATTCTCGTCATGGATAACATTAGTCAGGGCAATCTCAAAACTGAAGCACTTCCTATCAACTGTTTATGGCTCAGGAAAAATCCCATATATGGCATATTTGTGTCTTATCTTGAAACCTATCCTTCTCAATAATAGATTACTCCGTGTAGGAGGCACACTTACTGGAGCGAATATCCATTCCAATGAAAACAATCCAATTATTATACCAGGGAAGCACTATCTTGCTATGGTAATAGTTAAATATTGTCATCGGTTGGTCTTTCATTAGGGGAATTTCAACTAATGTATGACTTACCCAGTGAAGGTCTTGCCCCAGCACCACAGTTTACATTTGTTGGCTTGGATGTCTTTGGCCTTTGGAGTAAAGTTTTGGCTAGTCTATAGTAACTGTTGGGCTGTACTTTTCACCTGTTTGACAATACAAGCTGTGTACATTGAAGTGAATACTGACATGAGTTCTTCTTCCTTCATAAATGCACTAGGAGATTTGTTGCCTTCCAAGGTTTGTCAAGGTATTTCACTCTGACTGTCGTGATAGTTAGGTAATTTAATTTTTATACGCCCACATGAAATGGGGGGCGTATATTGTCGTCACCCACATCCGTCCGTCCGTCCATCCGTCCGTCCGTCCACAATTGCTTGTAAACTCTCTACAAGGTGCAATTCTTGGCGGATTTAATTGAAACTTTATATGAGTGTTTATGATCACTCAAGGATGAACCCTATTTAAAATCAGCGAAATCGGAAAAAAGTTAGTATGAGTTTTTGCACTTGTTCTTGAATGGCTTGTAAACACTCTACAATGTGCAATTCTTGCCTGATTTTGATGAAACTTGGTGTGAGAGTATGTTATAACTCAAGGATAAACCCTTTTGAAAATCAGCGAAATCGAAAAACATTTAGTATGAGTTATTGCCCTTGTTCTTGAAAACGCGTTCAATTTTAGCTTGTAAACACTCTTGAGAGAACAATTTTTAATGGATTTTAATGAAACTTGGCCTGAGTATTTGTTATCACCCAAGGATGAAGCCTATTGAAAACCATTCAAATCGAAAAAAAATTAATATCAGTTATTGCCCTTGTTTTTGAAATCGCATTCAATTTTTGGCTTTAAAACGCTCTACAAAGCACAGTTATTGACCGATTTTGACAAAACTTGTTGAAATTGTTTAATATCACCCAAGGATGAACACTTTTGAAAATAGAAAATATCGAAATATATTTGATACGAATTATTGCCCTTGTTCTATAAAATGTGTTGGATTTTTGCCTTGTAAACACTCTACAAGTCACAATTCTTGAGCGATTTTGAAGTAGCTTGGCATGAGTATTTGCAATCACCTAAGGTTGAACCCTATTGAAATTCAGTTAAATCGAAAAATATTTAGTATCAGTAATTGCTCTTGTGTTTGAAAACGCATTCAATTTTAGCTTGTAAGCACTCTAGAAAGAACAATTCTTAATGGATTTTGATAAAACTTGGCTTGAGTATTTGTTTTTACCCAAGGATGAACCTTATTGAAAATCAAATAAATCGAAATATATTTAGTGTCAGTTATTGCCCTTGTGTTTGAAAACGGGTTTAACTTTTTGGCTAATAAACACTCTAGAAGGTACAATTCATGACCAATGTTGACAAAACTCACTGAAATTGTTGGATATCTCAAGGGATGAGCCTAATTGAAAATTAAAAATATCAAAATATATCTAATATGAATTATTGCCTTGTTCTTTTAAACGCGTTCGATTTTTGTCTCGTAAACACTCTACATGGCACAATTCTTGATGGATTTCGATGAAACTTGGTGTGAGAGTGTGTTATAACTCAAGGATGAACCCTATTGAAAATCAGCGAAATCGAAAAAATTTTTAGTATGAGTTACTGCCCTTGTTCTTCAAAACGCATTCAATTTTAGCTTGTAAACACTCTAGAAAGAACTATTCTTAATGGATTTTGATTAACTTTGGCTTGAGTATTTGTTTTTACCCAAGGATGAACCCTATTATAAATCAAATAAATAGAAATATATTTAATGTCATTTATAGCCCTTGTTCTTGAAAACGCGTTCAATTTTAGCTTGTAAACACTCTAGAAAGAACAATTTTTAATGGATTTTGATGTAACTTGGCTGGAGTATTTGTTGTCTCCCAAGGATGAACCCTATTGAAAATCGAAAAATATTTAGTACAAGTTATTGACCTTGTTTTTGAAAACTCGTTCAATTTAACTCGTAAACACTCTAGAAGGAACAATTTTGAATGGATTTGATGAAACTTGCTTTTAGTATTTGTTTTCTCACAAGGATAAACCCTATTGAAAATCAGATAAATCGAAAAATATTTAGTGTCAGTTATTGCGCCTGTTTTCAAAAACGCTTTCAACTTTTGTCCTGTGAACACTCTAAACATTCCTTTTTGACAAAACTCGCTGAAATTGTTTAATATCAACCAAGGATGAGCGTTATTAAAGGAGCCCAGGCTTTATTTGCTTCGGACAATCATCCGACAGCCTCAAACACATGAAATCTTTTGGTTAGCTAATCAGAAATAGTCTACAGAGCTTACCTTTGAAATTTGAGCCTTCAAATCCATGTGTATCCATAATTATCCGTGTTTGAAAAATCATAATGCCTTAATAAATTACGAACGTCCCGCCATATTGGAAAACGGTTCGTCTTGATAGTCAAAGAGTTATCCTTCCCATCGTGCAATAGCGGTCATCTATATAAACAGGCTACAACGCATTTTTCAATTGTAGACTTTGTCAACAGGACACACAATTTTCAGACTGACTGGAGACCAGCCGCGTACAGCACGGAAAAAAAATGAAAAGTGAAATTTTTTGTTTGAGGTATATTTTAAGGTATTTTGCGATTTTCTTAGAGCTTGAGTTTGTCTGAGGACTGTTTAAATGTAACAAAGGCCCAAAACGACCCCTAAAAATCAAGCCTGGGCCTCTTTAAGAATTAAAAATATCAAAATATTATTATGGGTGAACCCTATTGCAAATCATAAAAATACCGAAAAATATTTAATGAGTTGTTATTAGGTACAATTCTTGACAGTTTTTAATGAAACTAGAGACCCTAGAAAAAAATAGGTTGGAAGGTGTAATATTTCATTCCACTTATTGTAACCTTACTGAAAAGTTTTTATTTGAAATAAATGCTGCCAGTGGGCGTGTATTACCTTGCCTGGCAAGCTATCTTTACTGTAATGTTTGAGAATGAAGAATTTGAATAAACTGGTTAGCTTACTGTTTTTTGTAACAGTCTTATGAATAATTACATGTAGAATATAATAGGATAATGCAAATGTTGTTTTTCCAGATGCATTGTCAGGTAAATTGAAATATAATAACATATATGAAGATCAATTGAAAAAAAAGGCTATAAAAAAAGCAGAAGAATCATTTTACTGGAAGCCAATGAAGTAAGTCTTGCATTTTTATACGCCAACATGAAATGGGGGGCGTATATTGTCGTCACCCACATCCGTCCGTCATTTAGTATGAGTTTTTATACGCCCACATGAAATGGGGGGCGTATATTGTCGTCACCCACATCCGTCCATCCGTCGTCCATCCACAATTGCTCGTAAACACTCTACATGGTGTAATTCTTGACGGATTTAGATGAAACTTAATATGAGTGTTTATGATCACGCAAGAATGAACCCTATTAAAAATAGGTTGGAAGGTTGAATATTTCATTCCACTTATTGTAACCTTACTGAAAAGTTTTTATTTGAAATAAATGCTGCCAGTGGGCGTATATTACCTTGCCTGGCAAGCTATCTTTGCCCTTGTTCTTGAATGGCTCGTAAACACTCTACAACGTGCAATTCTTGATCGATTTTGATGAAACTTGGTGTGAGAGTATGTTATAACTCAAGGATAAACCCTATCGAAAATCAGCGAAATCGAAAAACACTTAGTATGAGTTATTGCCCTTGTTCTTGAAAAGGCGTTCAATTTTAGCTTGTAAACTCTCTTGAAAGAACAATTTTTAATGGATTTTAATGAAACTTGGCCTGAGTATTTGTTATCACCCAAGGATGAAGCCTATTGAAAACCAGTGAAATCGAAAAGAGATTAATATCAGTTATTGCCCTTGTTTTTGAAAACTCGTTCAATTTTTTGCTTGTAAACACTCTACAAAGCACAGTTATTGACCGATTTTGACGAAACTTGCTGAAATTGTTTAATATCACCCAAGAATGAACCCTTTTGAAAATAGCACATATCGAAAAATATTTAGTATCAGTTATTGCCCTTGTGTTTGAAAATGCGTTCAATTTTAGCTTGTAAGCACTCTAGAAAGAACAATTCTTAATGGATTTTGATAAAACTTGGCTTGAGTATTTGTTTTTACCCAAGGATAAACCTTATTGGAAATCAAATAAATCGAAATATATTTAGTGTCAGTTATTGCCCTTGTGTTTGAAAACGGGTTTAACTTTTTGGCTAATAAACACTCTAGAAGGTACAATTCATGACCAATGTTGACAAAACTCACTGAAATTGTTGGATATCGCAAGGGATGAGCCTAATTGAAAATTAAAAATATAAAAATATATCTAATATGAATTATTGCCCTTGTTCTTTTTAACGCGTTCGATTTTTGTCTCGTAAACACTCTACATGGCACAATTCTTGACGGATTTCAATGAAACTTGGTGTGAGAGTGTGTTATAACTCAAGGATGAACCCTATTGAAAATCAGCAAAATCGAAAAAAAATTTAGTATGAGTTACTGCCCTTGTTCTTGAAAACGCATTCAATTTTAGCTTGTAAACACTCTAGAAAGAACTATTCTTAATGGATTTTGGTTAACTTTGGCTTGAGTATTTGTTTTTACCCAAGGATGAACCCTATTATAAATCAAATAAATAGAAATATATTTAGTGTCAGTTATAGCCCTTGTTCTTGAAAACCCGTTCAATTTTAGCTTGTAAACACTCTAGAAAGAACAATTTTTAATGGATTTTGATGTAACTTGGCTGGAGTATTTGTTGTCTCCCAAGGATGAACCCTATTGAAAATCGAAAAATATTTAGTACAAGTTATTGAACTTGTTTTAGTAAACACGTTCAATTTAACTCGTAAACACTCTAGAAAGAACAATTCTTAATGGATTCTGATAAAACTTGGCTTGAGTATTTGTTTTTACCCAAGGATGAACCTTATTGAAAATCAGATAAATCGAAAAATATTTAGTGTCAATTATTGCGCCTCTTTTCAAAAACGCTTTCAACTTTTGGCTTTTGAACACTCTAAACATTTCTTTTTGACAAAACTCGCTGAAAGTGTTTAATATCAACCAAGGATGAGCCTTATTAAGAATTAGAAATATCAAAATATTATTAAGGGTGAACCCTATTGCAAATCATAAAAAACCAAAAAATATTTAATGAGTTGTTATTAGGTACAATTCTTGACAGTTTTAAATGAAACTAGAGACCCTAGAAAAAAATAGGTTGGAAGGTTGAATATTTCATTCCACTTATTGTAACCTTACTGAAAAGTTTTTATTTGAAATAAATGCTGCCAGTGGGCGTATATTACCTTGCCTGGCAAGCTATCTTTGCCCTTGTTCTTGAATGGCTCGTAAACACTCTTCAATGTGCAATTCTTGCCTGATTTTGATGTAACTGTGTGTGAGAGTATGTTATATCTCAAGGATAAACCCTATTGAAAATCAGCGAAATCAAAAAACATTTAGTATGAGTTATTGCCCTTGTTCTTGAAAACGCGTTCAATTTTAGCTTGTAAACACTCTTGAGAGAACAATTCTTAATGGATTTTGATGAAACTTGGCTTGAGTATTTGTTATCACCCAAGGATGAAGCCTATTGAAAACCAGTAAAATCAAAAAAAATTAAATATCAGTTATTGCCCTTGTTTTTGAAAACGCATTCAATTTTTGGCTTTAAAACACTCTACAAAGCACAGTTATTGACCGATTTTGACAAAACTTGTTTAATTTCACCCAAGGATAAACCCTTTTGAAAATAGAAAATATTGAAATATATTTGAAACGAATTATTGCCCTTGTTCTATAAAATGTTTTAGATTTTTGCCTTGTAAACACTCTACAAGTCACAATTGTTGAGCGATTTTGAAGTAACTTGGCATGAGTATTTGTAAGCACCTAAGGATGAACCCTATTGAAATTCAGTTCAATCGAAAAATATTTAGTATCAGTAATTGCCCTTGTTTTTGAAAACGCGTTCAGTTTTAGCTTGTAAACACTTCTTAATGGATTTTGATAAAACTTGGCTTGAGTATTTGTTTTTACCCAAGGATGAACCTTATTGAAAATCAAATAAATCGAAATATATTTAGTGTCAGTTATTGCCCTTGTGTTTGAAAACACGTTTAACTTTTTGGCTAATAAACACTCTAGAAGGTACAATTCATGACCAATGTTGACAAAACTAACTGAAATTGTTTGATATCGCAAGGGATGAGCCCTATTGAAAATTGAGTTACTGCTCATGTTCTTGAAAACGCGTTCAATTTTAGCTTGTAAACACTCGTTTAGAACAATTCTAAATTTTTGATGAAACTTGGCTTGAGTATTTGGTATCACCCAAGGATGAAGCCTATTGAAAACCAGTTAAATCGAAAAAAAATTTAGTGCCATTTTTGTCCTTGTTTTTGAAATGTGTTCAATTTTTGGCTTGTAATCACTCTACAAAGAACAGTTATTGACCAATTTTGATGAAACTTGGTGTGAGAGTATGTTATAACTCAATTTTAGCTTGTAAACGCTCTTGAGAGAACAATTCTTAATGGATTTTGATGAAACTTGGCTTGAGTATTTGCTATCACCCAAGAATGAAGCCTATTGAAAACCAGTTAAATCGAAAAAAAATTATTGTCGAAAAAAAATTTAGTGTCAGTTATTGCCCTTGTTTTTGAAAAAGTGTTCAATTTTTTGCTGAAGGATGAACCCTTTTAATAATAGAAAATATTGAAATATATTTACGAATTATTGCCCTTGTTCTATAACATGTGTTGGATTTTTGCCTTGTAAACACTCGACAAGTCACAATTCTTGAGTGATTTTGACGTAACTTGGCATGAGTATTTGTAATGAATACCAGTTAAAACGGTAACATGTCAAAACGGTAACAAATTTTATTAGTCAAAACGGTAACAACTCCACCAAAACGGTAACGGAAATTTGGTTAAAACGGTAACAACTCCGCTAAAACGGTAACAGATATTTTTGGTTAATACGGTAACGAAATAAATCCTATAATTAATGTGATCTTTATTAATCAAGATAGTATTAACTTAAAATCAGTGATTGAAAAGAACTCAAACAATCTTTGCCAATTAATCAAAGTAATATACCGTATACTGACATAATAAGCTAACAGATTTCCTGACAACTATCATTATTAGTAATCACGATCATAATTAAAACGCGATACATAATATTTTCTAATTAATAACATAAACAGAAATAAAGTACTTGTCCGATGCCCGACTTATAAAATTTTGTTCGTCAGCACATTTTATGAATAATGTTGCACTTGTTTTACTCTCTTGTTGGGATTTGAGGAGCGTTCGATGCCCTCTTTTAGTCGTTTGCCATTGAAATAATAGTGGAGGTGTCGCCCAGGAGAAAAACTGAACGCAACCACCTCACAGATACTCGTAATGCACTGCTCACGTGATTTCTTTGAACAATTCTGACAGTTCAGAAATTATTTACCCAACCTTCTTTTTTTGTACAGATTACAAAGAGCCCATACATTAAAGAAATACATAAATAGTTTACATGCAGGCCTCAGTACGATAGAGACAATATCTTAGAATACACGGTTTTAGCACTAAAAATTAAGGTGTGTCTGTTTTGTCAAATTATTCTTCGTCGGACGAGGTGCGTACATAGTAGACCTCTGCATACATTTTCACAATCCATTGTTATTTTTACTACTACGAAATGTTTATATTAAAGAAATGTACAAAATAACTCAATACTCAAAAATGATACTCAGTTCAATTTTGATTAAAATAAATCTTACCATGTTTGAGTTTATCTGCATTAAGAAAAAGGCAGAAGTCTTTGAGAGTAAATCATTAACTGATAACTCTTGTGAACCTCCCAGACAAGTTGGCTGACCTTACTATAAATGTGGGCGTTTTATTGTGGCAAATACATTGCAAGCAGTTTGTACTATATTTGTGATATTACTGGTTGTAACATTCAGATTACTTATCAACCATAGTTCTGCACAAAAACACATATATTTTGCTTCAAATAGTGCAGTAAATTTCTTAAACGTGAACTTTTTAACCAGATTTGACTTTTGTTGGTGACTAGAACAGAGATCAGTCTACTAGACCCACTCTGGCACTTCTTGTGGGATGCTTATCATTTGCTTTTCTGCTAGTCCTCCCATAGTGGAGATGTATGACTGATATTATTTACGAAAGTTTTATTTTATATTCTTAAAATGAAATAAGATATATTTCAAGTATACTGGATATGATATATTTCAGGTATACTGGATATAAAGTATTTCAGTATTTAGCAGCTAGACTATGTGGTGATTACTCATCTCTTCTGGCTTGTCTTACAGAAGTAAGTCATGCTTGCTTATGAATGTAATATTTTAGACTGGTATAGGCAATCTTTTCTGAAACATATTTTAGTTTTAATTGTCATTGCACTAAAAGCATTTTTTTTAAACATTCTAAGACCAATGGCAATTTTCCAACTCACACAATGAGATCATAAGATATTTACAGACAATGCTTTTAAGTAGTTAAACTAAGATCAGCACTGAAGAATTTTTGCTTATCTTTGGATTTCATCTTAGAAAACATATTGCTTTCATTGATTAAACCTTTTTTTTTATTATTTTCATTTTTAAGATTAAGATAAGAGATAGAAATTTCAGCCCACATTCAGTGCTTGATTTTGGTTCAGGATTAGCAACATCAGTTTGGTAAGAATTGTTTTAAAAGCCAAATATTTTCACTGTTTAGTGAGTTTAGTCTCTTCTTAAATGCACCAATTGTAAAGCATACAGAAATATGAAGTATTTTATATAAAATATTGTGTTGTTGGCCCATAACACTTGGTTACAAAGATTCAAGAAAATTTAAGATTAGGAAAAGCTTACTACAGTGGTAATTGACATCAAGAACATTTTTGACAGACAACAAATCTGATGGTTAAAACTTACTATGATTATCAAAATACTCTTTATCTTAGATTAAAGTTGCTTTGTGGTATCATGTGCCATGGCTAAAGATTATTTATTTTAAAAGGGCAACTACTAGTGTATGGAAAAAGGTACTAGAATATTATTGTGTAGATCATTCTTCCGATATGAATACTGTAGCCAGACTTCTGTTACAAGGTAATAAGATAAATAACTTTGACCATGATAAACTCCTTATTTTCTATGGGTCAGAATAAGGTGCATTTCATCGTCCTTTCTATCATTCAGCCCAAGGGACTGTGTGTCTAGTTAATGAGATGACTTTGTTGTATTTGTTCATGTTATAGCTGTAAGACATTAAATGAATGAAATTGACCTTATATGTAACTTACCAAATATGGTTAAAACATAATTATTGGCCAGTATAAAACAGTGTCATTAAAGTGGAGGTAGATTGTTGTCAATTTGAAAGTTAAAAATATTAACAATTAATTGATTTTTTAGATGGAAGAGAAGACAAGCATATGAAGGTCCCTGTTAATTTTACCAATAAACTGCCATCTGATTTTAAGGTAACATTCAATGAAATTTACTTCTCAAGTACAATAATCTGTATTGTGGCTCCAAAAAAAAAATAATTTGATGGAATAAAATCATGATAGTATAGTGACTTGGCAAAATTTATAGATGGGTATGATCTCTTTAAAGAGTTTGAAATATGAACATTTAAACATATTTCTACTGTATTTTCCTTTAGTAGAATGTTATATTAACGAATGAGATAATAAATATTTATGACAAACTTGATTTTCAAACCGGCCTATCAGCTATATAGTATGAGCTATCCCACTTGTTTTATATAGGTCATTTTGATTAGTTAGCTTCACCACCTCCTATAAAGCTTTGATCCTAACTGTTTATTTATAAGGTTTTAATGATAATTGAAGGAGTATTGTCTTTTTTATACGCCCTCAAATTTATTTTGTGGGTATATTGTAGTTGGTCCATTAACATTTGTTTGTGCCCACTTAACAGACTACAAGTCTTTATGGATTACGGATTAGTAACATTATGAAGATGATCCCTATCGATTTTCGTAATGATACAATAATTTTTCACCAAAATATTGTGTCTGTTTTAGTGTTTTTAGCCCCATTACCCATAGAGCGCAAATAGTGCTCACACTAAAGACTACAGTTCTTTTGATTTTTATTTCGTGGAAGAGTATCATTATGAAGATGATCCCTTGTGATTTTCATGATGATCCAATAATTTTTCTCTGATATTATGGTGTCTGACTTAGCAGTTTTTTCCCATTAGGTGTAGGATGCGACTCATGCTCACTTTACTGGCAACTGTTCTCTGTGGATTCTTTTGATTTTTATTTTGTAGGTTATTGTCAATATGTAGATGATCAGATGATCCCTATTAATTTTCACAATGATCTGAAAATTTTCACCAAAATATTGTGTCCGACTTTTGTTCATGTTTCCATAGTGCAACACTGCTCACTCTAAAATTATTTAGGCATTCTTATGATTTTTATTTTGCTTAATATTCTCTATAGAAAAGACATGAATCAAATGTGAATGGACAACAACAATGATTTGTACTAGCAGTCAAAGCTGCTGGTGGGCATATGTCACCTTGCTTCGCAAGGCTATCTTTATTGTTCTGAGAAATATTGCTTTTAAGATTTTAAAGTTCAGATAACATTAATAGGCTCCATTTTACATCTAAAACACATTTTTTTGTATTTCAAGTTTGATCTAGTCATTTCTACATATACTTTGATGGATCTAGAAACTGAAGAAGAAAGAGCGGAGTTAATAGAATCATTATGGAATAGGACTGAAAAATATTTGGTATTTTAGTTTTTAGTTTTATCAAATTTGAATTTTACCCCCTTCATATTTACCATTGTTATAATGCACAATAAAAATTCTCTAGAAGCTACAGATTTTTTATTCTTTGATTTGTAAATTTTGCCTAAGATTTATAAGAATCCTACAATGAATTGGATTATGCCCGATAGAATACAAAGTCGTATGCAGATTAATAGGGTTAAGAAATTTGTTTTTGTTTTAGGTTATTATAGAGAACGGCAGCTTTTCAGGATTTACATTGATAAATGAAACTAGACAGCATTTATTAAAGTTATCGAAACAATCAAAGGAAGGTCATATATTTGCTCCTGTAAGTACCCAAATACATTATAAAATAACCCACATATTTTGATATCTAATGTCATACGCAATGAATTACAATATGAATGTCAAGACAAGCATTGACCAATCAAATGATAGATTTATTGAAAATGACAATGGCAGTGTACATCAAATGTCAACAAGCCATCTTTGGGATCTTTTTTATACAGATAAAGTTGATGCAGGAATATATGTAATGATTTTGGACCATTACTATATTATAGTTGTAAATTGTAAGAAAGATAAGAAGTGGTCGAACAAAATAACCACTACAAGAAAATAGTCGATTAGGTGCAGAAGAGTAGGACATATAACTTCATTTCATTTCATCTCATTTTTCTATAATAATTATAAACACAACCTCTTTCAATTGTAATGTAATTATTAGAGATAAAGCTTGCAAACATTATTATATTCCAAGCAGTGATTATACAATTACATGACAACAATATTACATTCCAAGTGAAAATTATACAGCCTGCATTTAAACCTGCATGTGGTATAAGTTACCTGTCTTTCACAATATTTGTTTAAAAGTGCCTTTGTGTATTTATTGTATTCATGATGTTTAATAATAATAATAATAATAAACTCTTTATTTTACATGGGTCAGAATTAGGCCCAATAGACAAGGACATGGTCCTGTCTCACATTCAGCCCATGGGGCAATACATTGGAAAAAAAAAAAAAAAAAAAAAGAAAGAAAATAAAATCGAAAATACATAATATCTCAATATACAATTCGTCTGAAATACTAAAAATACACAAGTACATGTGTATCAAATGGACAGAGATATGTTCCGGCGATCAAGTACATGACCACAAAATAAATATACAATACTCCACGTACAATTTGTTTTAAAATACACAAGTACATGTGCATGAATGGACAGATTTTCAACCTACAATTTGTTTATAAAATGGATGTAATATATAGTTCCCGCGGCCATGCACACGACCGCAAAAAATCACGTATTATTTCAACGTACAATTTATTTTCAAATACACAATTACATGTTTTATTTAAAGTACCACAGTACTGAGGTTTCCTTTAAAAATTAACATGTCTGTCTTTATTTATAGTGTCCTCACCATGAACCTTGTCCTAAATTACAAGAAAAATACTCTCCATGTTTTTTTCGAACTACATATGCTGATCTTGACCAGATGGAACCTGTAAGTGGTTTTAGTAGACTTCTACTTTTAGTATAAAAATCTTTAACATATGTATCTGTATTATGGCTGCCATTTGGGCGTATTTCAATGCATCGCATTGCTATCTTTGTTTAAGATTCCGAATATATTTTTATTGTGGCTTTTTAAAATTTGGTAAAGTGTGGGATGCATACTTATTTAACTAATAGTCAATATTAAACACAAATATAAGCCATAGGACGAGTGTATTCCTATCATCCCTTTAATCAAACTATTACGAACTATTTTGCCTGATAGAATGTAGCCTAATGCTAAATTTCAAGTGTTATTGATTTAATACATGTATTTCAGGAAAGACACGATGAAGAATATTTTAGTTTTATTATTTTTAAAGTTGGTTCCAAACCTATCACAGAAGGTAAGTTTTGAAAAGAACTTGTTCTCTGTATTTATAGCGATTTAAGATTTTGAAGGCATTACTAAATCTGTGAATTTTATTTGAGAAAATTCATGGCATTTCATCCAGTTGATATCTGTTTTTGTAAGTGAATGGTCTTAAAATTAATGTAAAATTCAAGCTTGATTTCACAATACTTACAAATATTGTTAACAAAATTTATTACAGAAGAAATAATTTTGATTTTCCAAAATTATGAAAAGGTATAGTGTTCTTCATATGAGAAGTTATGTATATTTTATTTTTAGAGTCCTTCCCAAGAATTATAGATGAGCCATATAAAATTAAAGCATGTACACATTGTCATTTATGTTGTTCAGATGGTAAATTACGTCATGCAGTTATTAATTCACAAGCACATGGAGAGTAAGTTGTAAAATACATTGATTATACCATAATTTTAAGTTCAAAATCTATTTCTTTTAGAAGTAACTTTTCTGTTTTTTGCACAATTATTTACAGTTTAGGGTGTTATAAGAGATACTCTTCTATAGAAGCACTGGCCTAGGTCACAAGTAGAAATTTTGCTATGAATTTCAGTATACATATTTTTGATAAATTGTCTGCCTCTGGAGAAATTTTACAAGATAAAGCAATGAAAATAATGCAAAGCAATTACTTCAGGGAGATGATTAAAGGGGGTCTAATCTACCATGTACATTAGTCAGATTATTATTCCTTTTGTAAGCAGTCACCAAACTAAAAGCATTTCACAATCACAGAGGCATTTTTTGGCTGTAGAATTGTAGATGGCGACAAAAGGTATAATTTGATTGTCATGCTGAATATTAAGACTGTGAGGTACAACTGTTTGTACTTGGTCTATCCAGAGACTCTCCCTCCCTTCGCTTTAGGTTCAATTGTTGGTAAGACAAGAGTCTTAAAATTAAAGATAAGATTGATAATTTTGGTGCAAATTGTGAAATTTACTGATTAGCTCAGCTGAGATCATTATACAATTGAAAAAAAGTGTATCATGGCCTTGAAAATACAAGTTACTCTCTAGGTTTATAATATAATCTATTATTATAAGCATGTGTCATATTTGATTACATTCGGAATTCTGATTTTTTAGAAAATTGTATAAATCCAGTAGGCTGTTATTATGGGGTGACATGTTACCAATTCAAGACAAACAACTATCAGAGAATAATGATGTCATATCTGAGGGAGATGATATGTTACCAGTTCAAGACAAACAACTATCCGAGAATAATGATGTCATATCTGAGGGAGATGATATGTTACCAGTTCAAGACAAACAACTATCAGAGAATAATGATGTCATATCTGAGGGAGATATGTTACCAGTTCAAGACAAACACCTATCAGAGAATAATGATGTCATATCTGAGGGAAATGATATGTTACCAATTCAAGACAAACAACTATCAGAGAATAATGATGTCATATCTGAGGGAGATGATATGTTTCAAGACAACAACTATCAGAGAATAATGATGTCATATCTGAGGGAGATGATATGTTACCAGTTCAAGACAAACAACTATCAGAGAATAATGATGTCATATCTGAGGGAGATGATATGTTACCAGTTCAAGACAAATAACTATCAGAGAACAATGATGTCATATCTGAGGGAGATGATATGTTACCAGTTCAAGACAAATAACTATCAGAGAATAATGATGTCATATCTGACAATGTGAGTAATCAATAAGATTTTGACCCATTGCAAAGTTGGAAGAAAGTAGTATCCCACAGTGTGGTAATAATGGTTAGTTACTCCTGACCTAGTGTCTCTTGTATAGTAGTAAACTGCATGTACTATTCTAGCACCCTGCCCCCTAAACATCTTGTATTAAGTGATGAATTAAAGAATGTTTGCTTGACCATTGCTGTAATCTGATGAGTGTGGATAATTGCATTTTATTTCAAAATGATAACAATGATGATAATGACTTGCACTATTGAGTAATGTTCTTCAAGAAGTTTGGATGTGATGTGAATAAGATTTCATGGTTGGGACAGAATAAACACTTTCTGATAGATATTTCTAATAAGAAAAATGTAAACCCCTGTCCATCATACAAGATTATGTATAGCTCTTTCAAAGTTTACAACCATTTTGAATCTCTAATAAGATAATAATATTCCTTCTAAACAATTCAGTATGTTGCATTGTGCAAAGTTTCATTTGATACTGTTAATCTAAAACATTGTAAATTATACCATAAACCAGTTGTTAAACATAAATTGGTGTTTCTAATTTATCAAAATAGAATCTGTTTTGAATTGGTTAATAGAAAATGGAACGCACTAAAAGTAATTGGCCAATTTTGGCTTTATAAAGCCTCAATATTATTATTTGAATCTTAAGAGACATATTTCTCTACAATCATTATTTCTACAAAAATTTTGACCAAGGAAAAAATAATTCTTGAAATTATGTTTAATGTGGTTTGTGACAGTTTGTCAGATTTCCCTTGAAATATTGAAAATTGATTAAAAAGAAACAACTATATTTAAAAAGGATAACAACTTAGGTACACAAGTCCACCGTTACGGGATATATTTTACCAGCTGGTCCTTGGCCAAACCTCTTGGCATCAAGATCTTTCCGGGATTATCGGTACCCATTTAGAGCTGGGTGAACTGGAATTGTGAGTGAAGATGACTTGGACTTTCACACTCCAGTGGAGATTAGAACTCACAGCAAACATTTTCAACGTATCCTAGCAAGACCGCTGTGCTATAGAACCCCACAAATTTGAGAAATATCTTGCTTGGCAACCACTTGATATTTATGATGAGGTTATGGTTATTGGAAAGGTATTGACTTAAATGAGCTTACAACACTGGAATTCCAATTTGTGATTCTTCAAATAATTTCATTACCTCATTAAAAAATAACAATATATTCAATTAAAATATTATAATTTAATGTCTTAATTATACAACATCAGTATTATATCACAATATTGTTATTTAAAACTAAATACATGTATATCCATATATCCCTAATCAACATAAATTAATATTATTGATTAAATCATTGTTTCCACTACAGTGCCATTTGATTTTATTTTTTAATTAATTTTGGAAACAGCTGGTCTAATTGTAATTATAGATAGAAAAAAATTCAAATTCATCCGTCTGCCATTAAAAAGCCAAAACATGGTTCATTTAACATCTTTGAAGCCTCCTTTTCAATCTATGGTATCTGGCTGTCCACAATTGCTTGTGAACATTTCTTGGTGGATTTTCGATGAACCTAGAGTGTTTGTAATCACTCAATATGAACCCTATTGAAAATTATTTATTGTCCATGTTCTGAAACAATATTTAGCTTGTAAACACTAAAAGGCACAAAAAAGAAAAAAGAAGAGTATGACTAGGATGAATATTTTTAACTGGTGATAGTCATACTGCTTAATACTTTTTTAAATCAAAGTTGCCAGTGGGTGTAAATTACATTGCCTGGCAAGCTATTAAGCTAAATAGGAAAGCATTAAGCTATTTTAATGATACTTTCAGATACATTTTACTGTCACATATTATTGAGAAAGGGTGGTTTTCAATGGCTATTTCACATAGGCTATTCATAAATATGACATTGCCATCTTTGTGTTATGAATATAGTTTTCAATCTCTCAAAAATAAGGTGTGAATAAGATCTATTGGATCATAATTATCTTCATCATTTATTATTCCATTTATATTAATCAATTTTGAAGGCTATTAAAAACTTCAATGAAACAAAGTAAGCTTGCTATGTTTCAACACTGACTAATAATATCAGTAAGTCACTTTAAACAGGTTCGATAGTTTCAAATTCTTCTGGACCAGTCATTTTATAGTTTACCTTTTTATACCCTGGAAGGTTTTGAACCCGTTTTTTATGTACCATGTCATATAGAACTTGTACAATTTTTGGTATAGGTCTAAGATTGGCCATTTTTTCCAATTGCTGGTTATAATCCCATTGTCGTTGTCCCATGTGATGGGCATATCTCGGTGGTAAACCTTCTAATAGACGTTTCTCGTAATCATTTTGTGTATCTTTATTCATTTCCTCCGTAGATGGTAAGGAAAATGAACCATCCAAACTACGTAAAACAAACTGAACTTGGTTGTTAAAGAGAGGAAAGGGACAAATTCTTTTACAAATACCAATAAAGGACAAGCTAGGCAGTTCAGTGTGAATTACATGTTTATAAAGGGGACTAACTCTTTCATCATTTATACTTAACTGACAATTTTCTGTTAAAAATGGAAAAGTAAAATAATAGCCTGTACATAATAAAAGCACATCAGCATCACAGATTTCACCATTCTTGAACACTACACTTGTATCTTTCACTTCTTTTATTCCTGATATCTGTTCAACATTGGATGGCAAGATAGAGGTAAGTGGAGCTTTATTGTGACTAAGATAAACCTTAAATAAACAAAATAACAAGAATGAGAAACAGAACATTTATTTTCAGCAAAAGAAATCTAATATTTTTGCAATGTTGTAGGTTATATAAGCAAAAGAACAATAAGAATAAAACCAAATAATGTTTGGTTCAATGTGTTGTAAATTAAGACTTACTTTTTTGGCTGTTGAAGATATTTCTATAGCTATATCTTGACCAGAGGCACCAGCACCTAGTACTACAACAACCTTATCTTTCATAGATCCTTCATCTCGGTAATTATGACTATGGATTATTTCCCCTTTAAAGTTGTCAATACCAGGTAATACAGGATAAATAGGATCCGAATAATGACTGGAAAAAAGATCAAGAATCATAGAGTCGCAATACACAAAGACCCTGTGTGGCACAGATTGAGCATGTTAAAGACACCTTCGACAATTGGAAATCACAAAAGACATAATAAGGCCATTAGGTTCAGAAGAGTGGGAAGTTTAACTTCATTCATTTCATTTTCTATTTATAGTGGATTGAAGTAAGTGAGAATTCATTTAAATTGCATACACAATCTTACCCATTACAAACAATAACAGCATCAAATATTTCACTTTGTTTATTTTCCTCTTTTCTATCAGTAGTATTAGTGTAAGATACTTCCCACTTTGTTTTATCTTTCAAGTCTTTGATAGGGTTTACTTGTAAAACATAAGTTTTAAACTACAATAATAAACCCAATAATAATTTGTAAGCACTTGCACAGAAGATAATTTTAAAGTAGAGAAAATGAATTATAATGTACAATGAATTATAATCAGCAAATATATTGACAACAATATTAACATTATTATAATAAAGGTATGTCCTGTCATACTAGGCTAAATGATGACAATAAAAAATATGGCATAGATGCACATGGCACTTTGCCTCTTTACAGAAAAGAGATAACATGATGTTTAAAATATTAAAACTAAATCGAAACAGCATGAACAATTAAAAGATATTTATTGAAACCAACCTTAATATACGGTGATAAATTATAATAGTTACTATAACTTTCTAAATATCTCAAAACATCTTCATGACCAATAAATGAAGGCAGATTCACATCAAATGGAAAGTCTGGAAACGCCATAACTTCTTTAGGAAGATTAGTCCTAAAAAAGAAATAACATTTGATATTTGATATGCAAGCTCTTTAAGTGGATAAAAACATGGATGAGGGTATATATTTATGAATTAAGGCAAAGTATTGAAATACTAGGGTGGTCAGATTAAACCCTATTTCAAAATAGCATTTAAAAACTCAGATAGTTCTCCACTTTTTGATAAAAAAAAAATTTGTTTATGAAATTTAAAAAAAAAATTTTATTCTATTATTTAACTTCTGATAAAGAAAGCTATTTTATATAAAATGACAATGTAAAGCATACCTGAGATGTTTATACATACTAGAATGTATAGGTAAACCATTTTCATCTAACCCAGTTTTATCTGTATAAATCCATGTGCCACCAACCTGATTACCTTTTTCAAAACAAACAGCTTCAAATACATGTGGTTTTAAACGTAAATGATGCAAAGCACAAAGTCCTGCAGCACCTGCACCAATGACTGCCACTCTTATTTTACTAGCCATATTGCCTACAATAGATATGCTAAATTATACATTATTATTTGTTTTGGCCATTAACTGAACTCTTTTGAATGAAAATCCAACATCAGATTAATTATTAATTAATTGCTTTCAAATTCAGAACGGTAAAATATAGTGTAGCTTTCATTCTTGTATGTTAAATGCATGCAAAAGCCTAGTAAAAAGAAATTGAATGAGATGTGTGTCAAATAACATTATAGTCTGCAATCCTTCCAGTTTGGTAATCCCCAAAGGTCAATGGAGTTATTTAAACTATTTACTATTTACACTATATCCCAAGTAGGAACAGATAAAAAAAAACTAGAATTGCTTACAATTGAACTATTTCGTCAGGCTTAAAATAATATGTTGTAGGCTAGATTTGCAATGACCTACATCTAGATAATATATTGAATATCATTTGACCTAGTTTTCAAAGTCATAAAATAATTTATATATTTGATAACATAGAACAGTTATGTAGTCCATACCACTTACCTTTTATATATTTGATATTATAGAATAGTGGTCATATCAGGTACCCCATATATATTTTTATCTATAATCTATAAATATATATAAAAGGAAGTGTCTGTGTGTGTGTGTGTGTGTATATCGCCATAGCTCGAAGACGGAGGCAGGCAGGAAGGAGATGCTGTGCATGCACAATCCTGTATATGCAAGGATGTGCACCTGAGTCTTTGTTTTGGCATTCGTTGTTTACTTTGTCCAAAATGTTGAAACCAACAATCATGCAAACACAGTAAACAAGCCTTCCAGAAATGTGAAGAACATTCTAGAGCCAATATAAGGGAGTGACCATAACTGAGAGACAGGGAGACTGTGGATGCATATTCCTGGAAATGCAAAGATGTGCACCTGTGTTTTTGTTTACGCATTCGTTGTTTACTTTGTCAAAAAACATACAGAAGTATTCCGAGTGAAACAGCATAATTTTCTTTTATTTACTTTGGCTATTAATAGATTTACCAAGGGTTATCAAGTACGTGAAGCCCGATGACAAATTGTTTTTGGATAACCATGTCTACAATTTAAACCAATAGAATGCCTCTCAAATATTCGGCGCCGATATTTAACTTTTAAGTACCGAATGTTTTTTCACTACCAACTACTCATGCATTGAATTAAAAATATTTCATGCCCACGATATTTTTTTTGATCAATTACCATTGATTGAAATGGGTTATGTACGTGAAGGCCGATGACAAATTGTTTTTGGATAACCATGTCTACAATTTAAACCAATAGAATGCCTCTAAAATATTCGGCGCCGATATTTTTAACTTTTAAGCACCGAATGTTTTTTTTCACTACCAACTACTCATGCCTTGAATTAAAAATATTTCATGCCCACGATATTTCTTTTAATCAATTACCATTGATTGAAATGGGTGTGAAAGTCAAGACATTCAAGTGACTGGTAAATGACCCAGCGCTAGTATAGAATAGGAATAGTAGTCCGTATCGGGTACCCTTTATATATAATTTATAATATAGAATAGTAGTCCGTACATATATGTTTAATAATATATAGTGGTCTATATCACCATAGTCAATCTATTGATATCACTTACCTTTTATATATTTTATATTATAGAATAGTAGTTCATGCCACTTACTTTATATATATTTTATAATATAGAATAGTAGTCCGTATCACTTACTTTTTATATATTTGATGATATAGAACAGTAGTCCATATCACTTACCTTTTATATATTTGATAATATAGAACAGTAGTCTATATCACTTACCTTTTATATAATTGATGAAAATAGAACAGTTAAATCCATACCACTTACCTTTTATTATTATTTGATATTATGGAATATTAGTCCATATCACTTACCTTTTATATATATTTGATAATATAGAACAGTAGTCTATATCACTTACCTTTTATATAATTGATGATATAGAACAGTTTCCATACCACTTACCTTTTATTATTATTTGATATTATGGAATATTAGTCCGTATCACGTACCCTTTATGTATATTATATAATATAGAACAGTAGTCTATATCACTTACTTTTTATATATTATTATAAAATATAGAATAGTAGTACTTACCATATATATGTTTGACAATATAGAATAGTGGTCTATATCACTTACCTTTCGCTTTTTTGATATTATAGAATATTAGTCCGTATCACTTACCTATATATTTGATAATATAAAACAGTAGTCCATATTATTTACATTTTACATATTTTATGATATAAAATGGAGGTCCGTACGGCTTACCTTTATATATTTGATAATATAGAATGGTGGTCCGTATCACTTACCCTTTTATGTATTGTACAATGTAAAATGGTTGTCCGTATTATTTAACTTTATATATTTTACAATATAAAATGGTGGTCTATATCACTTACCTTTGTATAATTGATATTATAGATTTTTGATATTATAGAATATTAGTCCGTATCACTTACCTATATATTTGATAATATAAAACAGTAGTCCATATTATTTACCTTTTATATATTTTATGATATAAAATGGGGGTCCGTACGGCTTACCTTTGTATATTTGATAATATAGAATTGTACAATGTAGAATGGTTGTCCGTATTACTTACCTTTATATATTTTACAATGTAAAATGGTGGTATCACTTACCATTTATGTATTGTACAATGTAGAATGGTTGTCCGTATTACTTATTGTACAATATAAAATGGTGGACCATATCACTTACCTCTGTTTAATTGATAATATAAAACGGTGGTCCGTATCACTTACCTTTATATATATTACATTATAAAATGGTAGTCCTTATTATTTATCTTTTATATATTTTACTTTTTAAAGATAGTAGTCCGTATCACTTACTTTTTATATATTTGATAATATAGAACTGCAGCCCATATAACTAACCAACCTGTTTGTATTTTTCCAACAAAGAAACCTGCACAAATTCATGTATATCTATTCACCTTCCCTTATCTGAAGTTTTTCATATACCCCCTCGCGATCCACATACCTCACGATCAATAATAAAGATTTCATTCGTCCAATATCCAGCATAACCTTTTTCGAATTTACTTTTATATTTATAAATACGAACTCGATCTCCAACTTTAAATTTGAGTTTAATATTCAAGTACTCATTTTAATTGATTTTATAATATCTGGATTTTTTGAAGCTTCTGTAGGAGTAACTTTTATAGATGAATGAATTTTATAATTATATTCATCGACAACAATAGGTAATATTTTAAGCCATTTTTGAGAATTTAATTTTGTGAACTTTTTGAATAATTTGTTTTTCAAAGTTCTGTTAAAACTCTCAATTACTACAGCTTTACCTTCGTTATATGTACTGTAAATTTCAAATCCTAAAGATTTCATATTTTTATTATAAAATTCTGTTCCTTGATCTACCCATAACTTTTTGGGTTTTCTATGTTTCAAATGCTTTTTTAACAGTTAGACCTCTTTTGTTTTTGAGAGGAATAACCCAAGCGTATCTTGTATATAAATCTATAATCACTTCTTTTGTCAAGCCATAGACCAAGAGCGGTATACCAGGGTAGTGTTCAGTGACATCAGCAAAGCTTTTGACAGAGTGTGGCATGCTGCAGGTGTCAGAGTGAGTTTGCTCCAGTGGTTGTAAGATTATTTAAACAACAGAGTACAGAAAGTTGTTGTCACTGAAGTATCCTCTGAGACTAAAACTGTTCCTGCTGGTGTTTCACGGGGCTCTGTCCTTGGACCTTTACTTTTCCTGATATATATCAACGACATAATCAAAAACATAAACTCAAACATTCGACTCTTTGCAGATGACACAAGCTTATATACGATGACCCAAATGCTTGCACTGATATACTTAACCGTGACTTAGAAACGATCAACGATTGGGCTAAAACATGGCTTGTTTCCTTCAATCCGCTTAAAACCAAATCACTCACACTCTATACTAAACGAAATCCGATCTTACCGACACTAAACCTTGACAATATTCCTATTCAAGAAGTCTTTGTACATAAGCAGTTTGGGTTAACTTTTCAATCAAAATGTTAGTGGGATATACATATTGCTATGATTTTATCGAAAACTGGTAGGCTCACAAACTGCCTTAGATCTCTGAAACATCGATTAAATAGAAAATCACTTCAAACAATATACTCTTCTCTCATTCGTCCTCATTTTGACTATTGCGACATTATCTGGGATGGGTGCACTGAAGAACTAACAGACGAGCTAGAAAGATTACAACTGGGTGTACTATAAACGGAGCTGTGAGGGGAACACGCCATCGATTACTTTATCAAGAAACAGGCTTTATTTCACTGCAGGAGAGGCGGAGACTCATTATGATGTATAAAATGAACAACAATTTAACTCCACCTTATCTCTGCAACTTGATCAAAACAAAACAAACCTTATATAACCTACGAAACAGTACCCTTCTAGAACAATATAATTGCAGAACAAATTTATTTCTTAACTCTTTTATCCCTTCAGCAATCAGAGAATGGAATACTCTACCTGATATATACAAAAATTCACCAACATTAAAATCTTTTAAAAATATTCTAAAATCTTCAGATATAAACATTCCGAACTATTACTATTTTGGCCTTAGGAAATATCAGATACACCACAGCCGCCTACGTCTCGCCTGTAGTGATTTAAACGGAGATAAGTTTTCGCGTCACGTCTCAGAAGACGCATCTTGTATTTTTGGTCATCGTTTTGAAGATTCAGAACATTATTAGTAGTATTAGAGCTTACAGATATCCGGTATCCCTCCGCCCCGAGCTACCGGATATCTGTAAGCTCTACTACTTTTTGCATACCCGCCCTCCCTTTTTAAAACCAAAAAAAGTCTTTAATAAACATTCACTCCCCTACAACTTATTTCGGATTAGGAGACATTCAAAAATCTCTAACTTAACTTCCCGGTTTTCCATGGGCTAAATATAAAGGTGAGAAACCGGTATATATTTGGATGGCGATGGTGTAAAGATTTATTTAGTCTGTAGTGGAAGGTGGACCAATGTCTCGGTGGTGATTCTAGAGAGGGATGGGAAATCTGGCCTCGTCGTCAACCCAAGTCGTAACCATATAATCATTAAATCTCTGGGCGTTGTCAAGTTCAGGTGTATCTTCCATCGACCCAGGCATCTTGGACCTCAGCTTCTGGTAAAAGAGCAAGGGAGGAAGCTCTCTTTACCCAGCGTCTTATATCAGGATCTTCCTGGTATTGGACTGCTAACCCTAAATCTTGCACTTTCCTCCAGATAGCTTGGATGAAGTGGATGAAGCATCCTCTCACTCTGGCTGCAGGGAATTGGTTTTCAATGGCTCGGATGGCGGCTTGCTCAAAGTCTGTCTGAACTGTGGCAGGAGCGAGGTTTCTGTTAAGGTTCTGCTGTACTTCTACCTTCAGTCGGTGAAAAATGCCGGCAGTATGTTGTTGTCTGGCGATCGGGAAGAAGAGCAAACACCAATGGGTATATCTTCGGACCTCTTCTGGCATGAATTATGTAGAGTTGGTTCCACAGGGCAGGGCACGATGAAAATGTCCCATCCATGTATAAGTTATCTGCTGCCTGCAAAATAGTTAGCTGCTCTAAAGAAGAAAACACCAGCATCTTGTCTTCGCCATCACCGTCAGAAAACAACAGGTATGGTTGGCCATCAGTTGTCTCAGTCCACTTTTCCTCAAGTTTAACATCACCCCTGGTCAATGGGAGAGCTGGTATGGCATGTCGTCTATGTCGGTAAAGGCCACTGCTTACACTTGCGTAGGAAGGGAGATGAGGTAATACATCAGGATCTTGTTGGGCAACTGATTCCTGGTACAGAGCTGGCATCGGAGTAAGCTCCTCTCTGGCCCTCTTTCTCATATTACTGACAAATCTAACAGTGTCTGATTCTTGTGAGGCGTGGTTATGAGGAGTGGAATTTCGGACATAGTTTCCGAGTGTTGTTACTCTACCATTGCAAGTTTTCAAGACACACTTCCAATGGATACAGTGCTCATTTGTGGAGTTCTTATTGTGAAGATGATCTTGAAACAGTACCTGCTGTGTACCTCTCATAACAAAACATATTCCACTGCGATCAATTCTGCCATGGTATTAAGAATGATACGAATGAATGAAATCTAAAACAAAGACACTTTTATATACTAGTTTGTGTTTTCTTTACTAAATTGAGTAAGCTCAATTTGATTCAGTTATTAGTTTGAGTGAATCTTGTAAATTCTTTAAAAACCAAAGGTATTTATTTTTAAAACTTATTATTATCTGTAAATACTTACAAGACTAATCCATTTTAACTAAAGGGTATATGGCTATTTTTGTTTTAGCTAATCCCTCATTAACTTGATTTTTATGAATATGACTAATGGAGGTATGACTGATGGGAGGACACCTTTATCCCAACTATCCTAGGAGCTCTTACAGCTATTCAAACATCTTCATGTGGTTTAATTACTATTGGGTTTACCTCCAAAAAGAAATTATATCATAAAATCATATCAAATTGAATTAGAACATCTTTAGATAAATTATTCATTTTTTTCGAAAGAAGCAAATCTGATAAAATAATTACCATTCAAGAACTCGAAGAATTTAATGAAATATTCGATGAATTGTTAACAAAAATTGAATCCTTAAAAATAGAACATAAAAAATTGAAAAAGAAACATGACTAAATTAATTTTAAACAAAAGAACCTAATGCTGTAAAACCGAAGAAAAAAATTGACAAATGAATTATTTGAAAATGTGGTTTCTGATATAATTGAAGAGTTTTAATACTTTTAATGGACAAAATGATGGAAAAAAATTTGAAGAGGGTGAATTCAAACAAAATATGAAATTATCTTTCTTTAATGTTCAAATTGGTATTTTTCTGGTCATATAATATATCGTAAAGATGATTTCAAACCAATCAAAATATCAAATACATGTATAAGAAAAGGAACTCAATTGCTACATGTATTTACAATCAACGAGTATGTTGGAGAATATAGTTATATTCCAACTGACGTAGCGTGTTTTATTAAATGTGTTAATTATTTTTTAAACTTGATTTAACAAAAGAATTTAATTATTTTATTTATTCCTATTCAAAACATAACAGAAAGGGAATTATGACTCAAGCTCGAATCGGAGAATTCAATGAAAAAAATAAAACTTATTCCAAATTTATAATCCTAAAGATAGAACTTTATATCCTAGAAAAATAAACATTCAATTAGAATGGGTTTTGTATTTACACAATAATCATTTCTGTTTGATAAAAAGAGATAACAAAAGTTTAGGAATAAAAGAAATAAAAGATAACTATCAACAAGTATGGGAAACCTGTGTTAACGAAAACATTGAACTTGTTTCCGAATTTAATCCAGCGTCCATGTCACAAAACTTCCGAACCTGAAACTCTTTATTCTTGGGATTCTGAGACGTATACAGAAAAAGAAACTGGTAAAACGATACCATATGCATGTTCTTTAGTAAATTTGGAAAAGCTGCGAAAAATATTAGAAAGAATAAATTGGCGTTATCCAGATCTAAAACCCACAGATAATGTTCCTGAAGAATTTCATGAAAAAATAATATATATAGTTCATATATTTGTAGGTACAGATTGTATAGATCAAATGTTAAAACATTTAGGAAATGTTGATCAAAAACAATTAACGTTAGTTTCTCATAACGGTAGAGGTTTTGATAATTGGATTATTATTAAAAATATTAACTCATTGTCCTCTCAAAACCACAAGAGGCATACTTCGATTACCAATATCTAATATATTTACAGAAAAAATGGAATTTTACCTGCTCATATCAACAAGTAGCAAGAAGTTTAACAGATTGGGGAAAATCATCAGAATTACCAATGAATTTAAGAAAGATTGATTTAGATATTGCGTTTATAAACGAATCAAATTGGGAGTCCCGAAGAGAAGAATGGGAACCTTATGCTAAAAGAGATACTACATGTATATGTTTAGGCGTATGTTTGATCAAATACAATCAAGTAATGACATCTATGATAAATCAAAGTGGTATAAATAATGTAACAGCCCCAGCCTTATCTCTTAAAGGTTGGTATCATCTGTATAAAGGAGAAAAAGTGTATTCTCACGTAGATCCATTCATCAGACATTATGCCAGACGCTCAGTATAAGGAGGTAGAGTTTCTACAAACATAATAAAATTTAAATCGGATAAATTAGATGAATTTTGTAAAGTACTATAACATCATTTAAATACCACCGATTCTGATATAATTGAGTTATTCAAAAAATACGAAGAATCTACTAAAGATTTTAACGAAGAGTTGAAGAAAATATCTTGTTCTAAATTAACGGCATTTGACGCTAACGGTCTTTATGCTTCTGCTAAGCTGAATCAGCAAGAGCTTTAAAAGACTCTGAAAAGGAAGAATTTGTAAAGCTTTTAAATAAACAACCTTTTAGACCAAGGTGTGCTATTTTATCTGTTTGGTTTGAATATCCCAAAAACATGTTTTTGCAACCAATACCAGCCAAAGACAAAATAACTTACACTGTTATAGAGGATGATAAACCCCAAACAAAATCTGGTGATAAGATAAGATTTAGAAATGGTTTTTGTAATGACGTTCTGTTGACATACAGGAACAGTTCGAGCTGGTGGAAAAGTTATCGAAATATTAGATGGAATAGTCTATAAAGAAAATTTCAAAACACCTCCTTTTAAAGACTATGTTTTAACTTTAAAGGAAGAAAGAAACAAATATAAACAACAGGGAAATTTAGTTGGCAGCGATTGTATGAAATTACTGGGTAATTCTTTATACGGTAAAACTGATCAGAAAGATAAAAATACAGAATTTCATTTATAGTCTGAAGAAACTCTTAAAGCAAATTTTGATTCAAATATAAATAGTTATGAAAAAGTAAATGAACAACAATATATAGTGGACAAAGAAAAAGAACAACCTGAAATTATCAAAACAACAAACACAACAAGATTAACACCGAGTCATTTGGGTTCATTCATCTTAGCACATAGCAAACGAATAATGAATAATTTTATTCATGTTATTGATGGTTTTAGAAAACCAGAAATATATATTATACTGATACCGATAGTTTATACATATCAGATGGGAATTGAGATAAATTGGAACAAGCTGGATAAACTTCTGAAACGGAATATGGAAAAGGGAAGAATGATTATGGAGATGGTGGTATTATATTTGCTTTATATTTGTCTCCAAAAGTAAAATACAATATCATCCTAACTTCTAACGGAGAATTAGTGGAAAAGAAAACTTTTAAAGGATATACAAAATCAAAGTTGAGTGTGGAAGATTATCTTAAATTAGCCAATGGAAAAGATATTGAAAACGAATTCGATAAACCTTGGAAAAAAAGTTTTACAGACGGTGTGGTAATTCCGAAAGATAAGCAAAAGAAAGTATTCTAACATAATTTGAATTTGATTTAAAGAAAACCACCAAACAGAAATGGAATTATGTATCCCTGTAATAATAAAGATGAAGTTAATATGGTTGGAAATTACGAATTCGATGATTACGATTACATAATTTTGGATAAACATGTAATTGAATACATTTCTTTCTCACCAAAATCTAAATATCTTCCATGTTCAACTTTTATATCTAAATTGATATCTTTAATACCTGTGGTAATTATAGGAAGATATGTTGTTTGAAACGATTTTTCTACTATTCGATAACCCATCGGAACTTTGGAAGCGTTGGAATACTGAAAATGATTTGTTGTTTGTTTTTATTGAAAAATCCACCATCAACCAAATTGCAATGAATATTGATAATATCGATGTCGTTTTCAATATTGCTTTATAAGGAGCAAGTGTAGATTTGGTATACAATTTCTTTTCAAAACCTAATAATTCATTTATTGATAATACTGTTAAAATTAAATATAGATATTATATACCTGGATTGGATTATAATCAAATATAATTCTGTTTATCTCTTGTCCAAAGAATATTAAAACGAGAGTACACCTTAACTAGAAACTAAACTGTACATTACCACGACCGGCATCAAAATGAATTCAATGAGGCAACAGGTGGAAATTCAAACTACTGCGAACAAAGAAAGGACAAAAGAAGTCATTATTTAAGCTGTGTTCTCCTTTTGAATTAATATTTATTCAAACTGTATTCGCCCTTATGACCTGGAAGATGTTTCTCACCTTCATATTTAGCCCATGGGAAACCGGGAAGGATTTTCGAATGTCTCCTGATCCGAAATAAGTTGAAGGGGAGTGGATGTTTATTAAAGACATTTTTTGGTTATTTAAAAGTGAGGGCGGGTGGACAAATAGTAGTATATGAGCTTACAGATATCCGGTAGCTCGGAGAGGAGTGAAGCGAGCGGAGAGATGCCAGATCTCTGTAAGCTCTAATACTACTATTATTTTATCTATTGTGCATTACATTTAGATGCACGAAACCGTTCTATTTCTCTTTTGCGACCATCCTTCATTCAAACCTCTATCTTACTTTTTGGCACTGATTGTCCCGATCAGTCTTCTTATATATTCAATACAGTCTATACTTTTTTTGAACTATCAAAACGATTTTAGCCAAACTTTCAACATATGCAAACTATTTTCAACCCAAGTTTCTTTTTCAATATCACTTCATAAATTTTCTATAAATTCTGTGTAGCAAATTGTATATAATGTACATATGTATTTATTTTAAATAAGTTACCATCTTTTATATATAATCTGTATATATTTAAACGTTTGTAGGAGAGGGGTAATATAGGCCTTGCCTGTTCCACAATCCTTTTCATAATGTATTTATGTATATTTATGAATAAAATACTGTTTACACACAAAAAAATAAAATAATTAGGTCATACCCTCCTGACGGTTAAAGATGACGAAAATATGAAAATTAATCAATTTTTCCTGTATTTAATTACACTTATCTCTATGAATTTTTTAAGTAAGCCAAATAAAAATACCTTCTCGTAATCAACATATTGAATATTATCAAAAAATAATTCGAAAAAAAAAAACGAAATTTAAATATAGGTCTCCAAGAAAAAGGTAGATAATGATCCAATGTATCTATGTGCCAAATTTCATCGAAATCGGTCTATGAATAGTGTCTGAATTTCGGCTTCAAGAATTGTAGCGAAAATTCAAAATGGTGGCCGATATGGCAGCTTGAGCTAATTATTTAGGTCAAATCTATTACTATTGACAAGTTATTTATAAAACAGTTTTCACTTTTCATGTAGCTGTTAAAGACCGGAAGATACGTAATTACGTCATTTGAGACTCAACCGGAAGTCGAATCTTTTTTCAAAATTTTTCAAAAGTTATAATCATATCGCCTATCAACTAGCAAGGTTTCAAAATTTTACCATTTATATCAAATGAGAAGTTACGGTCTGAAATTTTTGCCGATGACCCTTGAATATTGAATTGCTAATCGTGGGTAAAAGATTTAACCGAATTGCATAAAACCTATAATTTTAAGTTGAGAAACGGTTAGTGTAAAATTCCCAACGCCCAAAAGCGTCCAACAGCAAAAAGACGTCTGGATAATCAAAATTACTGGTAGGATAAAAAATAATTGAATTTTCGTTGAAGGAAACGAGAAAAGAAAAAATGAGAAGTTTTATATCATTTACTTTTTTATCGAAAAAGGGCGCTTTTGTGCGTTGGAAATTTTACACTGGCCGGTTGAGAAATCCGTTGAAGTTTTCATATCTGAAAATCCGGTCGAAATCGAACTGAAAATAAACTTGCTAAGCCAAAAAAACCTGAAGAGAAAGAACTTCCGGTTCTAAGATCAACTGTAGATTTGAAATTTCTGTAACTTTCACCAGTTTGTCTGCAAACTCATCCGGGAATCGCACAAAAAAAATATAACTAGATCCCCAGGCTTCGCGAGGTTCTGACGCAGTGCGTAGCAGTTTTGATATACGCTTTAAAACTACCCCACAAAGTATATGTAGAACACTAACATTATTTTAGAGACTAGAAGTGGTTCTATTTCAAAGCATAATTGGTTCGCTGAAACTCGTGTCAAGTAGATCGCCCAAACGCATTCAACAAACAGTTTTTAACGATGAAATTCGCAATTTTCAAATGGTGATAAAATGGAAAGTATACATCGTACATCAAAAATAATATATCAATGGATAGATCTTTTCGAGAGCTATCACATTTGTGCAGCTCACAAGGTCACCAAAGGTCAAGGTTACAATATACGACCATGCGAAGTTTTTATATATTACTATCAGGTAAAAATCAAAATTGAAAAATCGGTTTCCAAATACAATTCAACAATCGATATTCTAAAGGCATCAAAATTACACGAATTACACCCCATTTCGATTTAAAGAAAATTACGCACATTTAGTAGAGAAAAAAATACACAATTGTCAAATACTAAAAAGCGCTTTTTTGGTGGAAATATGTGGTTTTATATATCATTACAAAGAGAGGATAGACTGTGATCAGATTTAATATGAATTTTTGTTATTTATAACTTAGTTCACGTGACAGAGCTCTTTAAAAACAAAAATCACAAATTTCAGTCGGCTATAAAACCGGAAGTAGACATCGGACAACAAAAATGAATATATCAGGGGATAGATATCATCAATGGCAATAAATCGTGTTCAGGTCACAAGATCACCAAAGGTCAAGGTCACAAAATATGGGCCTTTTAAATTTTGGTCATTACCAATAAATTAAAATGGAAATAAAAGAAATTCAAAAATCGGCTCCCAAATAAAGTTGCGCAATCGACTCTAATCGAGATATGAAAAAATAACGAAAATTGTTTTATTCCCTGAATTTGAATTTGAAATTTTACAAAAGTTTGACATTTCAATATGGCGGTTTATCGTTTGCTTCCGGTCCGGATTTTTTCATCCTCGTTTTTTTGTAAGACTATTTCAACATATCGCAAAAAGATTTTTGAAATATCTTGAAAATTCCGGAAGTTGATTTTTAAATTTTAAAAGCGAATAACGTCAAAACCGGTAGTGATCGAAAATTTAAAAAAAAAATTTTGATCGCATTAATAGTGTCTATCGACCTGTAAGTTTTCGGATGCATCGGAATAAAATTGTAGAAGTTGAAAAAAACGCAAAAATTGAAATTAAAAAAGTCATCTACAAAAGTAATGAAATTAGCAGCTTGAAACTGCAGTTATGTAGCTAGCAGTTAAAAGAAGCTAGCAAAAGACGTTCTGTCAAAATCGTTGAAAAATAGAGGTAATAAACAACAAAAACCAAACAAACGCCATTGCCCTCAGCTCGTTTCCGGTCGCCCATAGTGGATTCACCCCTTATATATATATTGCTAACACAAATAAAAACAAACATTCTATATTTTATTTTACATTATTCGTATCATAATTGATAATAGTTGTTAACAAAACCAATAGTTGTGTCTATACATTGTCTATCTTGTTGCAGATATATTATATAATATATTATATTTATGTACCTTATTCATAATATTTATCCATTATTCACTAACAATAATTTAGTTATTTTGTTCCAGAATAAAGACCAGCTGTCTTGTAGATAATTCTTTATTTTCATATTTCACCCATTAATGCATCATTGTAAAAGATTGATTAGATTAAGTACCGGTAGTCAGGAAAAGTGTTTAATTAAATAAAACTTAATTATTCACAGCTCAACATATTGTTTATATGAGAATTTCATAACTGAATGATTTTGAAGGTAGGTAGGTAGGTACATGGCGAGTTAACGTTCGCTTCCAGCAATTGCTGATATCGCAAACTAGGTAGTTGTTGATATTCGTAGTAGTTGGTGGTTGGATTTGTTCTCTTTTGTCTCTGCGATGAAACTTATGTGGAGATTAATAATATAGTACATGTAATATAAAATAATGTAAGGGTAAAAAGAAACTTAGACTATCTGTTTAAAACAGAAGTGTTGATAAATTGGTAGATGAGATCCATGATTTTATACCAGTGGGCCGTGGGTGGAGCCAAAATATTCTGTATGGTGATAGGTATGCCGTTGGTTTCCAGGTAGTCCGTCAGTGCCTTACGAGATAGTTTCAATTCGGTGCATTGAATGAGAAGATGCGTGGCAACGTGTCCGCATCGACATTTAATGGCATTGAACTGATGGTCCTCGCATGGTTGGTGCGTAGTCTGGTTACCAGTTTGCAGATGGCTACAGATGGGTGGTTAATTTTGGTTTGGTTTGGTATCTTCGGATCAATCTGGTATCTATCAGTGTTAGTTCCTTAGCATGTCGTCCCATTTCTGGTTGATCTTAGAGGACACGAGACTGCAAAATTCTTCATACGAGAATTTTACAGGCTCGATATTCTCCAGACCAAGAGGTCAAGAGCTTGCGCTCTTGCTGCCACTGGGTTCACGTGCTTGTTGGTGGACTGGGTCAGCTCGGTGTTGACTATCGGGTTGGTAACCTTCCAAAAAGGAGTATCTCATAGGTGTCGTTGGCGGATGATTTTGAAATGAACCAGTGGTATTTATACAGTTCTTACCAAACTGTGGCTTCTTGATTTTCATTTAACTTATTTGTTAACTTGGATTGATCTTTATAATTCTGGATTGGCTTCTTTAATTCCACTCATTATGATGGTAACTATTTGGTTTGATCATAAGTAAATCTTGATACGGGTGAAACCACTAGAAATCAATGGGTGAAAACACCAGTTCTCAGAATGGGTGAAACAACTAGGGTGAAACAACCACGGTTGAACATGAAAACGGGTGAAACCACGTCATTTAGTAGTCTCCTAGTTTGAATGGCAGACAGCAACAGGTAGTTTGTAGCATGTTGCCTTCCAAGAGAAAAATCGAATGTGAAATTCGAAAAAAAAGAAACATGTCGAAAACAAAGCACTGCAATAATCCGAACGATTACAATACGTTTTCGACTAAATCGTCGAAATACGTAATTAATTTGGCCTACCCTTAATTCAGATAACAATTCTATTCATATTTAGCTTACATTTTTAGGATAGGCTACCGTTAGGCCTATGTAAAAAAACTATCATCAAAAATATGTAGGCCTAACTTGAAGCAAGTCAGACTTAAAAAAAAGTACCGGTAATATCAATCGAGGATTGTTCTATGTCTATCCTATTGCAAAACTTTCTTTGAGGATTACAGACGATTCATATTTATGTCAATTTGAGTTAAAGACTAGCATTAGACAAACCTATCATTGAAACAAAATTACATTGAATGATATATGAGGACAAAGTTCAAACATAATAATATATATTCGAGATAAATACAATTAAAACAACATAGGCCAATTTAAACAGTTTCTAACGGGACAATAAAATAATCCTAGATTGCAATATTAGCCTACTCTGCATCTAAAATGTCTTGTTCAGCTGCACCTCATTTTGATAATTTCGGATCATGTTTCGGACTAATAATATATGTGTTTTCTCTAAACATCCGTTATGACTGTAGCAAAGTATGAAAATCAAAGATGTCAGCGCCCATGATAGACATCATTGTCAAATAGGCTTGGCTAATTATATGTCAAATAGGCTTGTCTAATTATATTACTCTTTGACAATGTATAAGACTATAAGCGATAGAAAGAATGATTGGAAAAATTCAACTTTAATTGTTGTAAGATCCCCTCTAGTTTTGTATTTAGTCTTGCACATCATATTTTTGTGTTCAAAGGGGATGGGGATTGAAAAGTCATGGAGGGAATTTGAAAGTAAGTGGGAATTGAGGTGGAATTTAGAAAGGAGAATGACTAAAAAATGGGGAATATACGTTAAGCATCTAGAGAGTTAAATGTGATGTTGGTGATTGATCACCAAGGAGCTTTGTTCAAAATCTTGTATTTGTGCTTTGTTTCGTATTGTGTTTCCAGGTACGGATCAAGCTTTTTAGAGATAAGGGAAGGGGATGGTTGCCCAAAATGGTTTTAGATGCATGGAAATTGATCCTTATTTTTCAAAATTTCCCTGAGAGGTGAAAGCCTCCTCGATCCTCCTCTATTGGCTTCGAGTCTGTGGAGCTTGCCCTCTGTGCTAAAGCGCCAAAAGGTGGGGGGAAAAGTCATAACACACTTTGCCAAGAGGGGAATCTCATTAAAAAAAGGTTTAGAAGCACTGGTCTACTGTCTACTTTTTCTTTATTATAAGTTTATTTGGGCCATAATGAATTCAATAATCTACTTGGTACATTTGTCAGCCAATTAAGCGATTGCTTTTCATGGGAATTGGGAAACAATAGTGTTCAGCACTAAGCAGAGGACAAATTTTATTTATAGGAGGCTTAATTTTTAAAAATTTTCTACCCTTCACCAACGGTATCTCATTTTAAATGAATGAAACACATTTTGATGTTTGATATTGACGGTTTATGAGTTATTGCACTTGACTTAGTCAAACGTGTCATACTTGATTTGTGAACACAATAAAGTTACAGTTTCATTGGATTTGAATGAAATTTGGTGATCATTTATTTTAATGAGACTATTTTTGAGTTTTTGCCCTTGACTTTGTGCAATCATGTATATTGATGAGATCTTGGTTTAGGCCCAATTAGAATTGGAACACTTTTGCAAAAATTATATTTTTTTAAACCAAATTTTGAGGTTTTGACAACTTTTTCAACTTTTTTTGCTTGATTGATCTGAAATTTTATTGTATAGACAGATTAAGACAGTAAACAAAATGAAATATTCAAAATTTTTGCATCACTTCTGGTTAACATGGGAAATCGATTTTAACTGCTGGTTAAACTACTTTCGTATAATTGATTAATGTCAACAAAAGCTACGTTATCAGTTTTGATTAATATTCTACAGTCGTTTTTAAGCAAAAATTTAGACCAGAAGTGAAACTTTCGCTGCCTTATTGATATGTAACCGGTATGTAAAACTCAGGATTTGTTTTCCTGGTAACTTCAATTGCTGTTAAAAAAAACTCTTGAAGCTGATTTTTGAATTTCGATTTTGCTTTCTTGCCACTTCTGGTTAATTTTTTTCTTGAACACTTATAACTCATCACCTTGAATCTTTGTAGATCAAAATTCATTGACCTCAGACGTCTATGTTCTGTTTTATACCTGTCTGAAAACAGAAAAATCGTCATTAAGGTGCGACCTAATTTGTTTAGAGACTTCTTGATGTGCAAATTGTGCTTTTTCCAACAATGTATTACATTATTGTTTTTAATAACAATTTTATTTTTTTGCTGTTTTAAAATTTAATGTATATCTTGTGGTCTATTAGATTTGGAAGCTTCAAATTTGCGCTATTAATACTGTCAGGCTAGAAATTAATGCGTCAACAAATTAATGCGACATGGGGTATAGAGACTTAAATGCGAGTACAAATTAATGCAATCCACGATAGGTGTCACATTTTTTAATATCCAAATTCTAAAGTGCTTAATGAATGAAGACATGAACAATGATCAAGATTTTATCTTTAAATAGCCAAGTGTGAAAATCTTTTGTTTTTAAAGTCGTCGATTACTAATCAGCTTCAAATTTAGAGATAATTACCTAATTACTTAATCCCGCCGGGTCTCAATTTAAATCCTTGACTCATTCTACCTTTTTGTCTATTATTTGATTTTATTTCCTTTAATTCACTAGGAAATATGTATTTTTAAAATGCGGATACAAACTAATGCGATTGCATATAGGTCGCGTTTAATGCTTTAATTTGTATCTCGCAATAATTTGTAGCCTTACAGTATACTATTTTGAATGTGAATAGATTCATGAGAGAAAAAATCAAAAGGCATATCCGGGTTAATTTCTAATGTACCCTATTTGGTGGTTGGTGCATAATGTCTATAGGAAATATATATTTTCAAAAAAAGACCCTGCACATAGATACCTCATGTCTTTGGCCAGTTCATCCTGAAAGGTTTAATGGTTCAACCTTTTAGTTGGGAATGAGTTTTTATATTTTGAAATTTAATATATTTGCTTATTTAAATTGGTTTATGTATATCTCATGATCTATTAGATGTATAAACTTTGAATTTCGTATTAAGTAGACATTGTGAATGCGAATTACTACATTAAATACAAAAACAAGCGGTTGCCTAGGAAGATACGCCCACTCTAAAATATATTTTCTGTTTAAACACACCCAGAAACTCTAACATTACTTAGGTCTAATCCAAGTTCTCATCAATATAAATGTTAACATGCTAAAGTGCTAATTTTCCTGTGCGTGGACTAAGTCAAGGGTAATAACTCAAATATAGTTCATTGAAAAATAGTCAATATTGAACTTGTTTAAGATCTCAACAATAAAAATGATCACGAATTTGATTGTCAATCGCAATCACAATTTCGCCGCGTTACTCAAAACCAGTTTATCAAAATAACATCAATTTCGAACTTGACCAAGATCTCATCAACTTCAATGATCACACCAAATTTCATTCAAATCCAATGGAAATTGTGATCACTTTTGCTTTCACAAGCCAATTTTGACGCTTTTTGACTAAGTCAAGTGCAATATCTCAAAAACAGTTCATCGAAAAAATCACCTATCTTAAACTTGTCCGAGATCTCATCAAATGATCACATGAGTTTCATTCAAATCTGATGAAAACTGTAGTCTCTAAGCCAATTTTAACACATTTTAACTAAGTCAAGGGCAATAACTCAAAAAATAATAACCGAAAAATCGACAGATAGACTGACCAACCGACGAACAGGGGTGACGACAATATACGACCACATTATAATGTGAGCTATAAAATTGGGAAGGGTAGGGGCACATCCGGGTTGAATTCTAATTTACTTAATTTTGAAGGTTGGCTTTAAACCTCCACAGAATGTTTGTTCAAAACAGGACTTCGCTCTCATGTGTACATCGTTCATTTGGCCCGTTTTTGTTTAAAACATCTGTAGTGTCAGCCCAACCTGTTAGTTTCAAGAAAGGAACCGGTTTTAGAATTTCTACTTTTTCTCTTGTTGACCTTGTTCTTTGTAGAGGCAAAGGTCATTGATATTTAACAAATGCTTTTATTTTTCAATTTTGACGTCTTCTTTCAGTTACACAAACATATGAATTTTCGAAATTTGATTATATTGTGTTTGACCTTGACATTCATTGTCCCCACCTTTTACAAGAATGGAGGTCATTGATTTTGGCCATCTGTCGATATTGACGACTACTACAGTTTCACAACAATCCAAATATAACCATTTTTCCAACTTGGCTCTGACATGTAACTTTATTGTCTTAAGACGGTTGATTTTTTTCAGAATCTCTTGTAATTTGCCACATTAGCAAAGTCCCATTCTGTGCCACATGTACCTCTAGTTTCTTTTATTATGAGTGATTTAAAATTGCAGCCATGTGTATCAGTAGGAAATGTGGGACAGCTAGCAACAGATCTGATAATTTCATCATTAGGTCTGGAAAAGGTTGGAATTATTTATCACAGTAGTATATTACCTGTCATTGGTAATGACCCCTTTAATCAGTTCTCTCGGAACAAGTGTTACTTAACAACACCATGTGAAGGTATGTATATTACAGCCAGCCATATATAGTTTAGTTGCACATGGAACCCTTGAAATTAAATAATGTAACCAATGAAATGGACACAATAAACAGATAATGCTACTGGAGAGATAAAGCATTTTATACACTTAGTCTATAATGTTACTAGAGCAAGTCATAGACTCCCAGCTCTTGATGCTGATGTAAACACATTGTTGGGACAGTTGAAATTCAAAACTGAGTAGTTACCTGTTTTCTTATTCACATTCCACAGATCATATTGTTACTTTATTACAGTTTATGAAAGTATTTCTAAAGATGTAGTTGTTTTACAACAGAGATCACCATTGATAAAGGTATACATTTATGCTTATTATTATATAAAAGTGGCTTTGACTTTAAAACAACTGGGATTGCGTGATGATAATCCTATAAAAACAGGACTAGATCTGTGAACGCTTACATTCATACATACATTCCAAGATGGCAGTTAATCCCCCTACTTCTGGGATGAATTTTATCATTTATCATCTTAAAAATTAAAAATACTATCATACTGCTAAAATTATTTTTCAAATAAAGGTAAAAATCCAGAAGTTGATTTTTCATCATAACCAGAAATGATATCAACATTTTGGAAGTAGAAATTTATTTAGAAATAAAATGTCTATTACATGTAAATTTTCAAATTGATGGAAAGTAAATTACAAAAGTTGTAAAAGTGGTCAACATGTGCTTAAAAAAGTCAGCAACAAAAGTCAAAATTTGCATATTGTGAACACTGAACAACAAAATTGCAATCAAAATCAGTTTAGAATTGGATTGATAGGCACAAAACTCTCCATAAGGTCCGTTTAAGTATGTCATTTCTGGTTGGACAAAAAATGCATCAATTTACAACGACATGCATGTTATGTAAGATTGTTGAGTCAGATTATGTGTAGCATGCAGTTTGGCTGGGTAGCGTCACCAGAATCAGGGAACAAAAAGTAGTCCTTTCGATGACAAAGCACTGCAATTAAAATAGAAGATAAATGAATGGAATTTACAGTGTGTATTAGATTGACATTCTATGTTTAAAATGAGAAAAATTTTTGATATTGATTCAAACTTTTCAGCTACTTATGGATAATATTTGTGTTTACACTACAAAATCCATACTATTTTTTATTGGTCTGATTTTCAATAAGGTTCACCCTTAGGTAATTACAAAAACTCACACCAAGTTTTGTCAAAATCCATAAACCAGCTCTATTGTGTTTACAAAAAATTAAAGAACCAGGGTAATAACTCATAGTTGATATTTTTCAATTGGTCTGATTTTAATAAAGTTCATCCTTGGGTGATTACAAAGACCAACACCAAATTTCATCAAAATCCACCAAGGAGTGGAAGGAATGACAGACAGACCGATTAGGGTGATAGCTATATATGCCAACATTGATGTATACCTTTAATATGTAGAGCTTTATTTTCAGTGTATGTGTTCCATGTTGGAACTTCCAACTATGATTTTTTTTTATCTGTTTTAATAATGTAAAAGTCTATTTTGGACTTATTTTCAAAAGATTAAACTCTATCCATAGGGTAAGAAAGAGGAATTTGTGACCTGGTTATCAGCATGGATAAAAGACAAAAGATTTAAACAAATTATTATTCTAACTAGTAGTTTTGCTCATGAAAGAATTGATTCTCAAATATTTGGGTAAGGTAATATTCTTTTGTTAAAATGTGTTTCCACCAGAATACAGAAGTTAATCAAATTCAAGGCAATTATTTAATTAGTTACTTCGTCAAAAAACATACGTTATATATAGGTTTTTGGTCTCCAGCTTGTCAAGCAGTCAAGTTCAAATTTTAAGATTTTGCAATAAACAGTATTTGAGTTATTACCATGATTTAGTAAAATCGCATTAAAATTTTATTGTTGGTGCCATAGAAGCTACAATTTTTATACTCCAACTTTATAATGTGGTTGTAAAATTGTTGTCACCTCTGTCCGTCCTTCCACAATTGGCATGTGAACTCAATAGAGACTACAGTTTTCATCAGATTTAATTTTAATCTGATTTGAATGAAATTTGCTGTGATCATTTATATAGACAAGATCTTGGAAAACCTTGTTATTGATGATCTTTCTATGAATAGTTTTTGAGTTATTGCCCTTGCCTAAGTAAAAAAACGTGTCAAAATTGATTTGTAGATGCTATAGACACTGATTTGCTCACGTAATCAAAGTGGGTTATAGTCAAATGGATTCCCCACCTACAATTATTAAAGTAAAGAAAACATGGATTATTCATCAGAAGCACTGATTAAGCAATTGTTAAGCTCGACTTTGAAAAAACAAGGCAAGCCATCTTTTAGGCAACATAATTTTATAATATCTATTCATATTTAAAGGGCAAATTTCAAAACAAGTGGTTGCTAGCAAGATAAGCCCACTTCAAAATATTTTTTCTGATTTAGAGCTGAAACTAAACATTTTTTGTCGAAATGAACTACAATTTGGGCTTAGTCCAAGATCTCATCAATATACATAATCATACCAAATTTCATTTTTCAGATGACTGAGGTCTCTGTTAAGTTCATAAACAAATTTATACGCGTTTTTATTAGGCAAGAGCAATAACCATTCATCTAAATATTGTGTCAATATCATCAAATTTAAACTTGATCAAGATCTCAACAATAATGATCACACTAATTCATTTAAATCAGATGAAAACTGTAGTCTCAGTATTTGGCATCAATTTCTTCCAGATGTCAGCTTCGTATTTTAATGTCAAAATCAATTCAAGAAGAAAATGGTGAATTGTTTTTAAAAACTTTGAAATGGAAAGAACTAGAACAAAGACAAAGCAATGAAATGTCTGATTCAGATTCTATATTTTTACCTGGTAGTGGAATGGCTAAACAGTTATTTCAAAAGTGGTAAGTAACATTTAGCGCAGAATAGAAATTGCTAAGTTAATTTAATAAATGCAATTATAACAAAAGGCCAAACTTATCCTCTTTTTATACGCCCACATGAATATGTGGACGTATATTGTAGGTCAAGTTCAATTTGGCAAGTTTTTGAGTTATTGCCCCTGCCTCTATATTTGTTGTAGACACAATAGAAGCTACAATTTTCAATGAATTTAAATGAAACTTGGCGTGAGCATTGGAATTGATAAGGCGGCAGTTAAGTTCGAATTGAAGATTTTTCAATGAATGGTTTTTGAGTAATTGCCCTTGACTAAGTAAATTGTGTAAAAATTGTATTGTGGGTGCAATAGAAGCTACAATTTTCGATGGATTTTGATGAAACTTGGTGTAAGCATTGGAAATGATTATACACGGTCAAGTTTGAATTTGACAATGTTTTTGATGAACAGTTTTTGAGTTATTGCCCTTGACTTAGTAAAAAACATTAGTATACTCTATTCACTGTATTGTCAAAATTTTAGTGTTGATGAAATAAATTCTCCAATTTTGAAAGGATTTTTGATAAAACTTTGTGTGAGCATTGGAATTGATTAGACCTCAGTCAAGTTTGAATTTGACAGTTTTTCCATGATCAGTTTTGAGTTGTTGCCTTTGACTTAGTGAAATTGAGTCAAAATTCTATTGTGGTTGCAATAAGAAGTTTTAATTTTCAAAGGATATTTGATGGAACTTGGTGTAAGCATCAGAATTGATAGGACATAAGTCAAGTTTGAATTTCCGACTTTTGTTAACCAATGGTTTCTGAGTTATTGCCCTTGACTTCAAAATTGGTCAAAAATTTTTGTGGATGCAAAATAAGATTTTTAATAGATTTGATGAAACTTGGTATGAGTATTGAAAAGATAAGATGGTGGTCAAGTTTGAATTAAAGATTTTCCATGAACAGTTTTTGAGGTTGCCCTTGACTTCAATAAAATTGCTAATTCATGGTAGCCTACTGTCCTGGGCCATCTTGCTCATGGCAAGCTATCTTATATTTTATCTGTTCAGTAAAAACCTTCTTGATGATGGATGGCTTTTGTCATTTGAAAAAATGTAAAAGAAAAGGGCATGTTAATAAAAGCTAACTTAACTCTTTGGATTTGAATGGAGTCAACAACAGTTTTTTGGGATAGCCTACTGTCACTGGGCCATCTTCTCATCAATTTAACCATGTGATTGATTTTTATTTTAGTTTAGAGAGTTCTGTATTGGTGATGTCATTGTTTTGTTCCGAAGGTGATAATATACAAGACTCTATAACCTTATGTAATCTTCTGAATTCTTGGTTACATTTGATTGGACCTACAGTAAGTCTCTTTGAATTTTTGATTGCTTTTAAAGCTGAGAGAACTCTGGAGAAGTTCAACTAACATAAAGAAATTAAGTAAAGATCTTTATAGTTATTGATTGAAATTTTGCCAACATTCCAACGTAGGATGACATAAAAAACTAAAATTTTAAAACTTGGTCAAAATAAAGTTTCAATGTCTGGTGTTTTAATTTTCAGGAAAATATTCACAATTGGAAAACACCAGAATCATGGAAATTAATTTATGGCAGTCAATTTGATCAAACATTGTTTCACTAAATTGGTGTTGATAATCCCAATGATGGAGAGAAAAGAAATTTGATTGGTAGTGTTATCAAATAATAAAGAAGAATGGTTAGATCCTAACTACAGTAGATAAAAAAAATGTTAACTTTAGAATACAGTCAATGAACAGACAAATTCTTTCATAAAATGAATATATATTTAATATCAATTGTCTTTAATGGTTGAGATTATTTACATTGAAAGAGAGAGTTGAAAGGCAAAAGTAAATTTTAAACATGACAATGAACAAAAATGATCAAATGAATAAAATGTTTCAAAAATAACATGACAAAACATATTACTCTTACTTAGCAAAGTTTAAAATGAAAGATGAATTGACCTTAGAATCACATGTAGCAAGACTATGAAGACTATTTATATGGGTAGAATATGAGTTGTTGTGTAATAATACAAAGTTATATACAATTCTATTTACTATTCAAAGATAAAGACAATCTCTGGAGAAAATGACATTAAAATCAACTGAAATGAAAATTTACATATATGGGAGAGCACATCAGAGCTAAAAGTAATAAGCAAGCCAACATAAAGTACATATAAATATATGAATGAAAGTAAAACAGGTAAAATAAAAGTGAATTTAAATAACTCAACATAGGCTTGCATCAAGTCTTGCAAGCAAATACACCCACCAGCAGCTTGATAGTAAGCTAAATGTGAATGCTTGTTCACTCTACCTTGTCATTGCATCACCAAATTCAAAAGTGCATATCTTCATAACATTGACATAACTATAATGTTATATGCAATATCTCTGAAGAATATCATAAGATCATCACAAACTTCAACATTGTACATCTTGATGACATATACATTAGAATCCACATAGAATTGTAGCACTACAGACGGACTGAAACACTGACTGAAACACTGACGGAGGGGGGATTACAATATAACACCCATACCTACATGTGTGCATTTAAAAGCAGTTGGAATTGTCACTTGTTTAGTAAATTCCCAAATAATATATAGTTCAAAGGTTTCCTAAACCTGCTATGAATCTTATAAATCATGCTTACACTATAGTCATATCTGCATGGAATAAACGACTTGGTACATAGAATTGGTAAATTATTTTCCTTAAAAAGGATGAACCACATGTCCAAAGGTTGTAATTTGATTAAAGCAAAAAAGGTAATATTTGATTGTTAATAATTGTTATCTACATTAACTATGTTAATATACCTTTTACCATTAAATGATCATAATCAGAAAAAATAAGATATCCATAGAAAAAAAGAGTTCAAAAGAATTACTAACATATTGATGCATCATAAATAAATCTAAAAATAAAATCCCATCAATTAAATTTTAAATCTATCTGAGAAATTGGGTGATTCAGCTTTAGTTAATGGTTTGTCACTATGGTGTATTTTAACAGCAGCAAAGCTTCGTATAGGATTAGCTTTATGTACAGTTTCTTGTCTTTCACGAGCTATCCTTTCCTTTTCGGCTTCCATTTCTTCATGTTCTCTTTGCCTCTTCTGTGCTTCAATTTCTGCTTCTTTATACTTTTTATACATTTCGTAACTCTCCCTTTTAGCAGCTCGTCTTTCAGTACATAACTCAAAATCAGATACATCTGAGTAAAAATACAAACATTACAGTAGAAAAGGGAAAAAGTTTCAAAAACATAAGAAAATATGAAAATCATTTGAAAAAATTAACAAGTGGTTGCGAGGGCAGGATACACCATTTTAAAGTATAATTCTGTTTAAAAAAGGGGTTGAAACAATATTTGGGCATAATCCAAGATCTCATTAAAATACATGATCACACAAAATTTCATTCAAATCAGCAGAAAACTGTAGTCTCTATCAAGTTAAGAAGCTAATTTTGATGCATTGTGATTTAGCTAAGGGCAATAACTAAAAAAAAAAGGTTACTGAAAAATCAAACTTTTCAATATTTCATCAATAAAAATAATCACACAAAATTTTATTTGAATCAGATGAAAACTGTAGTCTGAAGTGTTCACAAGTCAATTTCCATGCATTTTGAGTAAGTCAGAGGCAATGACTCAAAATACTTTCATCGAAAAATCATCAACATCAAACATGCCCAATGTAACATCAATACAAATGATAATACCAAATTTCATTCAAATCCAATTTTGGCACGATCTGCCATACAAAATAAGGTGCTTATAGAAAAATCAAAGAAAAACTAACCTGTTAATGGTTTTGTTGATTTTTTAGGAACAAAGGGTTCTTGATAAATAACAGTAACTGGTTTAGCCTTAAATACAGTCTTGTCATCAGATAACATATCTTCTTCATTCTAAAGTAAAAATTTCATTTTTTAAGCTTTATACATTTCAAGAAAGATAGCTTGCCAGGCAAGGTAACATACGCCCACTTCAGCAAACAGAATATTCCATGTTTTTTCATTTAATCAAGGGTAATAACTCATAAACTGACATCTGGAATCGCACCATTTTTCAACATGTTCGAGATGTTATTAAGATGAATACACATACCAAGTTTCATTCATATCGGTTGAAAATTATAGCTTCTATTGCATACACAAGTACATTTTAACGTTTTTTTTCATTAAATCAAGGGCCATAACTCATAAACCGACATCTGGAATCGTGCCATTTTCGAACTTGTCCGAGATATTATCAAGATGAATACACATACCAAGTTTCATTCAAATCGGATAAAATCTCTGGCCTGTATCGCGTACACAAGTAATTGTTGACCGACGGACGGATTGACCGACGGAAGGACGGGGGTGATGGCAATATACATCCACATTTTCATGTGGGCGTATAAAAATTGGTTGGCTAACAAGATACGTCCACTTCCTCATAAATTATCAGTAAATCAAGGGCAGTGTCAAATTATACCAAAACTTTAACTTGTGACAGATATTTTAAGACAATTAAAGTGGATTATTTAATTCAAAACTGTTATCTCTCTTTTTATATAGTCAATGACAATAATTCAAAAACTCAGATAATTGTGGGAATTTGCTCAAAAAAACGATCACTAAAAAATTCAACTTGACCACTGTCTTATCAATTCCAAAACTCATACCAAGTTTCATCAAAATCCATAGAAAATCGTAGCTTTCATTGCCCTCACAATTAAATTTTGACACAATTTTATCAAGTCAAGGGCCATAGCTCAGAAACCTTCTATCAAAAAAATCTTCAAATTTGAACTAAACCGCTGTCTTATCAATTCCAATGCTCACACCAAGTTTTATCAAATTCCACAGAAAATTGTAGCTTCCATAGTGTCTACAACAAATATAGAGACTGCGGCAATAACTCAAAAAACAGTTTATGAAAAATCATCAAATTGAACTTGATCGCTTTCTTATAGATTCCTATGCTCATACCAAGTTTGATTCAAATCCATAGAAAATCATAGCTTCTATAGTATCTACAATAAATGTTGACAGACTGATGGACCAACAGATAGGGGCGACAACAATATACATGCACATATTCATGTGGGCGTATATAAATCAGATGAAAACTGTAGTCTCTACAGTGTTCAAACAAACAGAGGCGATTTTACAATGTAAAGAGCATTAACTCAAAAAAAACAATTTATTGCAAAAACACATATCTAACTTGTTTACGATCTCAACATAAATGATCACACCAAATTTAATTCAAATCAGATGAAAACAGTAGTTAATTGCGTTCACAAGCTAATTTCAGCACATTTTGACCAAAACCATGGGCAATAACTCCAAAACCATTCATTGATACGTTATCAATATAGAACTTGAAAGAGGACAAATTGAATCGGTTATGTTAAGAGGTTAGTTTTTGAATACCAGTTCAAGATTCTATCAAATAATATAAATAAAAATCTTACTCGGCTTTGAGTATCCTCTGCCCTCCTTGAACTTCTATAATCAACTTCAAATTCAAATGGAACAGGCATTGTCCATTTTTTCCCTTGTTTTTCTGGTATGCCAACAGGTTCATCAAGTTGTGGCATAGGTTGGGCATGAAATTCTCTTGCCTGGAATAGTATTAATTTATAATAGCTTTTTTTCCTCTAGTAAATACTTTTGACCAATTTGACAATTATCAACAGAACAACTTTCTTAGTATGAAGTCCTGAATCATTTATAAGATTTGTGTTTGATGTGCATTCCTAGATTCATGTAGAATTAGTCTAATTAAAACATAGACCTAACTTTCGTTCGTGTTTTATTCATTTGGTTTGGAATGTTTTTATTAGCTATTGGGTTTGTACATGTTTACAACACAAATACATACAGTTGACTGCCCCCTTGGTAGATCACACTCCAGTACATAACATGCTCAACCACATGCACACTCTAACTCAGATATTCATGAGTACATAAATATCCATAAAATAACACTGCCCTTCAATACAAACTGTTTGAAAGACCTTTGACCTAACTCATTTTTAACCAATCACGTGGCTTCCCTTCCCTGTGACAGGATAATGGGACGCGAACAATTGTTGCATTCTGAGACGTATTAGACTACGGTAAACTGATCAAGTCTGCTCAAATAGAAAGTAGAACAATATGGCTGTTTCATCAACTGCTGATGTATTATTTCTTTATTTTAGATTCAATATAGACACCGAAGTAGGTTTATACTAGAAGAAATGTGTGTTTGATATGTGGAATGGCCCTTGTACCAGGGTTTTTCATTGGCTGTTCTATATCAGTTCAAATTAAGTTGATTGGTTAAAACAGACGTTATTAGATTAAAACTGAGTAAGGTCAAAGGTCCTTCAAACAGTCCATATTGAAGGGTAGTGTTAGACCTAACTGTAGTGGTTTACGTATACAGCCAATAGCTAATAAAAATTCGAAATGAAACTAATAAACGAACGAAAGTCAGGTCTATATTTTAATTAGACTGTAAATGTAGCATCAAATGGCAACTCTTGCCCTTGAAATAAATTTTTAATGTATTTTTACAGTTCTACAAATCATATTTCTATCCACAACTGTGTAGATCTAATATTTAATAATATATATTAATAATATATAATATTTAAAGTAATGTAATGTCCAAATTTGCATATCACAACTAATCTAAGATACATCAGATTTATAAAGATAGCTTGCCAGGCAAGGTAACATACGCCCACTGGCAGCATTGAATTTGAATTATAAATTGAGCAATAACTCAAAAAACATGCACTGAATGAATATTGAAGTCAAGGGCAAAAACTCAAAAACTGTTCATGGAAAGTCATCAAATTCAAACTTGACCACCATCTTATCTATTTCAATACTCATACCAAGTTTCATCAAATCTATTAAAAAAATTGTAGCTTATTTTGCACCAACACATTTTTGATGCAATTTTACTAAGTCAAGGGCAATAACTAAAAAACCATTCGTTAAAAAAAGTCAGAAATTCAACTTGACTAATGTCTTATCAATTCTGATGCTTACACCAAGTTCCATCAAAATCCTTTGAAAATTAAGCTTCTTATTGCAACCACAATAGAATTTTTAACGCAATTTTACTAAGTCAAGGGCAATAACTAAAAAGAGTCAAATTCAAACTTGACTGAGGTCTTATCAATTCCAATGCTCAGACCAAGTTTCATCAAAATCCATTGAAAGTTGTAGCTTCTATTGCCAAACAATAAAATTTTACCCAAGTCAGGGCATAACTAAAAAACCGTTCATGAAAAATCTTCAAATTTGAACTTGACGCCGTCTTATCAATTCCAATGCTAATACCAAGTTTCATTAAAATCCATAGTAAATGGTAGCTTCTATTGCATCAACAATAAATTTTGACGTGATGTAAATAAGTCAAGGGCATAACTCAAAAACCGTTCATCGAAAAATCTTCAAATTTAAACTTGATCGCCATCTCATCAATTCCAATGCTCACACAAAGTTTCATGAAAATCCATTGAAAATTGTAGCTTCTATCGTGTTTACAACAAATATAGAGGTCGGGGCAATAATTCAACAAACGTTTTTCAAAAAATCGTCCAAATCAAACTTGACCGCTGTCTTATCAATACCAATGCTCATACCAAGTTTCATTAAAATCCATAGAAAATTGTAGCTTCTATTGTTAACAGACAACAAGACCGACGGCGGACAGACAGGGGCGACAACAATATACATCCACATATTCATGTGGGCGTATAAAAACTTGTGCAATTTGTTAAGATTAATATAAAACAGTGATTAAACCAAAATGAAAAACAGAATTATTTTCACCTTTTTCTCCTCCTCAAATATTTTTCTCCGTTTTGCTGCCCTCCTTAGCTCCATCTGATGTGTCTGTTCTTCGAATGAGAAAGGTTCTGGTATGGTTTTCTTGTGAGTTAGTTTAGGGTTAAATGGAACTCCAACATGTGGAACATGGCGTGATCTAAGAACATGTACTGCTTCCTGTGCATTACAGTATTTAAAACAATGTGAACATTTAAAAACTATTAATGTGATTAAAATGTGCAAAAATAAAAAACAGAGCAACAAACATGAATTAATGTTTCTGATTTGATTATATAAAATTTGTCAATTCCAAACGGTAAATACCCGTTCAAAGAAACTTTCCAATACAAATTCATGTTTGCCACTATTTCAATAAACAAAAATTCAGCACTCAAATAAACAGTGTTAAACAGTGGTGTTAATACAGTGTCATTTCTTTTTCTGGCTGCCTCCAGTAGATTTTGATCTGACCTTCTGTTCATCATCCAATACTTGTTGTATTTTAGCATCTTTTTTAGCAGCCCTCTCTCGATTCCGATTTTCAAAACTAAATGGTTGCATAACTGTTGATTTGTGCGATATCTTAGGTTGAAATGGTAAACCATAATGAGGTACATGGCGAGCTCTATGAATTTTATCATGCTGAAAATTACAATCTTCATATATATAGAAGGGTAAGTGACATAATTTACCACTATCTATTTGATCTCTTTTGATGATTATTTTACTGGCTTACTGAGAGGTAATGTCAGATTCCATTCAAGTACAGATATCTTGTTATCAGCTGTCCGAAGTATCAAAAATTAGTGGTCCACTCTAGTCTCAAATACTTTGGGAAAACACTATTATAGATATACTACTTCTCTTTAATTTAGGCAACGTTTCAATTCACATAAAATAATCTTTATCAAGCAATAAATGATAAGCAATTGCTTGATAAAGATTCCTTAATGTGAATTAAAACGTTGCCTAAATTAAAGAGAAGTAGTATATCTATAATAGTATTCTTTTCTTTATATAATATTCCATCTACTTCTAAATGTCATTTAAAGATTAATTTAAAATATAGCTAACCTTATCTTCTGGTTTTTCTACTGGTAATCTAACTCTGTTTTTTAAAGCAAAAGCAGGTGATTGGGGAACTGTTCCAGGAATCTCTTTTGCAGGCTTCACTCCCTAAAAAATGTATTATATATACACAATTGTGCAACAGGACAAGTTACATAAAACAGGTGGTCATTGCTTACAAATAAATGTAACAGGACATCCATTCCTAGACAATTCACCTGATTTAATGTGATCTATACCCCTAAATGTTGCTGAAGGATTACTAGACAATCATATTGAAAGTGTCTCCCTAGGAGCAAAAATAGAATACAACCACCTCAATATGCACTGCTAATGTGATGTCCTTAAACACTTCCTACAGTTCAGAGATTATTTATCCAACCTGCTTTGGTTGTACAGATCACATGCAGGCCTAATTAAGGTAGAGACACTATCTTGGAATAATTGGTTTTAGCACTAAAATTGAAGGTGTCTGTAGTTTGTCAACTTGTTATTCTTCGTCTGTACGGGGTGCTTACATATGCCTATAAATGCAGGAATTAACAAAAACTGCTATACATTTTCATATCTAAGAGACGAACTGTTCCACAAAATTCTAAATTGCTATCCAATTTCATCCCACAGAGCAATAAACTGCGATGCAAATAAAGAATTTAATTTGGACCCTGTAACACCAATTATGGACAAAGAGACAACATGGTTACATTAACAAACTAAATTTGATGCTTATGCTTTTGAGTCAAGAGTATAAAGTAACACAGAAACTATACAGGAACTTACCACTACTCCTTCTAGAATTTTACTATTAACAGGTTGTGCATGAAAAATATGCTTTTCATCATCTTTAACTGTTGAAGCTTTCCTATCTTTAACTCTTTTATCAGAGCTTAAATTAAAACTTTCAACTTTTGTGTTAGGTTTTTTAGCAATCTGTTTTAGGCCAGTGGTTTTTTCTAATATTTTAGTATTAACAGGATGTGCATGAAACTGATTTTTCTTCATTTCTTCAATTTCCTTTTCTTCTAACTGTTGGTGGCTAGGAACTCTAATTGGTCTATTTCGTCTTGTACATTGTAAATTTGGGGTATGAGGCATTGTTATCTTCACTTTCAGTGGCGATTTAGAATTAGACCTCAATCTTTTTAAACCTGAAAGAGAAAGTACTGCATTTTGAAACTTATAGAACATAACAAAATTTGAGACAAACCATTCGTAAGAAATATGAAATTTTGTCAACTGTCTAAACAACAGTTTTATAATAGGCCTACATTTTGAAATAAACCAGAAAAAAAATTTCTATCAGACATTAATAATTTTCATTTGTAAGCTAATAAAAAGAAAAATCAAATAAAAATTATTTACCTTTGCACCTGCCTTTAGCTCTAGTATGAAATCTTTCTGGTGTTCCTTTTTGAAAATTCAAAATTCTTTCAGCCATTGACTCAAATTTGTCAACTGATTCCTTTTCAATTTCTTTTGACTAAAACAAAATTCAAATAAATACTAAAGATAGCTTGCCAGGCAAGGTAACATACGCCCACTTCAGCAAACAGAATATTACATGTTTTTTTCATATAATCAAGGGCAATAACTCATAAACCGACATCTAGAATCGCACCATTTTTTAACATGTCCGAGATGTTATTAAGATGAATACACATACCAAGTTTCATTCCAATCGGATAAAAACTACAGCTTCTATTACGTACACAAGCAAATTTTAATGTTTATTCATTTAATCAAGGGCCATAACTCATAAACAGACATCTGGCAAGATATTATCAAGATGAATACACATACCAAGTTTCATTCATATCGGATGAAAACTATAGCTTCTATTGCATACACAAGTACATTTTAACTTTTTTTCATTTAATCAAGGGCCATAACTCATAAACCGACATCTGGAATCGTGCCATTTTCGAACTTGTCCGAGATATCAAGATGAATACACATAAGTTTCATTCAAATCGGATGAAAACTACAGATTCTATTGTGTACACAGGTAAATTTCAACGTTTTTTTCATTTAATCAAGGGCCATAACTCATAAACCCACATCTGGAATCGTGCCATTTTTGAACTTGTCCAAGATATTATCAAGATGAATACACATATCAAGTTTCATTCAAATCGGATGAAAACTACAGCTTCTATTGCGTACACAAGTAAATTTTAACGTTTTTCCATCTAATCAAGGGCCATAACTCATAAACCGACATCTGGAATCGTGCCATTTTCGAACTTGTCCGAGATATTATTAAGATGAATACACATACCAAGTTTCATTCAAATTGGATAAAAACTACAGCTTCTATTGCGTACACAAGTAAATTTGAACGTTTTTTCATTTAATCAAGTGCAATAACTCATAAACCGACATATGGAATAGTGCCATTTTCGAACTTGTCCGAGATATTATCAAGATGAATGCACATACCAAGTTTCATTCAAATCGGATAAGAACTCTGGCCTGTATCGCGTACACAAGTAATTGTTGACGGACGGACGGACAGACAGGGGTAATGGCAATATACGTCCACATTTTCATAAAAATGTATTTAAAAGCTTTCCAATGTTTCAGCTATTCTGAATTCAAAACACAAAGTAAAAGTGGAGGGTCAGACATAAAATAAGAATATTATTCTTAAGTCACTTAAGATTCTCTTGAAATTTGTAGCCTCAATAAAGCTTAGTACGGTACATTTTGTAAACGTTTACTGGAAGTCATTTGTACCAAATAAGCATTAATCAATTTTTCAAATCTACACATAAAACAAATAAGAAAAAGCAAATTTCTATGTAAATAATTTAAATTCATTTTCTTATTATATGAAAGACATGGGCTTAGATGAATAAGACAACCACAATAAAATATACAAGATTCCTAAGGCTTTATCCTAAGGCTTGACCATTATAAAACAAAAACATAGGCGGAAATATAGTGGTAGTGGTACTAACGGTACTAAAAAAGATGACTTGTTTAACCGTTACAGTCTTATTACAACAAAATCATCATTTAATGACTCAATCACATATGTTTGTGTTGTATTGCCTGGAGAATGAATTGAAATCATGTAAGATTTGTAAATACCATAATTAACACCAATACTTACAGAAGATGTGGACTTCATCTTATCTTTAATATTACTGAAGAAGCCTTTTAGTCTATTCTGGGTTTTATTATCTTGTTCTATATTTTTGTTACCATGACCTTTAATCACGGGGACAGCTGCTCCACCTTCCTTTAACTTCTTTAATGATTCTTCAGCTAACTTTCTTCTCTGAACCATTTGTCTTTGTAATTCAGCTATTTTCTCTAATTCTTGTTCTTCTGAATTCTTTACAACTCTTGGTGAACCAACACTTGCTGTTTTTCTCCTATAAAATAATCATTAAAACTTTTGTCAAATACATATAAATCATATGGTACACCTTATTTTTGTCTTCACTGCACCAATGTTAAGATTTACTGTATCTTTTAAGATCAGTCTACTTAAAGAAAATTAATCAGTGGGACAATAGAGAAACCTTTCAGCAGTGGACAGTTAGACAGAGAAACATTTAGATATGCAGTGAAAGTAGGCGAAAGTACATGTTCAGACCTACTATGTTTTTTATACGCCCATATGAAATGGGGGTGGCGTATATTGTTGTCACCCATGTCTGTCCGTCTGTCCACAATTGCTCGTAAACACTCTACACGGTGTAATTCTTGACAGATTTTGATAAAACTTTATATGACTGTTTATGATCACGCAAGGATGAACCCTATTGAAAATCAGCGAAATAGGAAAAAATTAGTATGAGTTCTTGCCCTTGTTCTTGAATGGCTCATAAACACTCTACAAGGTTTGAAAGATTTTGATGAAATTTGGTGTGAGAGTGTGTTATGACTCAAGGATGAACCCTATTGAAAATTAGTTCAATTGAAAAATATCAAGTATGAGTTATTGCCCTTGTTCTTGAAATCGCGTTTAATTTTAGCTCGTAAACACTCCTATAAGATCAATTCTTAATGGATTTTGATGAAACTTGGCTTGAGTATTTGTTGTCACCCAAGGATGAACCTTATTGAAAATCAGTTCAATTGAAAATAATTTAGATTAGTTTAAACATATTTTATTGAGATACTCAAAAGGATTGGATACAAGTTTCAAGAACTTAGGAAGTATCATCTTCAGAATAATTTAGTATCAGTTTACGCCCTTGTTTTTAAAAAACGCATTTAAGTTTTGGCTTGCAAACACTCTACAAGGCACAATTATTGACCGATTTTGACAAAACTTGCTGAAATTGTTTAATATCACCCAGGGATGAACCCTTTTGAAAATAAAAAATATCGAAATATATTTTATATGAATTATTGCCCTTGTTCTATAAAATGTGTTCGATTTTTGCCTTGTAAAGACTCTACAAGTCACATTTCTTGACCGATTTTGACGAAACTTGGCACAAGTATTTGTAATCACCTAATGATGAACCCTATTGAAAATCGAAAAATATTTAGTATTAGTTATTGCGATTGCTTTTGAAAATGCGTGAAAATTTTAGCTTGTAAACCCTCTAGAAGGCACAATGATTTACAGATTTTGACAAAATTTGCTTAAATTGTTAAATTATCACTCAAGGATGAACCCTATTGAAAACAAGAAATATCACATATTTGATTGCCCTTGTTCTTTCAAATGATTTTGATTTTTGGCTCAAAAACACTCTGCAAGTCACATTTCTTGACTGATTTTAACAGAACTTTGCACAAGTATGTGTAATCACCTATTGAAAATCAGATAAATCTTAAAATATTTATTATCAGTTATTGCTGCGTCAAAATTTTAGCTGATAAACACTTTAGAAGGCACAATGCTTTACAGATGTGGACAGAACTTGCTGCAATTTTTAATTAATATTCAAGGATGAACCCTATTGAAAACAAGAAATATCACAAAATATTTGATATGAATTATTGCCCTTTAAAACGCATTCGGTTTTTGGCTTGTTTTTCCAAGGCCCAATTCCTTACGGATTTTGATGAATTTATCACCCAAGAGTGAATCCTTTTAACAATCAAAAATACTGAAAACCTATAATGAGTTATTGCCTTGTTATAAGATATAATTCTTGACTGATTTTAAGGAAACTAAGAAATATTGTACATTTATTACCCCAGAAAAGAAGTATATGTACGGTATTTTTATTTTTTATTCAAAATCAATGCAGCCAGAGGGCGTATATTACCTTGCCTTGCAAGCTATCTTTAAATAGTTTGATTTACAGTTTGACCTTAAATGAACAGTGTGACTACAGGTAATGTGTACTAATTAACGGAACACATTAGAGTAGCATACCATAAAAATTCAGTGTTTTCTGTGATTTAATTTGATCTCTTAAATGGCTTAAGAAAAGATAGCTTGCCAGGCAAGGTAATATACGCCCACTGGCAGCATTTAATTCAAATAAAAACTTTTCAGTGAGGTTACAAGTCGAATGAAATATTCAACCTACCAACCTATTTTATTCTAGGGTCTCTAGTTTCATTAAGAACTGTCAAGAATTGTACCTAATAACAACTCATTAAATATTTTTTGGTATTTTTATGATTTGCAATAGGGTTCACCCTTAATAATATTTTGATATTTTTAATTCTTAATAAGGCTCATCCTTGGTTGATATTAAACCATTTCAGCGAGTTTTGTCAAAAAGGAATGTTTAAAGTTGAAAGCGTTTTTGAAAACAGGCGCAATAACTGACACTAAATATTTTTCGATTTATCTGATTTTCAATAGGGTTTATCCTTGTGAGAAAACAAATACTAAAGCCAAGTTTCATCAAAATCCATTCAAAATTGTTCTTTCTAGAGTGTTTACGAGTTTAATTGAACGCGTTTTCAAAAACAAGGTCAATAACTTGTACTAAATATTTTTCGATTTTCAATAGGGTTCATCCTTGGGAGACAACAAATACTCCAGCCAAGTTACATCAAAATCCATTAAAAATTGTTCTTTCTAGAGTGTTTACAAGCTAAAATTGAACGCGTTTTCAAGAACAAGAGCAGTAACTCATACTGAAAAATTTTTCGATTTCGCTGATTTTCAATAGGGTTCATCCCTGAGTTATAACACACTCTCACACCAAGTTTCATCGAAATCGGTCAAGAATTGTGCCATGTAGAGTGTTTACGAAACAAAAATCGAACGTGTTTAAAAGAACAAGGGCAATAATTCATATTAGATATATTTTTAATTTTCAATAGGGCTCATCCCTTGCGATATCAAACAATTTCAGTGAGTTTTGTCAACATTGGTCATGAATTGTACCTTCTAGAGTGTTTATTAGCCAAAAAGTTAAACCCGTTTTCAAACACAAGGGCAATAACTGACACTAAATATATTTCGATTTATTTGATTTTCAACAAGGTTCATCCTTGGGTGATAACAAATACTCAAGCCAAGTTTTATCAAAATCCATTAAGAATTGTTCTTTCTAGAGTGCTTACAAGCTAAAATTGAACGCGTTTTCAAACACAAGGGCAATAACTGATACTAAATATTTTTCGATTTAACTGAATTTCAATAGAGTTCATCCTTAGGTGATTACAAATACTCATGCCAAGTTATGTCAAAATCGCTCAAGAATTGTGACTTGTAGAGTGTTTACAAGGCAAAAATCCAACACATTTTATAGAACAAGGGCAATAATTCCTATTAAATATATTTCGATATGTGCTATTTTCAAAAGGGTTCATTCTTGGGTGATATTAAACAATTTCAGCAAGTTTCGTCAAAATCGGTCAATAAATGTGCTTTGTAGAGTGTTTACAAGCTAAAAATTGAACGCGTTTTCAAAAACAAGGGCAATAACTGATATAAATTTTTTTTCGATTTGACTGGTTTTCAATAGGCTTCATCCTTGGGTGATAACAAATACTCAGGCCAAGTTTCATTAAAATCAATTAAGAATTGTTCTTTCTAGAGTGTTTACAAGCTAAAATTGAACGCGTTTTCAAGAACAAGGGCAATAACTCATACTATATGTTTTTCGATTTCGCTGATTTTCGATAGGGTTTATCCTTGAGTTATAACATACTCTCAAACCAAGTTTCATCAAAATCGGTCAAGAATTGCACGTTGTAGAGTGTTTACGAGCCATTCAAGAACAAGGGCACGAACTCATACTAATTTTTTTCCGATTTCGCTGATTTTCAATAGGGTTCATCCTTGCGTGATCATAAACACTCATATTAAGTTTCATCTAAATCCGTCAAGAATTACACCGTGTAGAGTGTTTACGAGCAATTGTGGACGGACGGACGGACGGACCGACGGACGGACGGACGGACGGACGGACGGACGGACGGATGTGGGTGACGACAATATACGCCCCCCATTTCATGTGGGCGTATAAAAAGCTAATATATATGAAAGACCGGTACTTATTTTTCACTTACTTCATAAATTTGGGTGTCAGGCATAGTGATCTTAGGTATATTTGATATCAGCAGTGTTTCCACCATTTAATGTAGATTAGCATGTCATTTAGGGCTTTCAGATTTTGGGTTCTGGCTCAAATTGATCGGACTGAATGTCAGCAGCCAGTTTGTTTACCTTTCTATCTACGACGTGACGTCATAATCTCGCATGTTCACGATCATAAAGCCATCAATGGCGGCCTCCATAAAATGACAATTTCAGTCGAAAATCGCGTAATATTTAATTTTGACGGTGAATATGTGTCATTTTATAGTTTGGGCGTAATTATAACATGTATTTTTACCGGAAAATTGTATTATTGACATAAAGCTTATTATTCCTTTAAGAAAAAAGCTAATATTTGAAAGACCGGTACTTATTTTTCACTTACTTCATAAATTTGGGTGTCATTGGCATAGTGATCTTAGGTTTCTTCTGAATATCAGCAGGTGGTTCCACCAATCTTTCTGTAGACAAGCCATGTCTTAAATTAGTTCGATTTACGGGACTCTTACATGATTTTGTTCTTAAAGATGAAGAACGTTTTAACTTAGATTGTGAATCAGCTTTTTTAAGTAATTTTTTAGCACCTTCCATTGAATTTGTTCTCTTATGTAAATTTGACATAGAACAAACTTTTTTCATCTGATTTTTTTCAGAACTAGGATTCAGGCGAGGTGATTGTCTTACAGGGGCTGACTTTAATACTCTCCTGCAAAATACAAAACAACCATTGCAGAAATAGAGTAATAAATTTTCTCATTCCACATTATTGGACAAAAGATCAGACATCTTTTACTTTAACAAAGAATTAATAGATAAACTTATTACAGTAAAATAAATAGAGTTTTATAACCTATTTTTTTGCACCTAAATAAGGGCAATTCCATAGTGTCGGACATACATTTCAGACACTTTATGTCATAAGAAGCATCCAGTGAGGCCAGGACAGATATTGGTTTAGTCTTTTTTTTTATTCTATAATGTGGAGAGATCTTATCATACATAACCTGAAGCACACAGGGTTGTCAAATATGAATACTTTTCAATGTCTTTAAGTGCCTCCAACCTGCATCACTGATAGAGGGGAAAATGGGACGAAATCAGACGTACCATAAGATACAAGAGGAAATGATTGGTATGAAATCACTAGGATTGTACTTGTAAATAGAGGAATAGATAAAAATGGGCACAACTCACTGTGCAGTTCCAGTATTACAATTTGTCTTGGATTCACCTGTTTTTTTCCCAAACCATTCCTCTGGTGTTAATATCTTACCACGCTTCTTTTTCATCAAATTTTCATCTGAAATTGGTAGTGAATAAGATTCAATTAATATTATCAATTATCATAAAAGGGCATTCTAGAAAAGCTGACTTAGTGGGAAGAACTTTCAAATTTGGTTTGATAAGGAATTAAAGGGTATCCACACTACCATTCTCATTTCCTTGATGACGGTCTTCATCACCATTCTCATTTCTAATTAACTTATTATCAGCATTTACACCTGAAAGAAAGATAAGATAACATTTGATTCAACTACACTTCAGCTTGTTTAAAAGGGTATATTTTGACAAACACAGAGAATGATAATAAACAGTTTTGTTAAAGTTAGGAAAGAACATGTTTCCTTAATTGTCAATAAACAATACAAAGACTGTATTTCTTGATCTTTATGTTTCATTGTAAGAAATTTTGGGAATTTTATTCTTTATAAGGTTTGATAAAATACAATTATTTTTATAAAACAAATTTTATTAAAATGGAATCCTTGAAGTGACCATGGATGTACTGATCAAATAGAGGGATTCAGCTTGTAAACAGAATTAAACAAATGATTCATAAGTAGGCTATGTCTAAAGACAAGACCATGTCCTTGTGTATTGGACCTAATTCTGGCCATGAAAATAAAAGAGTTTGTTATTATTATAGACTATTATATTCTTACCTTGTTCTGGGTCACTGTTTTCTTTCTGATCTAAAAAGATCTTGTCAAATCTCTCGGTTTCACCATACCCCTCAAAACGTTCCTCTATAATTTCCTTGCCGTCATCATTCACATCTAAATGAAGTAGTAAAATTTGATATATATAAACGGTGCCTGAAATGGGGGCTAGCCTTCGAAATTTTTTTTTTGGACAAGTAAAAAATCAGAACTACTGGCCCAATTGACAAAGTGCAGGCCCAAATATTTTCCATTAGTTTTTATAATCCCACATGAAACGGGGGGCGTATATTGTCGTCACCCTATTCGTCTGTCTGTCCGTCCACAAAAGGGCGCAATTCTTAACGGATTTTGATGAAACTTGATATGAGTATTTATGATCACGCAAGGATGAAACCTTGAAAATCAGCAAAATCAGAACAAATTTAGTATGAGTTCTTGCCCTTGTTTTTGAATGGCTCTACAATGTGCAATTCTTGACGGATTTTGATGAAACTTGGTGCGAGAGTATGTTATAACCCAAGGTTAAACCCTATTGAAAATCAGCGAAATCAAAAATCATTAATGAGTTATTACCCTTGTTCTTGAAAACGCATTCAATTTTAGCTTGTAAACAAGAGAACAATTCTTAATGGATTTTGATGAAACTTGGCTTGAGTAATTGCTATCACCCATGGATGAAGCCTATTGAAAACCAGTTAAATCCAGAAAAAAATCAAGTGTCAGTTATTGCCCTTGTTTTTGAAAACTTGTTCAATTTTTGGCTTTAAACACTCTTCAAGAACAGTTAATGACCGATTTTGACAAAACTTGCTGAAATTGTTTAATATAGCCCAAGGATGAACCCTTTTGAAAATAGAAAATATCGAAATATATTTGATATGAATTATTGCCCTTGTTCTATAAAATGTGTTGGATTTTTGCCTTGTAAACACTCTACAAGTCACACGTCTTGAGTGATGTTGACTTAACTTGGCATGAGTATTTGTAATCACATAATGATGAACCCTAATGAAAAATATTTAGTATAAGTTATTGCCTTTTTTTGGAAAACTTTTGGCACAAGAATTTACAGATTTTGACAAAATTTGCTGGAATTGTTAATTATCACTCAAGGATAAACACTATTGAAAACAAGAAATATCACATAATATTTGATTGCCCTTGTTCATTCAAATGATTTCGATTTTTTGGCTCATAATCACTCTGCAAGTCACATTTCTTGACTGATTTAAACGGAACTTGGCATGAGTATGTGGAATCACCTAAGGATGAACCCTATTGAAAATCAGATCAATCTTAAAATATTTAATATCAATTATTGCTCTGTTTTTGAAAAGAAGTATATGTATATTTTATTTTTTATTCAAAATCAATGCTGCCAGTGGGTGTATATTACCTTGCCTGGCAAGCTATCTTTACCAAATAAGTAAAAAACAAAACCCAACACATTATCTATGACTATATGATTTATTACATTTCAATCATTGATTTGGCTCTATATGCCTGACATGACCGGCAGTCATGCCAAAATGACAGTTTAAAAATAGGCTCTGCCGGATATCAAGTATAGGTCAGTGACCTTAAAAAAAATTAAATTACTAAACAATCACGTTTAGTCAATGAATCTCCTAACAATATCGGTCAATTAATTAAGTTAATTAAGGGATTAACAGTAAGAGCTGGTTAATCAACTATGAATTTATTGACAATTATTAATCGGCTGCCGGTAAACGCTTCCAATGTCTACGATAATAATCCAGTAATAATTTACGTTTCTGGTTGTTCTGGACTAAGCCTTTATCACCCACTTCTACTTTGTCTCTTCCTCATCATAGACAAGAGAAGTCTGGATATCAGAGACTATTCCGTCTAGTTAATCTAGGGTACATTGTTTACCATTGCTCTTTTCGGGAGAGGAGAACATATTTTTTTAAAATTCTTCTTAGGTGATGATTATAAAATGACGATAATATAAATTTTAGCAGATCTGAAGGGCACTCGCCCAGACGTTTTTTTTGGGCCAGTGAGTACTGATCTTGACAAAACTTCGGGTCGCCTGGACATGAAACTTGTCGCATTTGCCGACCAGACGACCGTCCATTTCAGACACTGTAATGAAAAATTAATCTATAATTAGTTTGTTTTGTCTTTTCAAAATATGGTACGTCTACCATGTACCATGGCCTAACAATTTACCCTAATCAGTACAAAGTACAACAGAACCTCTTGTTTTTTCCTAACCAATTATAATTAATCAATGAGTGACAAATTAACAGTACCAGTATGTCATTGTATTTTCAGTCCCCTACCCTCTTAACTAGTTTTGTTACATTTTTTCAATTTTCCAGGCAAGGTAACATATGCCCACTGGCGTATAAGGTAAGGTAATAAGGTACCGGTACATAAATATGTATATCTGCAACAAGATAAAACAATATATAAGTATAGACACAACTAATGTTTTTGTTAACATTTATTATCAATTATGATACAAATAAAGTGAAATAAAATATAGAATGTAGCCTATTTTCTTATTTGTGTTAGCAATATAGCCCGGGTTGAATCCACTATGGGTGAAATAACCAGATAATTTTTAGCCTCTGGGTGAAACAATCACGGTTGAACTTGAAACCACTGTTCCCCGTTGATTTCATGAGTATTTTCAAGCCCAGAATGTTGTAATTTTTTAATGCCCACGCAATTTGAGATGGTGACTAGAGTGATTGAAATTCTTGAAAAAAAACTTTGACGCAACCACAGGCGCGACATGAATGGTGAAGAGGAATAATGATGGTAGGCTATGTCCAACTTTCAAAATATATCTAGGCTTAGTGGATTCGAGGTTTGTAAATACGTTTCAAACTTTGGCACACTCGGAGGGGAGACGGTGTTTTCACCCGTTTACAAGTTCAACCGTTTTAGGTGCGTAGTTTTTCTGATTCTCCCCCAGCCATATCTGTCCAAATGGCTATCAGGGACTGGGAATAGAGTCAGCAAGTTTTGGACTAATTTAAAGTGGAGTACCGGTACCTAAAACTGAGATAATATTAGGCCTAAATTAATCATAAATGTTAAGAAAATTTAATAAATCTAACCAAACCACTTATCCGCATCGTCATCTGTCTGCTCCGGTGCAGTAAAATCAACATACAGTGGTGCACTGAAACTCCAACTGTCCTCTTTCAATTCCATCCTCGAAATATTGAAAAGACGAGTTCATATAATTTCAAATATTATAGTCTGATAAAATTTCAATATTCAACTTGCGAGTAAGTATTTAGGACCGGATAAAATTCAATCTACCCGCATTTTTTGCAACAGCCAATGAAAATACCCTATTATATCACGTGACCAAATTTGTCGGAGAAATGAAAATAAAGTATCAAAGTGTTGTCCAAGAATTAATAGCATTTGTCATTGATTTGTCACCTCTATCAATTTCATTGCAGAAGATGTTTAAATTTTGTATTGTACGTCAAAGAAAATAAAACATTCTGCGTACCTAATGTTATGAATTCAAGGTGAAGGTCGTTTTGTTGACCATTTCCTCGTTGTCATCATTGCCTTTAAGCTTAAAAATTTACAGAAAACAATAATTGTCACGTAAGTAAAGGTTAGTTTGTATTTTACATTAATCAATATGAAAAATATACTGATAACGAACTTGGAAGCCGTGTTTACTGTCCACAGATCATCGTTAAGTTGCCAATAATGTCAATCCGCCTTCTAGTACTATTATAAAAATAGGGTATCCAGTCAAATGGTAACAATGTGAAAACGGTAACAAATTATATTAGTTAAAACGGTAACAACTCCACCAAAACCGTACCGATAACAGAAATTTTCGGTTAAAACGGTAACAACTCCACCAAAACGGTAACAGATATTTTGGTATAAAAAAATTAGATACCGGTACAGTATTTTGTTCAATTCTTTAATATAAACATACTACTATGTACGCACCTGGTCCGAGGAAGATCAAGTTGATAAAACAGAGACACCTTAATTTTTAGTGCTAAAATCGTTTATTTTAAGATAGTGTCTCTACGGTACTGAGGACTGTATGTAAACTATTTGTGTATTTCTTTAATATGAGTTTTTTGTTATCTGTCAAACAAAGCCGGTTGGATAAATAATCTCTGAACTGTCAGAAGTGTCCGAGGACATCACGTAAACAGTGCATATTTAAGAGAATCTGTGAGGTGGTTGCATTCGATTTTTGCTCCCGGGGCGACACCTTCAATATGATTTCAATGGAAAATGACACGAAGAATGCATCAAACACTCCTCAAATCCCAAACAGACAGTCAAACAAGTGCAACACTAATTTCATTAGTTGGGCATCAGACAAATACTTTATTTGTCATCAATTAGAAAATAATATGTAACGCAATAAAAGTTAGCTTGGTATGTCGGAAGAATACTTTTAATCATGATTGTGATTACTAATAATGATAGTTGTCAGGAAATCTGTTAGCTAATTATGTTGGTATACCGTATATTTCTTGGCAAAGATCGTTTGAGTTCTTTTCAATCACCGATTTTGAGTTAATACTATCTGATTAATCCAGATAATATTATATGGATTTTTTTGTTACCGTTTTAACCAAAAATGCCTGTTACCGTTTAAGCAGGGTTGTTACCGTTTTAACCAAATTTCTGTTACCGTTTTGGTGGAGTTGTAACTGTTTTAACTAATAAATTTGTTACCGTTTTGACATGTTTCCGTTTTAACTGGTATTCCTACTACCTCTACAGTACATTAGTGACTCGAAGAGATAATTACTCTAATCTTAAATTCATTGCACAGCCATCTATCTAAAATCTCTTCCCCACATACCATTATCCTATACCAATTTCCTTACACATCATCTGTTCTGCCAACATTGGCAACCTAAATACCTGTTACTGTTTTAGTTGTTAGTCCACTAATGGACTTGTTCAAGTCCACGATGACCTTTTCTTGTAAGATAATCACAATTATTGAAACCAGCGTAGGGCTTGACAATATGCATGAAATCATTGGTATATAATGCACACAAACAAAACTAGCATTTAATATAGTTAATGACTTCCCAAAATCGTACCGCTGCATTTTTTTCTGTTTTTAGCGATAAATTGTTGAATAAGGCTCCATTTCGAAATGTGTAAAATCATTTACGCAACCAATTCAATTAATATTCAATTAAATTAATAAGTTTCAAGTTTTAAACCAATTATTTATTATAATAACTAATATTTTGTTTTATTGTACGATTATCAAAATGTCCAAATTTGAACGCATGACCTGCTTTGACAGCCTATCAAATCAAATCAAATCAAATCAAATCGATATGTTTATAATTTTTGAAAAAATGTGAAAAAAAAATTCCACTTCCGGTTTAGCCTCAAATGACGTAATTACGTAACTTCCGGTCTATAACTGCTAGGTGAAAAGTGAAAACTGTTTTATAAATAACTTGTCAATAGTAATTGATTTGACCTAAATAATTAGGTCAAGCTGCCATATCGGCCGCCATTTTGAATTTTCGTTACAATTCTTAAATCCGAAATTCAGACACTACTGATAGACCGATTTTAGCACATAGATACAATGGATCATTATCTACCTTTTCTTGGAGACCGATTTTCAAATTTCGTATTTTCTTTCGAATTATTTAAATTTCGATTTTTTCAAAATTAGGTCACTTTAACGGGTACGGAAGGTGTGATCCACTTAATCTATGACCTTGAAAATTAGGTCAAATAATATTCAATATATTGTCTACGAGTAGATATTTTTTAATTTGGCTTACTTAAAAAATTCATAGAGATAAGTGTACTTAAATACAGCAAAAATTGATAATTTTCATATTTTCGCCATCATTAACCGTTACGGAAGGTGTGACCTAATTATTTTATGACTTTGAAAACTAGGTCAAATGATATTCAATATATTGTCTAGATGTAGGTAATTGCAAATTTAGCCTACATAATATTTTAAGGCTCTCGAAATACGTTCATAATTGTAAGCAATTCTAGTTTATTAATTTTATTTTTCCCTTTCCCACAGGTATATCACCACCAACAATTCTATTTTGGCCTAACTTGAACCATTTTGAAAATCTAAATTACTACTGTCGGGGGATGAGTAAACATCCTTAAAGCTGGTCTTGAGCATGGACAAATCCTACCTCCCCCTCCATAGAAATAAGAACATAAAATGGAGTAGGGTTGGGTAGCCCGCTCGCAGCACATGCACTGACGCTTTGGCAATTCTTTTTTTTTTTTTTTTTTTTTTTTTATATGTATGTTTCGATGTCTGATCGTCTCATGCAGATGTACTTGTCTATTCCTTGGTTTTTGTGGTCATGTACTTGATCGCAGAATGATGAATCTGTCCATTTTATACACATGTACTTGTGTATTTTAAAACTAATTGTACATTGAAATGATATATGGTTTTTGCTGTCATGTACTTGATCGCCGGAAGATAAATCTGTCCATTATTTACACATGTAATTGTGTATTTGAAAATAAATTGTACGTTGAAATAATACGTGATTTTTTGCGGTCGTGTGCATGGCCGCGGGAACTATATATTACATCCATTTTATAAACAAATTGTAGGTTGAAAATCTGTCCATTCATGCACATGTACTTGTGTATTTTTAAACAAATTGTACGTGGAGTATTGTATATTTATTTGTGGTCATGTACTTGATCGCCGGAACATATCTCTGTCCATTTGATACACATGTACTTGTGTATTTTTAGTATTTCAGACGAATTGTATATATTGAGATATTATGTATTTTCGATTTTATTTTATTTTTTTCTTTTTTTTTTTTTTTTTCCAATGTATTGCCCCATGGGCTGAATGTGAGACAGGACCATGTCCTTGTGTATTGGGCCTAATTCTGACCCATGTAAAATAAAGAGTTTATTATTATTATTATCAAAGTTGACCAAAAAATGGCAGATATGATTTCATATTTTCGATCCCCTTGCCGATCGGTTTGAAGTTTGCAATAAATAAACTTTACTAGGCCTAGGTATTGACCTTAATGGACTTTAGTGTGGATATGTTGTTCTCTATGTAAAATGTGCAATTGGTTGATTTCAACACACAGTAAGTTCATTAAAGTTCATAAGTTTAACCATAAATCCTGTCTACACAGTGTAGACAGAATTACGATTGTCTTCGTCTTAGACCCAAAGTAGACGGAAGGGTAAGTGTAGCGTAGCGTAACCCCTTTGTTGATACACATTATACGTAAATGTACATGTAGAGAAATATCTGCTGAGTAAAGAGGCGTAACATAAATCTCCATTCATTTTATTTATAGGTATTTGAAGGTTTCAACCAAAAAAGTTGAGCCATTAAAACTTAAAATTAGGTTAAAACTGATTAATTAATAAGTAATAGTCTCAAATTATATTTTCAGAAAAAATTTTTCTACAACCTTTAATATTCTTTCCACTGACAAGATTTACTCTTCATTTGTAAACACTAAAAATTTTTTTTATTTCTTTCTAAAATTGGGGTCTAATTCTAACAACCTGGGGCCCAGCTCCCGTGGACCTCTCCCTAGCGACAGGGTTGGCATCTTTAATTACTTGGAGTGGGGGTGGGGAGTAAATACTGTATCTTTGTACTCATGACAAAGTTACAAAAGCACTGACAGAGATATTAAGAAGATAATTTTATGTCAAAAGGGTGACTTATAATCCCTCAACCTATTAATAAATATATTTCATAAGATTCATAAGTGTCTATTGGGACTACAGTAGTTGACAGTCAAAAATATCATTAAAAGGTATCTAGTAAGATTCAGCCGGTTTGAGACTTAAAATGAAAGTAGCTATGATGATTGGTTTGTTTATTTTTTACACAGTTGTGGATGTGAGAATGGAGAGTATTAATGTAACTAAAGGACAAAGTATTTTAGTGCTATGGGGAGGTAACCAGCCTACTGAAAATATGACTGATGTTGTTAATAGTTTAAAGGAAAAAGTTGGTCCATCTGGAAGAATTCAACTAGAACATGTTGATAGATTGAATGTTTGTAAGTTTATAACTATATATATCATTATATTAAAGTGTTATTTAATTGTGCAGATGAATCTGTTTCATTTAGACTCAAATCTTCATCAAATTTTCAGTAAAAAACAAATTAACTATCACTATTTTTTTTTTCAAGCTCAGCACCCAGATTCAAGTTTTGATGTTGTCTTGTCTGGAGTGTTTCAACCTGGAGTTATCTCCCATACAATAGAATTATTAGGTCAAGTATGCAGTGTATTAAAAACTGGCGGTAAATTATATCTTCGAGAAGTAATCAGTAAATCAAATCCTACACAAGAATTAAAAACATCAGACAATTTATGTCGTGAAATCAAACTATCAGGATTTATTGATATATTACAGGTAATGTCTTGTATTTCTATTATTTATACTATTCAATAAATTACGTTTGCTAGGTTTTCATTCTAGTAGTGGTGGTGAAAGATATGGCAAAGCCAAAAATCCAATAAGACTTAAAAATGTAATGATTTAATATGCAATATCATTCATAACTTATTAAGGCGATATCAGACTGGCATGTACTGTGTTCGAAATGTTAGAAAATACCTTAAGACCGAAGAGCAGTATGAACTATCCTTTATGTGAATGTTGTTGCAATGGGATGAACCTCAGTAATTAAGAGGGTTGAATTTTTATTTTGAAGCTATATGATTTATGTCAATTTTCTTTATTTTCCTATTCATCTTAAAGCCTAGTCAGGTACAACTTAGTGATGATGATAAAAGTGCATTAATTAAAAGTAAAAATCATAAGGATATAGTTTTAGTACAGGTAGAAGCTAGTAAACCAAGTTATGAGATTGGTTCTTCAACCCAATTAAAACTCAATTTTACAACAGTTCCTCAAGGTTAGTTAAGCAATGTGTGATACAGTAATATTTCTGTCAAATTCTTACAAGATGTTTTCAGTCGAATGACTTTTTTAAGATTGAAATAAAGTTGAAAGTTAAAGCATGTTGATATTGGATGTATTTTGTTACCTTTCCTTATCATCAGAACGAATGGTAATATTATTGACAAAGTAACATAAATGTATAAACAAATAGTTTGTTCTACATCAAAACTTGTATACATGTATATTTGTCTATGATGTCATTGTAAATTTCAGCCAAACGAGAAATAGATCCACAAGTAGCAAAAGTATGGACGTTAAATTGTAACGATTTAGAAGATAATGATATAGAATTACTTGATTCAGACACTTTATTAGATCCTCAAGATTTGAAAAAGCCTGATCCTTCAACACTAAAAGGTAGAAATAAGATCAAGACATCTCCGATATTTTTATATTTTCTGCCAGATACAGTTAAATAGAAGACTTGAAACGGTCATTGAATCAATTATTTATTTTTATACGCCAACATGATTATGTCATCATTTGTTGGATTTCAATGATAGAAGGTGGTCAAGTTCAAGTTGACTTTTGACAATGAACGCTTTTTTACTTATTGCCCTTGACTTAGTAAAATAGCATCAAAATTGCCTTGGGCAAGCTATCTTTTCAAATATTATTATATTTTTTTGTGAATAACTGAAAGCAGATACAAAAGGAATTTTAAGGAAACTTTTGGCCATAAATGCCTCTTTATATTAAAAAATAAATTGAATTTTGTAATATTATATTTGAAGCTGGTTGTGGTCCAACAAAAAAAAAAGCTTGTAAAGACTGTACATGTGGTTTAGCAGAAGAGTTAGATAATGGTGATAATAAAAAACAATCGAATCCTACATCAGCTTGTGGCAGCGTAAGTTAAGTTTTAATTTAATTGTGTATTTTTATGTCAAATTCAATCCATTTATGAAGAATCATAATTTCAATGGTGTCCATATTGGTGTCGCATATGTTATGGAGGACTTATTATACTTAGTATGTTAGGTCTCAATAGTAGACACTCTAAAGTATCAAACGAAAGATTTTTGACAAAAGCTGGGGGAATTGTGATCTTAGAGAACAAGTTTAAATTTTTTGAGGTAGTCTACCTTCATTATATCAGAATAAAAGGTTTTTATTTTAAATAAAAGCATAATTTTGTAACATAGAATTTTTCTTTCTAGTGTTATTTAGGTGATGCATTCAGATGTTCCAGTTGTCCATATTTAGGTATGCCAGCTTTTAAACCAGGTGAAAAAGTCTCATTGAGTCAAAGACAGATGAAGGCCGATGCTTAAATATGTTATTTAATTAGATTGGTTATCAGGAATTGAGTTGTTCAAAATAATGATGATGCTGCTATTATTAGCCCTATACTCACTGTGTATTTGAAAATCAATATTTAAAATATATTTTACGCCTACGTTTGAGTTTTACACACTTTAATGTGGGTGTATATAGCCATCGCCCCTGTCTGTCCACAATTCAAAATCGCATCACTCAAGAGATACAATGCTTGATTGATTTTGACTTAATTCTGGACACTGAACAAACTTAGTTTTTAATGAATTTTTTTTAGGACGTTAAACTCCATTCATTTCATCGAGTCGTGTGATGTTTGAGTATACCAGCGTTTTTAGTATGAAAATGCTTATTTAAAAAGTTTATTTACTGATAGCTCTTGTCACACTCCTAGGCCATTTGGCCACAGCTATTTGTTAATCATATGTACAGTAATTTATTCTTCATTGGATTAACAATTATTTTCTGGTAAATACAAGGTGTGCTACTTGTATATGGATGTATAAAAATGTATCGAATAAAGAATGTGATAATTAAAACTTTGTAGCTAGGGCTGCATGTACTTATCAATAAAGCAAACTTAGATTCTTGCATGCTGACCTGCTGGCCTGAGGGTTAAGGGTATAATAGCAGTAGAGATATTACCTTCAGATATTTCAGCATGTCTGATGTGGTAAAGAGATCTAGTGCATTAAATGAGGCCTTTGTGCATTATGCTGTGCAAAAATCATTGAAAATTGGAAAGAAAAGGAGGTTAATGCTGCTGTCCCTATAAATTTTCTCTAATTGTACACTGCCTGGTGTTGTCAGTCTTTATTCACCAAATTAGGTGTAGAACTGAAAAAACTTTTTTTTTCTTCCAACTAAGCAAAGACGTTCATCTTGAAATTATATGTTCTGCTTATTTGCAATCATAAATGAAAAGATAGACTTGCAAAGCAAGGTGACATATGCCCACCAGTAGCTTTGATTACAAGTACACATCATTGGTTATTGTCCATTCATATTTTGTTCAAGTGTCTATGCTATGGAGGTTTTTAAGCAGACAAAATAATAACCAAAAGAATCTGTAAATAATTGTAGCCTGCAGAGTGAGCACAAGTTACATCCTATAGCTAATAGAGTGACACACTGAAGTCAGACAATATTTCGCTGAAAAAAAATTATCAGAATGTCACGAAAATCAATAGGGATCATCTTCATTTTGACACTGACCAACAAAATTACAATCACAAGAATCTATTAAGAACTGTAGTCTGCAGAGTGAGCATAAACAAATGTGAACAGAATGCTGGGGTGATTACAAAATACGCCCCAAATAACTTTGTGGGCGTATAAGAATAGCGATGCCCACATTTATAGCTAAGCTAGTTCATCCAGAAGGTTATTGGTAAATTGTCCTTGGGTGCTTACATACACTCATTAACATTAATAAGTTTCAGCCAATTCCGTCAAGAAACAAGCTCTCGATCCAAGAACAAGGGTAATAACTCAATTTTTTTTTTTATTTGTCTCATTTTTATACGCCCACACGAAAGTATGGGCGTATATTGTAATCTCCCTGTCGGTCCATCCGACATCTTGCTCACTCAACAGGCTACAATTCTTTAAGGATTCTTTTGATTTTTATTTTGTGGGTCAGTGTCATTATGAAGATGATCCCTATCAATTTTCGTGATGATCGGATAATTTTTCATCGAAATATCGCGTCTGACTTAGCGTTTTTCACTTCATTAGCTATAGGGTGCAACTTGTGCTCACTCTACAATTCTCTATGGATTCTTTTGATTGTTTTATGTGTGTTGATATCATCTTGAAGATGTGCACTATTAAATTTAGTGATGATCTGATAATTTCTTCAGAGATATTGCATGAGACTTTGATATCGGGGTCGTTTTTTTAGCTCACATGTAGTTTGTGCTCACTCTACAGGCTACAATTCTTTTAGGATTATTTTCATTTCTAGTTGCCTTGATGGTTCGGCCGATTATTTTTTTTAGTCTTTTCATTGAATGATTTTTCGCTAAATCTGTATTTTTGTGAAAATGTATGGATGATACTCCCCTTCACACTGAAATTGTTTTCTGTAGAGTGAACACAAGCTAAATGTGATATTGCATCAAACTCTCATATGGAGTTTGTTTTACAGTTCACATTTAGCTCACTAACTAGCTGCTGGTGGACGTATTTGCTTATGAGGCTTGCCGCAATCCTATGTTCAATAGTCTGGTAAAGGTTACCCAGACTACTTGATAATGCAAATTTTATGCTATCAGAACATGTATCACAAAATGAAAGCTTGGTGTAAGGTATTGGAGCTGTTGTCCAGTGTCCAGATAACACTAATCAAGAATGAGCATAAGGTAGTGCATACAATTAATACAATAGATCAAAATATAGCTGGTAACTGTCATAAATATGGTGTAAGGGAACAACTTTGTAGGGAATGTATCTTTAATAGAAGTAAATAACAAACAGTTTACAATATAGTTAAATGTAAATTATAATGGTAAAATTTAAAAAGGATATAACTCTCTAATCATTTCCTTAAAATGACTTCAAATATATTGAAATGACTAGACCAATTGGTCTTTTCCTCTTGGCCATTTACCTTATATTTTAGGTGAAGCAGGTGAATGATTAGAGGCCTGTACTATTTAAGATAAGGTTAAAACATATAGGACAATTGTCTTTCATACTTCAAAGATAGATTCCCAGGCAAGGTAACATACACCCACTGGCAGCATTGAATTTGAATAATAAATTGAGCAATAACATTCACTGAATAATGAAGTCAAGGGAAAAAACTCAAACACTGTTCATGGAAAATCGTCATATTCAAACTTGGTGAAAACTCCACCATCTTATCTATTTCAATAGATACAATACCATTTTTCATCATATATATTAAAAAATTGTAGCTTATTTTGCACCCACAAAATGTTTTGACGCAATTTTACTAGGTCAAGGGCAATAACTCAAAAACCATTAGTTAAAAAAAGTTGGAAATTCAAACTTGACTAATGTCATATCAATTCTGTTTTATCAAAATCCTTTGAAAATTAACCTTATTGCAACCACAATAGAATTTTGACGCGATTTCACTAAGTCAAGGGCAATAACTCATAACAGTTCATTGAAAATCTTTCAAATTCAAACTTGAGTGAGGTCTAATCAATTCCAATGATCACACCAAATTATGGACTATTTTTTTTTATAGATTACTTGTGGTTGTTTTTTAATTCAATACTAACTATGCTAACTTCGCCTCATCTTGTATCGAACATTTATCTCTATATTTGTGACCTTGGCCAGTGCTTTACACAGAAGTTTCAAGGAACTTCTTCACTCTTAACACCAAGTTTCATCAAAATCCTTTGAAAATTAACCATTTTTAACTATTGTTTACACTAACTATCTCATCCTATGATGTTGTTTCTTACTTCATGACCTAGGCCAGTGATTTTTGACCGTCGTCTTATCAATTCCAATGCTCATACCAAGTTTCATTAAAATCCATAGAAAATTGTAGCTTCTATTGTGTCTACAACAAATGAATTTTTTCACAATTTTTTCTTAGTCAAGGGCAATTACTCATTAACTATTCATCGAAAAATCGTCAAATTCGAACCTGACCACTGCCTTATCAATTCCAATGCTCATACCAAGTTTCATTCAAATCCATCCAAAATTGTAGCTTCTATTGCATCAAAAATAAATTTGGACGTCATGTAAATAAGTCAAGGGCAATAACTAAAAAAACGTTAATCGAAAAATCTTCAAATTTGAACTTGACAGGCGTCTTATCAATTCCAATGCTCACCACAAAATTGTATCTACAACAAATATAGAGGCAGGTCAAATAACTTAAAAACCATTTATCAAAAAATCAAATCGAACTTGACCGCTGTTTTATCAATACTAATCCTCATACCAAGTTTCATTAAAATCCATAGAAAATTGTAGCTTCTATTGTGTCTACAACAAATGTTGAAGGACCGACAGACAAACGGACAGGGGCGATGACAATTTACGTCCACATATTCATGTGGGCGTATAATAAAATTGTTAACAAAGATAAACCCGGTTTACATTTTAAATGCTATGAAGTATGCAGATCTTTCCTATGGTATAAATAAAGATAAAAAGTGAAAAAGATTAAAGCACTATTATGTGGATTTCTGTATACAGAGCAAAGAATACATAAGGTATAAATCATGCATAAAATATATAATTTCAAACCAAACAAACAAATATTAACTTGACATAGTCATCTCTTCATATAACAAAGATATTGTAAATTGCAGGGAAAAATAAACTTTCGTATTTTAAAGTGTTGATACATCTATGATTCCAAGTGATCTATTAAATAGCTTAACTTACATGGAACTACAAAAAAGGCCTCTAATTAATGACATTCAGGCCAGAATAATTTATATATATTCTTTTATTACAAATCATCCTACCTCAACCTTCCACAAATCATCAGAAAAATCAGTTCCTCTGGAGAAAAAAGCAAAACAACCATCAATCACACAGATAATTTGGTGGAAAATCTGTGGAGCAGGTCCCCTAAGTGAATCATCTTGAAGATCATGTAAATAATTTATGTGGGCGTATAAAAGCCACAAAAATCTAAAATTGATTCCAACCTGAGGAAATGGGAAGTTGAGGGGTGACGAGTAGGCATATATTTCATTGTAAGACTGAAATGTCACAACAATATACCTGCATACTAAATTGATTAATTTCAAATTGGATTTTGGAAAAAAATGACAAGGCACTGTTAAATGATAAAATTAAGAATTATTTTAATGAATAGTCACCTATTTTTCAGTTAAACTCCAAAAAGGAAAATTCAAGTTAGTCTCTTATAATAAAAATAAAGATCATTAATTGAAATAAGTGACAAATGTTGAACTACTATGGGCTCTAGTAAACGATGTTGAAACAAGAATAGATCTGGAAAATTGACATCATTCACTAGTAGCATTGTAGGTTTTGATTTACATTCTTTCTATTTAAATTATTTTAATTAATAGGTCTGTTATATGAGAAACAATTAAAGATCTGCATCCCTTTAATTAGCTGTCTGTTTAAATCCAATTGACTCACAACCAATGCAAGTGAAAATGCAATCATAAAAACTTTAGCAATAAAGATCAAGTAAAATAGAAAAAAGATAGCTTGCCAGGCAGGGTAATATACACCCACAGCAGCAGTTAAGGAATCATGATTTTCATGATAAATAAAACAACTTGTAATATGTTCTTTTCCAGTTCTCATCAATCTGTATTTCATACAAAGCTTCATCTAAATAAATAACCCTGGTTCCTATCACACATTATATCCTGACGGACAGACAAATGAACAAAAATATACTCCACACTTTCATATGAGATTATAGAAAGAATAAGGAAAAGATTATGCACAATATTGTCTTTAGCACTTTTTTTTACAATTTATTTGCCTTTATTAGCAAGTTCATATGCCATTTCATAATATTTGCTAAATTTAGCTGTGTGATCTAATGGGAGGTATATATACGGACTCATGTTAAAGGCTTCTTTTATACCATACTTCCGAACACTGGATAAATGACATCGACTTAAATGGTATCGATATGAACCTTTTGACACAAACTGGCGACTACATGCAGCACACTTATAATCACGTTGTTCACCTTCACTTACGGGACTAGCCCTATCTTCACAAGAGGATAATGGTCCTTCTTGTCCTACATCAATATCTTCATCATCTGATAAACACTGTTTTACTGACAGATTCAATGGTAGAGCTAATTCAGGAATACCTGTCAGATAAGGTAAATCAAAATGACGAGATAACGCTTTTGGAATATCAGTTTTTGTTAGAAGTCTTTGTAAGCTGTCTAAAGGGTGTTCACTAGTCATAGGTTGACTGTAAACAAATGAACTAAGTGAATTTAAAGCTGAATCCTCCTCTTCTTCTTCTTTGTCTGTTTCCTTATCTATATTAAGGTATTTAGTTAAAACAGAATGATCAAATGAAGAGGAAGGTTTTATATCTGTATCAGATTGATTGACTTTAATAGATTCTTCACTTTCATTATTTAAATCCTGATTATCATCAAGTTTCTCATTACCATTTTCTTTTTTTATATGACTACATTTCTTACTCTCCATAGCCTTATTGTTTTCACTTGATACCTTGCACTGTCCATTTTGTACCTCTTGGTAGTGGAGAGCTTCATATAAATTTTTGTATTTTGAGAATTTGGTATTATCTTTTTTTAAACCTGATTCAGATTTAGACATATGCAATGAATGCCTATGCATGGTACTTGGTACTGGAATACAATTTTGCCGACGATAATCAAATTTATTTGAAAAACTGTTTTGAATAAAAGATTCCATAGCCTGTAAAGCTGATTTTGATGTAGGTGTATTAAGATTAGGATCTAGAATATCCATTGGGCTTGGTTGCGACTCTTGCTCATCTTGGAAAGGAACTTGTTTAACAGGAGTTGTTTCCCTTTTATCATCATCTTTATCTATTTCTTTTTTTATATCTTTTTCTTTCTTGAGGGCTATTTCTTCAGTATTTCGTGAGGTCTCTGATTTACTATTTACAGACTTTCGTAATGAATGATCTTTCTCATTCATATTTTCAGATTTCTTATCCTTATTTGCAATGTTTAATTCTTCAAATTTCTTTTGTTTTGGTGAGAATGCTTGAAGAATTCTTGATTTTAGATGATGTGATAAATGAGGTTTATGTTCCTTTTTATCTGGAGTTCTTTCTCTGTCCTGCAGTTTCCTCTTTTCAGCACGCTGAGGACTAATTGGAGGAGAGGTGCATGAATTTTCACTGTCTGATAGAGTTTTATTTGGTTCATCATTTAAAAGTTTGTTTTTTAACACACCTATTACAGAAGATTTTTGTCGAATACAAGCTCTGACATGATCAACAAAATATTTCATTTCAATTCTTTTGCCACAGTTTTCGCAGGTAATAGAATTATCATGAGGTAATGGAATAAATATGTCTTCATCATCCAATAAACTATTGGGTAAAGGTAGACATTTTCTTTTGAAATCATAATAATTTGATATAATGTTAGCACTATCATCACTACTAAATCTTTTTCGCCTATTGCGTAATGTTAAATCTGAGTAATTTTGTGCACGAAGAACTTGTTTTTTATGATGTCCTGATTGTACCATGTGATTAGCAAGGGCTTCCATATCACCAAATGCCTCGTGACAAACTTTACACTTAAATACACATTCACGTTCCAGTTCTTTTTCACAATATGCTGAACATTTATGAGACCTTCGACCATGATCAGCACTTACTATTTTAGTATAATGTTGTGTTTTCATCATATGAACTGTCAGCATCGGTAAAGATTGAAATGATTCTCCACATTGCATACATCGTAGAATTCTTCTGGTTTGTTCTGATTCCTGATTTAGCCACATATCTTGACCACGGACCAGTTTAGGATAATCCAGAAGTGTTGATGCTTTAGCATTTACTGGTGTATGTCCTGTATCTTGTATATGTGAACTTAAAGCATGAAGCGATGCATAAGTCTTATTACATGAACATCTATGAGTTGTGTATTTATTATCACCAGAATAAACCTCTTCTTCATTTACGGTTGATTTGGTTGGAAATTTTAATGATATGTTAGTTGATGTTGTTAATTTTTCTTTTTTAACAAATTGTGGTTTATTATTTGATTTAATCTGTGCCGCTGGTAGTGGTGTTTGAGATTGAGGATTGTATGCATGTTTAGATAATCTGTTAAGATGATTGGTTGGTTGCAAGGGGACTACAGTACTTGGTTTTCGCGGAGGTTCAATACTAAAATTTCCACCAAATCTCATTTGAAGGCTCTTTAAACTAGAGGATAAACCTTCCTCCTTAGAGTTATGATGTTTGGAATCTTTGGATGAATCTTTGGATGAATCTTTGCTTTTAGATTTGGTTGATAAATCTAATGGCTGATCATCTACTGGAGTTTTAGAAAAGTTATTTTTATGATATAACATGTTTTCAAAATTAGGTCTGGTATTTGGTTGCGATACAAGTTTTTTGGAGGAAGCTTTGGAACTCCTATGCCTAGAAAGCTTATCATCAAGCTCATTCTTGTCTTGTTTGAATGAGGTCAGGTCCTTAGAGGTTTTCATCTGGTCATTTAAAATTCTGGATTTCAAAGTTTTAGTCTCTTTGGCTGCATAAACAATCGACTGGGGATTTACTGTCTGTTGTGGAATGTCTTCATTCTGGATTTCCGAACTATCAGATTTATCATTATTTTCTTCAGAACTATCATCATTCTCAACTTCTTCTTCATCTCCTACAGTAGAGTTATCTACTCCTTCCTTGCTCGTGATGTTCAGCTGAATAGGGGAGTTATCATCACCTGAAACAAATTATAATTCTATGATAAACATTTAATTTTAAAGCATTTTAGACATGTAATCTGATAATGCTAATTCTGTGCAAACATTGAAATGAATGAGAGTGAGCAAGCTTTGGTACTGCCGGCAGCATAGACCTTCTCTTGCTGGGCAATATTCTGATAACATATTCTTAAATTTTATTTACATCTATTTGAAATACTTATTTATCATCCTCAGCAATATTTTCTCATTTAGAAATACTGCAATAAGGGTAAAACTGGGTATGATAATATCCTTAGAAATAATTTGCTGAACACTTTTATAGATGGCATTTACCATCCCTTTAAAATTGTAAACCACACAAATTTAAACATTTATGAATTCATAACTATTAAGCTGCTTCAACAGTATAGGAGGCTGTTTTCCATCCAAGAGAGCTCAAAAACAAGTTTCAATATACAAGTAAATGCAGAGTTTCACTGAAGAAAAAAAAAGAAACAAATGAAACATGTTCAAGTGTATACCAGTACAGATTATGCAGTTTGTGTAACAGAAACATTCACCAAGTGTCATGAAAATCAACCAGTGAATTGGGTAAACTATGGCGCTTTAAAATTTTCCAAATTGAAATTCTTTGATATAAGGATGATTCTAAATATTTTGAAGTGCCAAAAACAAGTCAAAACTGTCAAGATCTTTCATGAAGATTTTCAAACAAATGTGATTAAAATAGAATGTGAATCAACTGTCTAATCTGAAAAGGCTATGTAAAGATCTATGTAAATATGTTTGTCTTATACAAAGTGAGGTTTAAGATATCTTTGCAAATAAAACCATTGAAACAGAATATCAAATTTAAAAAAAGGAATTCAGATGAAAAATATTGAATATGTACTTTACATGTATATAGCATGTAGAATATAATTTAAATAACATTGAAATAACCTGTAATAAATCAGTCTAGATTCAGAATAATATTGTAAACAATTTCAACAATTATATTTAAATAATACCTATTATACAAAATAATAACAAAATATATCTAAAAATCTCTTGTCAGTGTCATAACATGACAGTGACACTGTCAAAATGTCAGTTTCTATAGTTACACGACACCATTCACATGCCTAATCTAAACTCACAACATAATCTTACAGGAAACTAAAATAACAACAAAGTCAGAATTGAGATTAAAAATAGTGGCAGTCACTTCCTTCCTAAATTTGGTTTTCAAATCTCCAACTGTCAAAGTTCATCAATGAGAAGTCTTTATTATCTGGTAGTCTTGACAGCTCATATTAAACATCAATCTTTATTTCAATTTTAATTTCATAAATCATATTTCAATCATAACTGGCGGCCATTTAGTCATTATTTACATCAGGGCAAGATCTCTGATAAAACTCATCAAAATTATATCTCACATTTCATTAGATAGGAAAGGATAAATTTGATATCAAACTTATCTACAGTTCCATATTTTTTATATTTAAAGAAACAATCAAATCTAAAGTATTTCATTGTCAAACACTGTGATCAAGAATTATTTAAGATATCTTTTTGCTAAACATCCATTCAGTACTGATTTGCAGTTTGTAATTTGGCACCTTATGGGCTAATGAAGGAGGATATTGCCATGCAGTGTGTAATGAGGGAAATTTTGCAAGGACCGTGACAATGGCGCCTTTAATTTTCAAACAAATATATACTGTATTTAGGAATATCAAAAAAAAAATGAAGACAATAGCAAACACTTGTGAAGCTTAAAAAGATGTTTCATTCAAACCTCAAAATGATATAATAATCTTACCATTATTACAGACTGATAAATCCATTATAGAAATATTAGATAACTATTCGCTAAGTCGTCAAAATATCAACCAACTACCACAAAATAATAACATTAAGAAATATTCTAAGTGAAAAGTAAAGGATATAATTAATTTGCTGTCTGATGAAATTAATTTGACAAATATTTCAACTGATATGACCCTGTGAGTGGATGATAGTCAGTTCACAGATGGTAAACAGGTATGATATGTCCAAATCTTCAACATTATGACATGTCACATAAAACGATAATAAAAACACCTGTATATGTCACTGTCACAACATAACTGTCATCTGTCATTCACAATGTCTTACCTTGTTAACCAAAATATATTTTTTACTCTAAACTTAATTTGTGAATACCACAAAGGTTAATACCCGTTTACACACACTTAATGCAGGTGTGTTATAAACCACATATTCTAAAAAATTCCTTAAGATTTACATCATATACATGCTAAAGAGTTTAGTTGTATATGGTAAAAACCAGCAAAGCTAATTTGGGCAATTTCAATTTCTTTGAAGACTTCAATGTTCAACAAAAAAATAAATAGTAAATGCTCACATTTATATTGGCAGTAATTCATCCGGGAGGTTGACAAGAGTTATTGGTAAACTAAAGAATTTTTTGATTAGCGATAGGGTTTGTCCTTAAGTGATTACGATCACAAACATCAATAAGTTTCAGAAAACTCCATCAAGAAACCAGCTTTCAATTGTGTCAACAATATAATCGTGTTCAAGAACAAGGGCAATAACTCAAATATTTTTTGATTTGTCTCATTTTTAATAGGCTTCATCTGTGGGTTATTACCAGCATTCACACTTCTATAGGCAAGGTTCTTTATCTCAATTTTAAAGCCATACAACTTTACATTATTTAGTAAATAGTTCTTTTTAGTTAGTTACTTAGTTCAAACCTAAAATATAATCTGACACCATGTAATAAAAGCACAAAGAATGGAATGATTAATATGTTTTTATTATAAAAACTCTGTTGAATATAATATTCATGTAAGAATATAACAAATTAGGTAATTAACAAAAAACAAACTATCTCATGACCTTAAACTGACCCAGTAATGTGTCTTTCTTATCAGTGATCCCACATGAACCCACCTTAAATGACCTGTTGTTAAAGAAGTGTGATTGATTAGTATATTGTGCTAGATTATGTTAATGTTATAAATCATTTGTCTTTATAAAAACTCTGATTTCACTTTCATTAATCTTCACATTTCATTTGTAAAAATAACAAACATGGAACAACCTCCTATTCAACTTAAGGCTACCAGCCTTATTTCCCTGATATAAGCTTACAGCCTAAACCAACGGTTAGTCTGACATATCAACACACACCTTAATGTCCTTGCTTGATATGCATTTATTCTGCTGCATTATTTTGTATGATATTGCTTTTTTTCATGTGTCATATCTTGTATTATTTTGTATTATTCTGTATTCTGTATTATTATGTATGCTGTCCAAAAAGGGCGAACAACACAATGAATATCTAAAATATCTTAAAATAGAGTCGAAACCGGAGGGTAACTCATTTTCGCAACAAGTCCAACAATAAAAATTGAAAACTTTCCTTTTCATCATGAAAATTGAAATTCATTATCTCTGCACTGTACAAACCCAAAACACAAAAAGAATCTGTCATTAAACTATAACCTATTGAGTGATCAAAAAAATAAATAAACATACTTCATGTAGACTTACAAAAATTGCTATAATTTGTCAGTATTGAAATAGTTAAAACAATTTGTTTTGTTATATGACAGGTATTTTATATCATTTCTAACAAGATACATTACTGGTTTGTCAACTACTTCAAACATTCCTATGTTCCTTGCCAACATTTTTGACAGTTCTTATCTTTCACAAGGATTTTTTTAACAAGGATTTCAGGATTTAATTACCAGAACATGGGATGACAGATTTATCATTTTCTGGAGTCTAACATCTTTATAATAAAATCATGACTCATGGAATTGTAAACAACACCTTAAAATACATACTTGTCAAAACTGTTCAATTTTATTTTGGAAGCTCCATGATCTTTTTAACTACATTAACCTATTGTCTAATATTGTACAATGAAAAGCTAATCTGCATTTTCTACAATGCTATGAAAAATGCAATTAACATAGAAACTAGTGGACAGTAAGTCTAACTACATACAACAATTTGTGATTAAAGTGATTGATGACTCTCCATCATATACTTTGATAAGAGTTATCACCCTTGATTTATGAGATATAGAAAACAATAAAAGTTAGCCGATTATCCTTATCACTATTTATCATAGAATTTATTGTTTTAATTTGACTAGCGTATAATCATCATTGGAAATAAATAGTCTTTATTTACATTCTGATTCCTTCTTTAATCTAGACATCATCTTCAAACAATTCTTCTGGGATTCAAGTATATACTACTGGCGCCATCATCAAAAACAACTTGAAATTGACTGTTAAAATGACAAATATCTCCACAGTAATGATCACATCTCTTAATTTATTACCAATTCTCTTGTCTAATTCATGTCATTAAATAAATTATTCTGTACCGTACCTAAATAAATGATGAATATTTTCAGAAAGATATCCACACAAATTTCACAGAATCATTGCATAATAATGTTTTCAAATTTAGAATTTTAACTTAAACTTCAAAATATCTGATCACTTACAGCCAGGGGCACACATGAGGAATCAGCTCTGGCAGAATTCATTTGTGAATTTTTGCCTTAAGGTGATGGCTTCCGTGTACGAGTAAGATTTTGTAAGATTAAAAGTATAAAATCAAATGTGTTCGATAATATTTTCCACGAATGAACAGATGCTTGTTTGTGCGGGTAACCAAAGCTATCTGCTAAGAGGTAAATTTCTCTTTATGTGTGAAACTCTCATATCAAATCTAGTTGAAGGCTTATATAATAGTAATTGGAACTATTTTAAGACATAATTCAACATAATATAAACTACTGGTAACAAAACAATTAGGGTAAACTGGTAGTTTTATTATCAAAATATTTTAGGAAGTTTAAACCTCAACATATTGTCCTTGTGACTAAATACAGCTGGTAAAAACAACATGATTAAAAAGTAATATACTTCAGGAAATTTTGTAAGTTAACAACTAGAAATATATATAAATAGTGGTGAAGATCATTATTAAACTCATAATTAAACAACTTATTCTAGAAAATGTTTTTTTTTAAGCACATTAACAACTGGCTTTACTTTCTAGCAAACTTTTTATACCACTTCTGCACAAAGGCAAAGATATAAAACAATAAATATATAGAAAAGGAAAGTGGAATAGTACATCAGAATGGACTAAACAGAGAATCATAAGAAAATATTGAGAAGAGCTAATTTTTACTATGATTTATGATAATATTCCTGTCATTTTATATTAGATCATATTCTACCATCAACTTCTGGTGACAGTTGCCTTTACTTCTATTTTAAAATATACTTCAACCAATCCTCATCAAATCTGACAGTTTCCATGACAACTGGAGAGCAGGAATCCATCAGTGTCAGTTATTTTTCTTATCAGAGAAAATTTGTGTTTGGTTCCATGAGTGATTCCCTGTCTTATTCAAACTGATAGTCGACACAATACATACATCAAAAGATCTGGTTTCATGATACAATTCATATACACTATCATTTTAACTTGTATTATTTCTATTATAATCCCATGGTAAATCACTTTTTCAGACCAGATCAACTTAAATTAATTTCTAGATAATTATTTCCATGGTTTTCGTCCCATCTGTGGATGATTCTACTTTGATGGGAAATTAGATATTGAAGTTAAATTCTTGTGTTTGAAAGCAACATAGATAAATATAAGTAAACCTAAGAAAAACAACTTTGTCTTTAAAATCATTTTTAATTTCCTTCGTTCTCCTTTGTTTAATTAAAATTATGCAAAACACTTGTTCTGTTTTAGCTTTTATTTTTAATTAAGCCACTTCAGATAGAGTCAAATTATGGGGCTCTTATCAAATTAACCTTTTGACCTAACCTGATTTAACCAATCAAATTTCAGCCCTCTCCAACACTGCGATGCAAGCAATGGACATATTCCGTGTTAAATGCTTCTCAGAATATACCTTTGGTTTGTGTTTACAGGAAAAACAATGGTCTAATATGAATTAGACTGCTTTGAATGGTGTAAGAATTGTATTACAGGGCTTTTTATAGACTCTTCTAAATATAAATTTCTAATAGTTGTAAAATAAAGATATTAAGATATGAGGGAATAAATATTAAGAAAGTAACTTTTGCCTCCTTCAATGATAAATTACACTGTAAGGAAAAAACATCAATTGGAATAATATGGAGATGTAAATTGTATAAAAGTACATGTAGAAATTTATGTACTTGTCAAAAGATTCTCTAAAATTCCAAGTCAAAACTCTTTTTTAACACCAAGCACCAGGGGAAAAATATTCCAGACCATAAAATGACTATAATTTACTTAAAGATTTAAACTATAACTGTTCATTTACACAATTTAGATAGAAAGATAAAAAAAAAGTTTTATAATAGTCAAATAAATTGCCTTCAATAACTGTTTGTCATTTTGAAATATTGCATGGTGTGTACAGATAGTAGTTTCCCCAACTACAATCAATCCCATAATTCATCCAACCAATCATTTAAAAGGGTAAAAAAAAGCAATAAAATGGAAGGTTGTCATGAAGAAAGAAGATGTTGATAGCTATTATAATTTAGTTACCAGTATTTACAACATTTAGTCAGGCAATCCTTTCTATTCTACATTCTATTTACCTTCCAAAATAATCACACCAGACTTTTTTCAAATTACTTGAAATATAGACATTCAAGACAATTTTTTTTAAACATTTCATTCTAAAATGTAAATTTATGTTCCATTGTTAAGAATAAATCTCCAACATTGTGTTTAGCTTGAAAATTAAAGGTTTCATTCCAACCTAATTAATCGACATGAAACATGGTCTTTGGAATATATTTGTTCAAAATAATCAAGATTTTAAAGTAACACTTAGATTTTCATGAAAAAAATTGTCCAAATTAAATCATTTCATACTAAGATTAAATCTTTTGTTTTTACAGCAACCTATTTTTGATTTGGTGTCAATTTAATAAATTTCTCAAATGGTACCCTGTTCAATCACCTTCTGAAAATAGCAGTGCTCATTGATAATTGGGGTGGGATATACGGTGAGACTTTGTCTTTGCAAAATAATACTGAAAAATACTTGAAATAAATCTCTGAAACAGATAGTTTTATTTATCAAATTGTAATGTGAGTTTATTTGTGCCAGGTATGTAAAGAAGAAATGTCAAATTGTATTTCCTAATAAATACCAAATGTTTAGACATGTATCAACTGATAAGCACTACAAGTAAATTAATTCTAATCTAAGATATTAGACAGCACAGAGAATGTTACTAAAGGGAGGTAACCTTGCCATTCATTTACTTGATGTTTGAAAATTGTACATATATAAAAGCTAAGTAACTTAGATGTCAAATGAGCAGAGAATGATAAGTTACACCTTACATAACATTTATATTTAAAGACACCATTTTCTTAATGATGTATGGAGCTTTATCATGCCACTGTTATCATATAATGAAAACAAATGTTCTTTTGCCTCCTCAAATTGGCCATCATGGATGTTTTATGAGAGTATGCAAACTGAGGCCAGACAGTCGGGATGGGAAAAGATATGAGATGGAATACAAAACAAAGAAATAAATCAATTTCACTAAATGACAGACAGACATAAAAAACACAAGCTATGATCAAAATGTCAACATTTAATGGGCCACCATTTGGATTTTTGATCCTGGATGGATTTATAGCTAAAATAATTTTTAATATTTTGATCAGAGAGTAATAAATGTCCAGACTAGGATGTGAACATAGCAAGTCATATATTATCTACAGCATTATTGAAAAAAAAAAACAATAAATGCTTATCATTTAATATTTAACTTGAATATCAATCATTTCTTATATAAATCACATTGAAAAGATGGGTATGATTCAAATGTTTAGTAATAAAAGTTCATATTTCCATATAAAAATGGTATATATATGTAAAAGATTACTGTTATAGGAGTAACTATGAATTCACAAAATTGAACAATACCATTAAAATATTCTTTTTTTCATAACTACAAAAAGTACCAGTAGCCCAATTTTTGTTGTTGAGAGACCAAAAAAACTTTAGGAGCATGATTACCTTACTATATTTCATTTGGGAGACTATCAATCATAATGATAGTAAGCTTTACCTGTCAAAATCAAGATAAGAAAAAAAAGGTATGAGCTTAGCATAGTCAAGAGCAACAACTTTACGAGTTATGTGTATTAGTGACACTGATGTTATCAATTTTGCTCTATTACACTTTTTGGTTAGAGGTCTGTGGCTCTTGCAATTCAAATCAAAGTAAGCCTTTAATGAGGTTCACAATATAATAGCTGCTGTTATTGAATGTTATATAATGTTGAATGACTATTGCGCTAATGAGATATAAAACACAAAAGTTTAAATAGAAAATATCTGATTGAAATAAGATTGGTGGAAATTGATGTTTTCAGTGTCATTTTTAATAAAAACTCTTTACAATCCCTTTAAAGTCTTTAATTGAAGATGAAGATCAAGATATTAAGATAACAAGAGGTTGCCTAGCATGGTATGCATACTTGAATGTATATTTTCTTTTTTAACAAAGGTTGAAACTCCAACATTATTCGTCAAAATGAACCACAATTTGTGCCGGGTCCAACATCTTATCAGTAACAAGCGGTTGCCTAGCAAGATACGCCCACTTTAAAATATATTTTCTGTTTTAACACAGGCGGAAACTCTAACATTATTTAGGTCTAATCCAATCCAAGTTCTCATCAATATAAAGGTTCACACCAAATTCGATTCAAATCAGATGAAACCTACTCTCTATTGTATTTACTAGCTAATTATCATTATTTTGGACTAAGTCAAGGGCAATAACTCAAATATAGTTCATCGAAAAATAGTAAATATTCAACTAGTTCAAAATCTCACATCAAATTTCATTCAAATCAGATGAAAACTTTATTGACTATTGCAATCACAAGCCAATTTCGCAATGTTTTGACTAAGTCAAGTGCAATAACTCAAAAACCATTAATTGAAAAATTGCCTACTAGTATTTCGAATTTGTCCAAGATCTCATCAATATAAATGATCACAGCAAGTTTCATTCAAATCCGAAAACTGTAGTCTCTATTGCATTCCCAGGCCAATTTCGACATGTTTCTATTAAGTCAAGGGCAATAATTCATAAACTGTTCATCGAAAAATCTGCAAAATTGGACTTGTACATGATCCTTTTAATCTTTCTGAAACAAACTTAATAATTTTTCTCATTATTCCACAATGTTCTGTTTGCTTTAAACTTTTAATCTTTAAGAATATAATGAAAATATTATTTAACTCATTTACAAATATAATGAACCTCCATTAATAGCACTCTCTGTAAACTGGCATCATTCACTCTTACTGTAAGATTAGATCTACGCCCCTGGAATCATTTTCTAAACTGACATTTTCAGTTCAAAAGCATCAAATTAAGCTCATAAGGTGGCTTATCTACAGGGAATGGTAAGTTAAAGGCAAGGTGGTTTTTCCCCGCAGTAAATTATCGTAAATGGGTTTTAGACAGTTTAAGGTAACAAAAGTGTTGTAAACCTTTATCACAGGTTAAAATTAAAATTGAAAGCTTAAAAAACAGCCAATGAAGGTTGTTCAAGACCGGTATTGATTTTTTCATTAATATCTATGAAATATTACAGAATATGGTCGCCTATAAAAGAATGGATGCTTCAAATAGGGTTGCATGACATTAAGTCAGCCATCAACAAAAGATAATAATTTCAAATATATATTATATTCAATTTTTGACGCGCTCAAAATGTTTGTTTAATTATTGCCTTTGAGCAATAAATACCTTAAGAATATTTTGAAGAGCAGGGTTGATTCATGGTAACTTGTTGCATAAGAAATTTTACACAATTCTTGACCTATGTAACAATTATTCAAATTAAATATGGTATCTAAATGAATTTCTGTGACACTACATATGATTTGCCTCAAATTCTATATTTTGATAAATGTACAATTAAAATCCTGCACATGAAATTGACACATTTGTTTGAAGAAAGTGTATATATGTGCTGTGCACTAAATTCTATGTATCAATATTATGTAACATTGTAATTATGAGATCACACCAATAATTGTCAAAATGAATAGAATTTTACACCCTACTCTTCTGCGCCTAATGGGCTAGTGAAGACAATGAAACGAAGTATGCAATGAGGGAAATTTTGCAGGAGAGCAGCATTATTCTACTCTCTAAAACATTTCCAACTGTGGAGGGATCTTGTATATCAACAGATTTTGGATTTAAAGGTATTTCCTCACAATTAAACTTGACAAGAGTGTACATTCTCGCAAAAAAAAAGTTTGTAGCAGTTTTTTTGCAAAAACAGACATGCATGGGCGCCAACAATATTGTATAAAAAGAACTTCAGAATAGTATAATATAATTTTGAATGCTATAAAAATGACAATTCTATAGAAACATCTATCTGTCATATAACTTTTTATACAGGTATATGAAAAGTGTTCTTTTCAAAAATATATGAAACAAATAAAAAAAATCAATGAAAGAGGCAGATTAAACCAGACTACTATGTGATTTATAACTTACATAATAATACCTGGATAATCAAACATCAATCAACTTCAAGCAAAGGTCTAGATGAGCTTAGATCACATCCATCATGTCTGAGCTGTAAAATACTTTGATTTAATTTTAAAACACTTTTCTCAATCAAATTGTTTAATTTAAACATGGGTATGTAGACGCAAGACTATGTTTTTGACACATTCATTTGACCTAATCCAAACAAATACAACAAATACCAGTAGCAATATATCCAAAACAGAAGGGAATGTATAATGAACCCCATTTAAACTACAAAATTTATCCGTTCTCAGAAAGGTACAGATGAATTTTGTGTAATGTAAACGGGTTAAACTTCTGAGAACGGTTCCAATTCTGGCCCATCTTAAAGAGGTGTTAATGAAAAGTGTGCCGAGAAAGGATAACTGCATATGTGTATTGACTGAATCTTCCCCTATTCCGGTCAAAATATCATCAGAAGTATTTTTGTTTTTTATCCGAGTTACATTCACGTCTATATCTACCTCCTGCATGAAGAGTTCCACTAGAACGTGTCTGAGAGAGTCAACCGTAAATAGTATTGTTTTTGAACTGTTCTTAACACAGGGAAAATTAGGGATTTTTGGTGGCCTGGTCTGGACCAAGAATGGAACCCTTTGTAGTGGCTTGGTGTAAACGGTGTTATGGTAAACGAATTACTTACATAACTACATAACATTTCAGCATCAATTACACATGTCGTCATCAGATGAAATGACATCTCATGAAGACAACAATTTGTGTATGTTGTTAGAAGTGAGTTATACAATAATATATTCCCTTGTATTTTTGTTAAATTTAGCCTTGACAATATTGAATTACTCAGAGATCAGATCATCAAACGCATCCTGATTTTTGGAATGTAAGGAATCTGTAATTTTATCAATTTTAATCAATAAAAATAATCATACATAAATCAGATGGAAACTGTAGTCTTTATAGTGTTCACAAGCCAATCTCAAGGGGGCAATAACTCAAAAACTGTTGATCGAAAGGTGCTCAACAATATAAATCATCACACCAAATTACATTCAAATCTAATGAAAACTGTAGTATCTATCGCGTTCACAAGGCAAGTTTGACACATTTGACTAAGTCAGGGGCAATAACTAAAAAACTGTTCATCAAAAAAATCGTCAAAAAATTGTGGATTGAAGGAGGGACCGATGGACAGTATGACGACAATATATGACAACATTTTTTCTCTTCATTTTGTATTTAGCCCTCCCTGAGGAAGCTCTATTGTATTAGAAGGAAACAATGGAAAAAAAGGTTTTTTATATGACAGTGTTTTTAATTTGGATTTGAATCACATTTTAATGTGGGCGTATAAAAAACTTTTATGGAAAAATAACAAAAATTGAACCCATTTAAGATATCAATTATTTAAGCAGACAAAATTTCTTCAAAATCTTTCCAACAAGCAGTTGTCTAGCAAGATACACCGACTTTAAAGTATATTTTCTGTTTTAACACAGAGACAATAACATCAGGGGTAATAATAATAATCTTCTCCATTTACAAAGGTAGGGAATTAGAACTGGCTGAGCCACCTGTTTTCATTTTCGCCCTTTGCACAGATTGTGCAAATTGATCGTTACTGCAGGAGGAAACCTAACAACTCGATGTCAGAGTCCATGACATGGACATTTGCTTATGTATGGGTGTATTAGCACGAGGCAATAGGCTATCAGAGTGACTGGTGAATAGCGGCTTACTGCTAATACTTGGCTGATAAACAACAAAAAATGACTGGACAATCCGAAAAGATTTTTATTTTAAATTCAAGCGAAATAAAAATAAAAAGTGAAATGAAAGTAAAAGTAAAATGGTTTTAAAAACAAAACAAAAGTAAAATAAAAGTGAATTAGAAAAATTAAAGTAAACATAAACTAAATGAAAGTAAAACTAAAATAAAATTAAAAACCAAAATGAAATTAAATTTAAATTTCAAAAATGTAATGAAAGTAACATAAAAATGACATGAAAGTAAAATAAAAATGTCATGAAAGTGAAATGAATTTAAAAAACAAAATGAAAGTAAAACAAAATTTAAATTTTAAAAAAGTAGTATTGTCGTTTCAAAAAAAAAGTAAAACCACTATGGCACTCATGGGCCACCATACATCTGTCATTTCATAAGTCAGACAATGATGTTCTGTAAATTTCTTTTAATTAAAAGTCGAGTAAATAAAATGATGAAATTTCAATAAAACATGAGTAATTGACAAGTTGACAGAAAGATAGACATATGTTGTCATTTATTACTAAAGTTTTTTTAGTATCATGATTCTCTTATAGATCAACAAATTCTTCTTCATTTGACTAGGATTTATTTTCTAATTATGTAAGAGGCCTAATTATTTGTTAAAATCGAGGAGAATTCTGATGGACTCTCACATAGATAGTCTGAGACACTCCTCAATATGCTGTACTAAATATAATAAATACAATGCCCTACCCTCATGCAAACATCTTTCGTTTTGTCTGCATGATTTGAATTTTGAAGAGAAAGGGTGATTTGAAATTCTTACTTGTCCCCTAATAATTTGTAGTAAGACAAGGAATAACACTGAGTAGTCAAATCTACTGTAACTGTCAAATTCATCAAAATATGATTGGCAAAAATTATCGGGAGACACAGTTATTGCATGGTGTTGTTGAATGTAATTTCTACCCCTTAAATGTCATTTTGTTAGATTTTTTTTAAATACAGAACAGTACTTCAGTAGAATACAGATTTAGAATCTAAGCAAACAAATTGTTCCTAAAAATTTGCAGCTGTTCTTATATTACAGGGCTGTAGGAAGCTCCGGAAATCTGAGGGAGCTAAAAACAAAAATGGTCTATTATGTAGTATGATTCAGAATTCTGCAAGTGCCTTATGTTAGCGCATGGGGAGGGTCTCGGGGGAAAGGGGAGGTCAGCCCCAAAAATAATTCTATAGATAAGGACTGATTTGCGAGCATACTAGGTCATTCTGCCCAGCTATCTTGTTGATGATTTTTGGTTTAAACGTTTCGGGTAAGCTTCTTGAATTAGTTTTGTATTTAGGAAAAAGACCAAAAGCCATACATTTGAATTCATATAGATGTTTATTAAAATGATCAGACACACTAGCAGTTATTGAAAAGAACCTGCATTGACTCTTTAAATCATTTACAGATTTTATAAAAACTATCTCAAGATAAGGTTTTGATTTACAAACATTCTGTCATATACATACCTCTTCATTTATCAACCATAATATCCTAATGATTGAAATCAATCTGTTGTCATAACAACCAGGTGTAAATCATGCTTAATGTTTGACAACTTGACTAGTGAACAACATCAATCAACCCAATATGACAGGTCATGTGACATAACCACTCAAATCGCAATTTGAGTTTAAAAATATCCGAAAACCTCATTTAACATAGCTAGAATTACATAGGATAAAATATTTTGTTTGCTTGGTTGCTGTTTCTCACCAAGAGAAAATGTGACAAAGGTATTATTTTTGTAGAAAAGATTACTCTATTTGATTAGACATTTTCAGAAAAGATGCAAGAGTCATATCCTTCCATCAATTATAATTTTGTCATTTAAAAAAGGTGAATCGGGTTGATTTCAACTTCAATTTAAATCCTTTAATTATTTAATATCCACAGCAAGTAATTTGCTGTATTCACTCTTAATACCTATGACAAGCAACTGAGGTTGAAGCAAGCAAAGGATCTTCATAATATCAAACTATAAGAAACTTTAACTGCATTAGACACCAATTTGATTGTATATAAGTAAACAGACAGTATTAACTAAAATTGGATTGTACTTGTAGCATTATAGGCATTACATAAAGAAGTAAGGCAATCTGTATGGTTGTGAACAGTTGCTGCAGAATAACAGCCTGTCTCCATTAATTTACATTCAGATCTGGACATAATGTGATATCTATCAAGAGAAAAGTGCATGACAAATTCACTAGGCATCAATTCTCAGTGGAAACTCTCCTATCAGAGAAATATTTGGAACAACATCAAAATTAAACGTAAAAGTTTAAAATATACAATTCTTTTGTTCCCTGTAGAATCAGTCTGTATGATATGTTGTCCCAACACATCAGAAATTTATGTCTGTACGTGTCATATGATTGATATCATCAGCTTCTACAAAGATAACTTGAAATCATGAAAATTGATTTCAAGGAATCAGAGTGTATTGTGGGAAATCAAATGTTTAACATGAGAAAGAATATGTCATGTTTTTGTGACAATGGAGGAGAGTTCATCTTCATTTTTTGTGAAGACTAACCTAAATTCTCTGAATACCAGGAAGAATCTCTTCAAACACAAAAATTACTACACATATATTTAGGTTGTTCCAGTAGGAGAGTGGTCTAGTAATATAGAATATATATTGCTTTTTGATGTATGATTTTCAGTAGGATTCATCCTTGGGTGGTTATTCAAATACCATGCCAAGCTTTCTAGAGTGGTTATTGGGAACACATTTTCAAGAGCAATAACTTTTTTAGATTTTACTGATTTTCAATCTTTATCATCCTTTGGTAGTTACAAGTAACTTCAAAATCCGTCAAGAATTATGCCTTCTAGGGCAGGCCTTTTCAACTGGTGGCGCACACGCTACTTTGGTCACATTGCAACAGCCAACATCAAATAGAATGGACATATTTGTGCGAAAAAAACATAAGAATGAAAAAAAAAACTGGTCTATCATTAAAAAAGGGGGAAAGAGAATTGCTCATTGTAATTGCAACATGATGTTTACGGTTCACCCCTATACTAAAGGCAATAACTCTCTACCCTCCCCCATCAGAAATTGGATGGTCATACCTGATGGTCACCTGATAGACACTCACTGTGTAGCGCTAATTTTTCTTAAACTGAAACACTGATAGTCGTTATATTCCCAAGCGTTCTCGAAAAAAAGGAAGTTCTTCAACTAAACTTGCCCCTAACATCCTATTATGTTTATGAGCAATTGTGAATATATGGACAGATAGAATATATGGACAGATGGACAGACATGGATGGCAACAATGTACGATCCACATTGTATGTGAGCATATAAAAATCTTTTATCAGCTAATACTTGGAAATGTAATAATCTGATAATACAGTAGAACCTGTTATCAGAGACCTGTCAAGGGAATATGAAGGTCGCTGAAGAAAGGTGGTCCCTTAGCAGAGTATCTGCTAGACCATTTTATTTTGATATTCTTTGAATGATAGGATCTTTCTTTTTACTCATGTGTAGTTAGGTTTTTACTGCTTCTACATGCTGTCTCTGATCCACCGAACCGATGTTTTCTCGGAAGCTATCTTTTTCAATTTCAAAAGTCTTTACGGGAATCAATAAAATATCATTCTTTACTTTTAATTGCCAGTTACACTCGTTAATCCATTTTCATCCGATAATGTTTGTATAACAACATCCGGTACACTCTTCCATCACTTTCTGATAAATTTTACGGAAGCCTTAATTTTTCTATAAATTAATCTGTAGAAGATTATCCAGTTACCGATTATCTCACTGAATCTCACCAACGCGTGAACATGACCTTTGTTTAGAGGGAGATAATCAGAAGTGTCATGGTTGCTTAATTGAGTCATTTTGATTACTTGAGAGTGTAAATAGGTGGTCGCTGGTCGAGTAATGAAGGTGGTCATTAATTACATTGAAAACTCGTAGGGGGGACTTGATTGTGGTCGCTTATTGAAGGTGGGCTCCTAATAAAGGTCATGTGAGCAGGATATACTGTACACTAATTTTTAGTACACACGAAAAATATGACATAAGTTGTTGAAAGCATCAAATGAATTACTTTTGGTTGTAAGAACAAAGATTGATTCTCATGTAACACTCCATTAACCCCTTTTACATTACAAAAATATTCCTTTCTCGGACCGTTCTGAGAACGGTACCGATGAATTTTGTGTAATGTAAACGGTTGAAAGTGCCGAGAACCGTTCCAATTCTGGCCCACCTCGGGGAGGTGGTCTCAGAACGGTTCCGAGAACGGTACTCAATAAATTTGTGTGATGTAAACGGTCGAAGGTCTGAGTCTACTTCACTGTGCATGCGTCAAAGACAATCTTGACTGTTTCCCACGGAATTTCGTCATCTTCCTAAAATTCTAAAATGGCTGCCTGAGAGAATGTAAACAAACGCCATGACAATATATTTTCTCCTTGTTTAATAACGCCGCATTTGTTGCTAAGCACTTCTTTCCAATCAAAGTCCATGGGTAATTTGGGCTCGATAGGATTCTCTAATGCTCTAACTTTTTCTTTCTTTCCTGCGGCGTATGAAGAAAGAGTATAAAAGGTAAAATATAAACATATCAAGCGCCATTGCAACATCCAGGTGGCATACTGGGTTCTTTCTAACATCATTCAGAAGAGTTCTACTAACAAGCGTGCCGAGAACCTTTACCGTTTACACTGCACAAACGAAACCGTTCTCAGTACGCATGATTTTGTGTAATGTAAATGGACACATTTTATCGCGGCCTGGTCCGGACCGAGAACGGAACGCTTTATCGCGCCTGGTGTAAAAGGGGTTATAGTGTAGTTACCAATAATCATTCTAAATTCATTTGGTAAATATCAAAAACCTATATAAAATAAAAACAAGTAAATTTGTTATATTCATATCAAATCTCATTCCATTTAATGTTAATATTCATTATAATATAAATCTAATAGAAATTTATCCCACTGTGGTCTCATACAACTTCTACATAGTGTTATTGTTAATTCTAATTTATGGTGTTTCATGTCAAATTTAATTTTCTACCAAAGTATTTATGACATGGTGTATTGTTTGATATATTGTTAACTTGATATAATATCTAGAAAAATGATTGTCATTTTTTAGTTAAATATTCAGCTTTTCAATGATTATTTTGATGTTTTTTAGACATTACTTGTCAAATATATAAATCATCTTGATAGATAGCAAACCATCTCTTGTTGGTGACAATTCAACCAAAACTTTGATAAGTATTTTCACATCAAAAGCAGTATATATTCTATCTACTACTCTACTCTTCTTCAAAATCTACTTTTTATATTTATAACAATTATGTTATGTAGGACTGCTGATAAAATTTCAATACTTCTCCAAAAATTGCTAGTACTTTATATTTTAGGCAGGGGAGGAGTGACGTCTAAACAAGTGCTATCACCAAATTTGTATATAAACTCGTTATACTGTTGTTCTGACAAACTCTTCTCAAATTCTGAATTTATATTCCCTTATTGCATTATTCAGACAATAACTGTGTTTCCACTGGGTCAAAAAGCCGGCTTTAAGCCAGCTTTGCACGTTTCGAATGGTTACATTGCCAAATCATTAAGGTGTTAGAATATATAATTCTTGATGGATTTTGATGAAACTTGGCATGAGTATTTATCATCACCCAAGGATGAACCCTATTTTAAAATAAAAAAAATAAAAAATATTTAGTATCAGATGTTACCCTTATTTTTGATAATGCCTTCAATATTTAGCTTGTAAACACTCTACAAGGCCCAATTCTTTACGGATTTTGATGCAACTTGCTTGAATGGTAAATAATCACCTAAGGATGAACGCTATTGAAAATCAAAAATATCTAAACTTGCTGAAATTGTTTGATAACACATGCAAGGATAAACCTTATTGAAATATGAATTTTTGCCATTGTTCTTTGAAACTCATTCAAAATTTTGCTCGTAAACACTCTACGTGGCAATTCTTTACGGATTTTGAAGAAACTTGCTGGAATTGTTTTTATTACCCAAGTTTGACCCCCTTACAATCATTATTGTCATAAATTTTTGGACTTCTTTAATTGAATCTGATTATTCGTCTAGCACCATTGCAGTTTGTGTATCAGCACCATCTTATGTTCAACAGGCTTCTGGTTACCTGACACCCAGTAATGGTATTTCTAATTACAAACACAAAGATAGCTTGCCAGGCAAGGCAATATACGCCCACTGGCAGCATTGAATTTGAACAAAACTTGACAGTACAGTAACAATCACTAAAATGAAATATTCAACCTTTAATCACAAGCTTCTATTTTGAAGTGATAAATGTACAATATACAAGTTTCATTAAAATCTGTTAAGCATTGTACCTCTTAATAATGCAATTTATATTTCGATTATTTTATTTTCAATGTGGTTTATTGTGCATATGGTAAACTTATCAAACTATTAATATTAATGTGCATAAATTTATTCATATTTGGTTATTAAAACACCTTAACTACCCTATGAATAGTTATTATTAAAACATGCATTCTCTATTAATGAAACAGTTTGATATTGACAACAGTTGTTTATTTAATCTTTAATCCCTTTATTAATTTTGTTTTTCACAATTCCTGTTATTTTAAGTATCATGTAATTATTATCGTTATAACTGCACCTTTACTGACCCCCACCTTTTCATTTCCTAAAATTAATGTGACTGCCCCCTTGGGCATTTATCCTTAGAAGTTGATAAATAAGGTTTGTGAAATGTTTTGATAAAATAATTGTTATTGAACATTTTGAGTAAAATATTTGATATTTGCAACTATGTTGCTGATTATCGGATCGATTGAAATTCACAAAATATAGACATACAAATAAAATATAACATCAAAATGTCATCAAAATGCTTGCATCACTTCCGGGTTTCAGCGCAAGCAGCCTTGATTTTTTCGGCGTTAATTTTTTTTGCCTAAGGCCTCCAGCAAATAATTGGCTGTCTGAAATTCTGTGATAAAATATAATGTGACATTGAAAAAGAGACACAAAAATAATTTAAAATTCTTACAATTATAAACTTTTTATTTTTGAATTCAAACATAAAGGGGCAAGATTCAGAATTACCACATCTAGACAATTTGGTTGAATATTTATTTGATTTTTAGTTTTTTAAAATTTTCATAAAAAAATTTTAAGGGGCCCACCAATCCAACGTTTAAAAATGAGGGTCGAAAAATTATGATATATTATTCTGATTTTTGCTTTTTATTTCATTTAAAACTTATCTCAAATTAAAAAATTTTTTTATTTTCCAATTTAAAAAATATCTACTCGTAGACAATATATTGAATATTATTTGACCTAATTTTCAAGGTCATAGATTAAGTGAGTCACACCATCCGTACCCGTTAAAGTGACCTAATTTTGAAAAAATCGAAATTTAAATAATTCGAAAGAAAAAACGAAATTTGAAAATCGGTCTCCAAGAAAAGGTAGATAATGATCCATTGTATCTATGTGCTAAATTTCATCAAAATCGGTCTAACAGTAGTGTCTGAATTTCGGATTTAAGAATTGTAACGAAAATTCAAAATGGCGGCCGATATGGCAGCTTGACCTAATTATTTAGGTCAAATCAATTACTATTGACAAGTTATTTATAAAACAGTTTTCACTTTTCACCTAGCAGTTATAGACCGGAAGTTACGTAATTACGTCATTTGAGGCTAAACCGGAAGTGGAATTTTTTTTTCACATTTTCTCAAAAATTATAATCATATCGCCTATCAACTGGTAAAGTTTCAAAATTTTACCATTTATATTAAAGGAGAAATCACGGTCTGAAATTTTTGCCGATGACCCTTGAATATTGAATTGCAAATCGTGGGTAAAATATTTAACCTAATTGCATAAAACCTATAATTGTTAGTTGACAAATACATTGAAGTTTTCAAATCTGAAAATCCGGTCAAAATCGAACTGAAAATAAACTTGCTAAAGAAAAAAAAACCTGAACTTCCGGTTCTCACTTCCTGTCAGAGATAGAACTTCCGGTTTTGTTTTATTTGATAATAGAAATCATCCTAAGATCAACTGTAGATTTAGAATTTCTGCACCTTTTACCAGTTTGTCTGCAAACTCATCCAAGAATTACAAAAAAAAAAAAAAAAAAAAAAAAAAATAAAATAATCCGAACGATTACAATACGTTTTCGCCGAAGTCGAAATACGTAATTATCTGCAATAAGACTGTTTATTTTTGCAATTCAAACACAAGCAGATTCAGAAGGTCTCACCACAATAAACATGATTTGGTTTGAATATTTGATTTTGTATCTTTAGATTATAATTTGAATGAATGTTCATCAAGTAATAATTTATAGGGGACCACAAAGCAATCCACCCTATAAATCATGTCTGAAACAGATTACTGATATCACTAGCTGTCTGATTTATACTACAGATCTGTTTCATTTCAGTCTCACAACAGATCACTAGATTTTAAAAACATTTCTTTTATTGTTCTTATCACTGCTAAAAAATTTTCTTTCAAAACTGTCCTTTTCTTGACCACTATCAATTCCTGTAGAAACTATATTCATATTTTTCATATTTAATACCATGAAAACCAGACAAATTACAAGAAAAATGTGAAGAGATGGATACATAAATCCAGATGTTATGGACAAGGGTTTATAAGAAGGCTAAATCTTCTGAAAGGTTCACGAGAAAGGACAGTATCTGTTAAATTTGAATAGGTAAGATTGGATGAAAATGAAATGAATGGAGTTTTATGTCCTACTTTTCTGCACCTTATGGGCTAATGAAGATGGTAAGATTGGATGAATCAATACCATTGTAATATGATGAGTGATAAATACAATCTGTTTTTTGGTCATTAGTTAATTGTACTTTTTGTAATTAATTTGATTATCCTTTGTCTGTTAGATAAGTTTTATTATCCCCGTGGTATACTACAACATGCCAACCTTTCAAAATGTTAAATGAGAAATTGAGGAAGCTACTGATAAAATTAAAGGTATAAGGACATGTATTATCACATGAATAATTTTTCCAGTAGCTCTTCTGTTGCAAGTTTTTAAATATGCTACTTTTCGATAGTTCACAACCATGATTTCAGTGGACTGTAAACCTCATACAAAATATCAAAATCTACAAAGACCCTACAAGAGTCCATTGCTTCTAGGATTTTATTTGTAACCAAACATGTTATGACATTCCAATTTGAGTTAACCTGGTGATAAGTTACGATAGCCTATCCTTAATTAAAGGCTTGAGGTAACAATATCTCAAGCATAGAGATAAAAAAGGCTACAAGCCATGCACTCAGCAAATATCATTGCAGTGGTTTGTGGGGTAAAAACCACCTAACAAATTCCACCTTGGCCTAATCTTGCCAACTCTGACACAATGCCAAAAAATATCATATGAATAAAATACTAATTGCATCATCAATTAAACATATCAGACAAGTCTTTTGCACAAAGATTTTGAATCATGACCAAAATTAAGAGCAATTAATTAAGCTTTTAAAACTTGTAACAAGAACATAAGGAAAATAAACACTTTTGGAAAAATCCTCAAACTGTATGTAAATGCATTAAAATGTTCTAAGGTCTAAGTCTGTCCGTCCAACCAACATATTATCAAAATAATGTATCTAAACATCTGATAAAACAAACATGCAAGGCATCTTTTACAGTTCCAATTCAAAGGTTATTATCATGTTTACTTGGGATTTACACTTTGGGATCGAGGAAGGTCTATATTAAATTCTGTTGTTTTGCATGAACTGAAAAATGGCCATTAATACTAAAATATCATGAACAAAAATAAAACCTTATTCATTCTGACCTCATTAATATCTTTAGATCTTTTTACAAATCACATTGTCACCTAGTCTGTCATTAAAATGTCCACCTGTCAAATTACTTTTCCTATTTTGAATGACATGTGTCAATTTATAGCTGAGATGAAAATTCACATTAGTGAAATCTAGACAAAAAACATAGTCTAATTATTTTTCAAAGACAAATTTTTTGAATTAAATTCAGAAGGAAATTATACATACCAGTATTTCCATAAACTTACAGACAAAAGTTGGGATGGCCCTATTTTGAACATTCATCAGAGCCATTATTGTTAAGCTATATTTGGAAATTTTTTATACTCCTATCATTTTTTCTTACATAAACTGGGAGAAAAGGTCAGCTCTAAGCAAGATATGGTGTTTCCACTGGCTAAATTGCCAAGTAATCACAATAATGTAAAATTGCACCAAACCTCAACCTCCCATAAATTCACAGGCATAGCCACTTTGAACAAACCATAAATAATATTTGTTTTGCAGGTTTGATTATTATTTTTCGCAGATACAATATTTTTATTATATTTTTCTATCATTTGGAAGGACATATCACAGAATACAATTGAGTAAGAATTTCAGCTATACCTCTAACCAAACAGATCACCTGAACTGTAGTTTGAATTGGGCTATAAACAAATTTTTCCTGAGAAATAAACTTTGAGATTTCATCATACACATATTGCCTTTATTAAAACTACAATATGATTCAATCTGACTACAATATGGGTACAAGTAAATATAGTTTGTGTTGATATCAAAGCTAGGTTAAGAGAAAATAAAACTCGACAACTGTTCTATGTGTAGTCATTCTTTTAGCACATCAAATAGAAAGTTAGGAAACATCAATTCAATTTGTCAGGAAAAACCTGATGAAATGCAGGTTCTATCAATCAATAGAGAAATTCATGTGCCTTATAACATCCTTAAATTCATTAGGTTGACAAGCAGAGAAATATAGGTTAACATTAGATACTTTATTTGCCTGACATCTGTCAATCAATAGATCCCACAGGAAATAAACAATTATCTACCAAATTCATCACACTTTATGCTATAAAGCCCTCTTTGGATTTAAAAAACAAAAGCATTATACATTATACTTTACATACATACTTGAAATGTTGACTTTTTTACGCCTTTTTATCAAAAGTGTGTATCAAACTAAATTAAAAAACGAGACTTAAAAACTTATCGCATGTATCACCTTCAAATCAAGATATGTATACCAAATAATTCATTTAAAATCTTCTATAGCTTTTTAATAGTTTTACTTAATTTTGTACATCTAAGGATTAGTTACTATTGACTAAAAACTTTATTTAAAGGAAATTGGTTAAATTTATTCAAATAAATAAAATTCTAAATATTACAACATGAATGTATCTTCTCTCAGCAACATTCTAAATAAGGTTTGCAAGTCAAACATAAAATCCAGCTGTCTAAAAATTGAATGATTTACTTCAATCTTATCTATACAACAGATTAAATAAAAGACTAATAATAGGGAAAGGCAAGAGTGATGGCTACATTTTTACAGACATTGTTACAAGTTCACTTTAGATCATTATAAATCAAGCCTCAAGTCTTTATAAATCATGCCACGATAATGAGTAATCTGACAAACGTCTCACTTTACTTGTAAAATATTAGCAATAAATAAAAACAAACTTGATCAGCCCCTTCAGGCCCCTCCTATACATGTGTAAAATATTCTGCAAGATGAAATATAGAACAAGATGAAATAAAGAAATTAACAATTAAAGATGTCCTTAATTATACATCTTAAAAAAATCATTTGACTTTTTGGATTAAAATTTTGCTGATGATGTATTTTACAAGAAAAGGAAATAAACAGCAATTAAATCAAACTTTTAAGGGAAACATCTATTTGTAGAAATAAACAGGAATATAACTATACTGAGCCAGCACTAAACAAATTAGGCTTATCAAAATTCATCCGAAGAGAATGAGATAGGTAACACAAGCTTGTTCTTGTTTATATACTGAAGTGATAATGGTTTCTGAACTGAATACAATTAATTTAGATTTATTCAATCTGTATAACATATTATTTAATGATGTCTTAATATTCTCTGGAATCCAGATTCTGGGTGATAGAATTGAAACCAGACTAGTTTATATTTAAGTTTAAACTTTAATAGTGAGAAGTGATACATATAGCTGAAATTGAGCTTTATGAGCTGGTATAGCAAAAATGTGTAGGCAATTATATCTATTTCACACAAAGATTTTACATTAAGATATTAACATGGCCAATAACTACATGTATACACAATTTTTATTTGGCAGTATTTTCTTCTCTGAAAATTAACATGTATTTTGACCTAATAGAAAAAATGTTCTAATGTCTATTTCATTGAGGAGCATCTAGAGTCAATCTAAATAGACCCATCCTGTCTTTTAAAGGGTAATCTTGATAAAAATATAAAGTACCTATGTGATGTACCGGTAGTCAACATATAACACAGATGGCATGGAATATATTAATCGTGTTTCCACTTGGGCAAAAAGCTGGCTTTAAGCTAGCTTTTGTGTGTTTCCACTTGTTAAATTGCCGAATCGTTACGGTTCGGGAACCGAAACCTCACTTTTCTAATTCGGAAATTTATTGGGGGCCAAATGAAAGCTAGCTTTAAAGCCGGCTTTTTAAACAAGTGGAAACGCAAAAAGCTGGCTTTTTCTCGTTCGGCAATCCAGAAGTACTAGTTTTACGGTCTCACAAACAACATCGGTAGTCTTGTACATTGCGACCTGTCAATAATGTGCCACTTTTTTTACCGAGACTAAAGTGGTTCGGGAACCAGAAAAACTCAGTGGAAACGCGTTTTCGGCAATAAAGCTGGCTTTAAAGCTAGCTTTACCTCACAATTCCAAGTGGAAAGGCAGTTATAATGTATAAAAATAAAATTTAAAATAAGAATAAAAGATAAAGTAAATGTTGACAATAATAGATGTTTTATAGGCAGCTGTACTCTAGAGATTAGAAACTAAATACTTGTCTGTCATTAAAACTAATTCATCTTGACCAATAATCCATTATTTTACATGTAACTATAAATCTTTTCAGAATTTTTGTCCTCCCCACCCGAGGGTCATACAGCATCTAATCTATCTTGAAGCTACAAAATAACCATTTCTGATTCAAACATTTTATTGTATTCAGCTTACATCTGAAGCGCAATATCACAAATCATTAAAAAAGATTTGAAAAATTTCATTTTTGTCTTCTGATTTCCACAATACATAACCTTTCTGTTGCATATTCAAAATGAAGTCATTAGTCAAAACTTGCTGCTAGAGTCTGGAAGTGACTATAATCAAAACTTCTACTGTATATCTAAACTGAATTATAAACTGAAAGTTTGAAATGTGTTTGAAGAAATTAATATTTTCAGCTGGTTAATCATGCATTTCAATTGAATATAACTCTTTAATTTATGACTTAAAGTATCCACATCATTTTTAATCTGTTGTTTAATAGTAGAACAGGTATGAGATCAAAAGTAAATACTAAATAATGTTTAATCATTAGATAAGATGATATTTAAGACATCATCTAATGGCTTGTAACTACTGTTACCCCATTGATTCCAACATTTATACTTTTTACTAGTTTTAAGTAAAACTTCACCCATAGTGATGTCTTCAAGGAAGAAGTGCCATGACACAGAAGATAGGAGTAGACATTCAATACTAAAGGGGACTCAATTGTCAATAATCATGTTACTTTCAATTAACACATATCATTCAGGACATTGTTCTATCACAGGGTAGGGTTAATGTAAAAAAAAAAATATATAATTTTGCAGTTCAGATAAAAATTCTCTTTAGTCTTAACAGCCAGAGAATTTTCTTCATTAAGTATTATTTATGGCTTCTCAGTCTGACAAGTATGAAAAATAAATGACGTTATTTGTGTTGTCTATAGGCTGATAACAGAACCCATCAATCACTTAGCAATTATACCTCTCTTATTACTCAACCACATAAATTCACATTTGAGAGTTTTCCATATTCTCTAACAGAACAATATCCTAAATCCTAACATCACAATACCTAAAGACTACCATTTGCCTATATTTTTTTAATGTTTATCTCAAGAGAATCCTTATTCAATTATAATAAATGGTAAAATATTGATAAAGGAAAATCTATGGCTATAAATGAATGAATTTAGAGCAATACAGGTGTAGCCCTTCATGATGTAAGTCTGCTGCCAAAGAAATGACAATGCTCTCCCAATGCTATTTTTGTGCAAATATTAAGCTTTCAGAATGCATAATCTATATAACTCATAATAACTCAGCTTTTAATCTCTAGTAGGCCTTTATGTTAGATTTTTTTAAGAATAATTTATCATGTCACAAATCAACTATTCAACTGATTTTTAAGGAAATACTTAAAGTAAGAAGTTGTTCCTAATTCACTTTAAAATGCATTTTATGTAGGCCTATACTAGGTTGTATTATTATGTTAGAGCTGAACACAAAAACTAAATACAACCTATCCTCACTACCTGTCAGAGTGGAGACACAATTCTTTGTTTGTAGTGTTAAACAAATACATTTACAATAAAAGCTCACAATGATTGATAACTAGTCTCAATTGATTTGATGGCGCCGTAAAGACTGCCTGACAAGTGATTGACATTTGGCTATGAACGACTTGATTGATGTGCCAAAAATAAATAGCAGATGTCTCTCTGCTACTTCTCAAATCTCTCAAAGCCAGACAACTGTATTTCCAAATTCAACGACTTTATACATTGAGTCAAACGCTCATATCTGATATATAAAGATATATTAGAATTAACATGCGAAAAATAAAATTGAAATTGAAGACACTCGGCCACTGACAAGTGACAACTTTTGACAGAAGGAGAAGATTTTTTTTAGCAGACGACATATATAGAATACACTCAAAAAAACAACTGTACTTACAATTAAGTCTCTTTGGATAGTTCTGCTTCCTCCTTGTCATCTTAATTCTGACTGTCAGTGGATTTCATGTGATCTGCTTGTGTGTACATTTAAAAGAAGCGCACGTTTGTCTAGCACGACCAGATGCTTCCTGCCTCAATCACCAACCATGACCCGGATTTGTTTTGTTGAGGTTATGTCAGGACAAATTATCTTTGCGCATGTCTGACTAATAAGGGCACCTGCATCCGGCTAAAAACTACGGAAACTTCACCGTAATCAATAATTCCTTTATTGTTACTCTTTAAGATTAAGAAACGGTGAGTGTTTATTTGTGAAAATACTGCAAAGGATTAATTGCAATAACGACAGTTTACAGGTTTTAGGGACATATTGCAACATATTGTTGGAAATATCATCAATAGTAGATGAGTATGGAAGCACAAGATCGACAAGAACAAGAAATGAGAGGTGGTGATGAGTGGCATAGTCTATGAGTATGAGTTTAAATATATATGCTAAAATTTAAAGACATTGGCATATAACTATAATAAGACTATTTTTATTGTAGATAAATTAAGGATGTCATTTACTGGGTGTGTTGATATTATACATACAGAGTAATTATATTGTCCCACAGCATTGATATGGTCAAAGGGAAATAACAACGTTTCTAACAGTAGGTAGGCTATTTATACAACAATCTAGAAGTTAGTTTGTAGATCAGTATTCTCTTTTAACACAAAATCATGACAATTGATATACAATAAATACATAATTTTCTGACTTTTTTTTGTAAGCACAACCTTTTTTGTTATTTTCAGAGATGGAAGGAGATAATGATATGCACCTGTGCCTAACTTGTAATGAGAAGATCAGTGGTTTAATGAACTATGTCACACATAAACAAACAAAGTGTTCACCAAAGACCATATTAGATTCAGCCTCAAGTGTTCATAAAATTGATGAATTTTCTTCACCAACAAGAAATAAGTCCAGTTGCCCTTCAGAACTGAGTTCACTACAACCTTCATCATTTGTTCCAAATGTAAATATTAATATACATACAATAACTTCAGAGGAAAAGTCAACCACTAGAGGTTTATCAGATGAACCCATCACTGACATTGATTTGCAATCTCTACCAACTGCTACTTCATCCACAAATGATAACATCTCTTACAATTTATTACCCAATATCCAAGAGTTCCCTGGAGATATATCCCCTTCCAACAACCAAACAAATTCTAATACAATGAATAGTTTGACATTAGACATGCATCATCTGGATAGTTTTATGAATGATGAATTTCCACCAACCTCAACATCCATGACTTCTCCATCAACAGATTCCTTTTTTCAATCCCTTGAATTGCAAAGTCGTAAATCACCAAATAAAGGGAAGCCTGGTGTAAATCATGATGCACGGAATATATATAGCAATTTAGAATCATTATCTATAACTAATTTCTTGAATAATTTGGATTTTAGTAGTGATGATGACATTACTAATTTCCCGTCAGCTGATGAATTGGACGACTTAGAAGAAGATGACAAACCTCCCAACTCACATACTGGTGGAAAGTGGAAACCTGGAGAACAGCCAGCTGGATTTCGATACAAATATTCTGGAAAGAAAATCCCTGGAGGAAAATGGAAACCAGGAACATTGTTGAAGTCTTCAAGTTCAACTGGAAAAACATATATATGTGCTGTCTGTAATGTATCATTCAGTAATTGTCATTCATATTCTGCTCATTGTAGAGAAAAAACCCACAAAACATTAGCTCAAGCTAGAAATAAAGAAATAAGGAGAAAACAAGATATAATTGATTCTGAATCAATAAATAGGGAAATGGAGATGAGTCTTGGTCCACATACAGAAATTTCATCAGAATCCATTAACACATTAGAAAATTCTGGCAATAATACTGGTGAAAAGATAATTCTTAAAATTAAGACAACAGTTGATAATGTTGGTGAAAATACTTACCAAGTGGAAGAAGTTGTTACCCCAAGAGATACAATACCTTCAGTACAAGAAAATACTAATTCATGTGACCTGATTGAAAGTACAAAAGAAAGTGATATATCTAGAAAAAGAAAAAGAACAGAAGACACCATTTGTGAGAAACATATCTGCACCATTTGTGACAAAAAATTTAAAGGCAAACATGACATTGTTAGACATTTGATGACAGCTTTTCACAGAAATAGATCTATAGGCCATGCTGAGAATTTAACATTATTAACTAAATATGAAAATTACATTGCTAAATTATGTGCTCACCAATGTCAAATATGTAAATTTTACTTTAATAGACATTCTGATCTGATTGCTCATGTGGCTACTGACGAACACTTTAAGAAATGTCATAACCCAATAGGAATATTAACCTGTTTATTATGTGGAGTAAAGTGTGTGGATGGAGAGGAATTGAAAGAACATGTCAGTTACTCTAGTCATATCGAAGCTATTGAAAAAGCGAAGAATCAAAAGATTTGTGTCTTAAAAGATGTTGTTGAGTTAAAGTGTAAGTTCTGTGGACTGAAACAAAATAGTATCAAAAGATTAAGACGTCATATTCTTTATCGACATCAAGATGCTAAAGTAGTTCCCCCTGTGAAAAGAGGTTCCAGAAAGTCAAGGTACCCATGTGAAGAATGTGAGCAAACATTTGCATACCCTTCAGCCTTAAAGCTTCATATCACAAGATTACATGTGGCCGATAAACCATTTAAATGTACAGTGTGTGTGAGGAACTTTTCAAGTAAATATTGCCTTGATAAACACTTAACAACTCCATTACATGCACGTAAAATGGCAAATGATGACCAGGCTGCAATAGTATCAGTAGAAGAGGCACAAGAGGTAGAAAGAGTTATATCAGTAGAAGAAAGTGGTAAACAAGTATTAAAACATGAAGAAGTGGACGTACCAACCAAACAGAACAAGAGTAAATTTAAATGTCAAGGATGTAAGTTTGAAGCTTCTGGATCAGGTGATTTGAGCAAACATGTCATTGACCATCATAAAGATGATCTCATAGAATGTAAACTTTGCGATTCCCACTTTTTAAAACGCAAAGCTTATCTTGTACATTGTTCAAGTCAACAACATCAAAATAATCTAGATAATGAAGAAGGGGAGAAATCTGGTGTAATTGAATGTCCCAAATGCTCCAAGAAGTTTGCAGATGAGAAATGGAGAAATCTACATGTTGAATTTTACCACAATCATGTTTCAACCGAAGGACAATTAGTCAGCATATATGGAAAAAACACAAAAGTAAATGAAATGTATGGTGAACATTTGAAGCAAATAGAAAATATGGCACATGACGCATCTGTTTCTTGTCCAGAATGCGGAAAATTTGTACATTGCGAGAGAATTATAGAACATCTTAGGTTACATACTGGAGAAAAACCATTTGCTTGTAATATTTGTGATAAGAAATTTATAGCCAGACTCTCCTTACGCAGACATTTAATGGTGCATGTTGGTTTGACTGAACTAACATGTAATATTTGTAATAAAGAATTTAGACGATTAAATTCATATAGGTTTCATATGGATCAACATAAAAGTAAAGAAGTTCATAGATGTGAAGAATGTGGGGTTGAATTTCCATTACTGAAACAACTAAAATTACATTTAGTACGTCATGGGGAAAGAAAATTTAAATGCACTTACAAAGGTTGTACCTGGAGCTTTGTATTTAAAAATGAACTAAAAATGCATATGGTAACACATACTGGTGAGAAGAAATATTTGTGTGATACATGTGGTTTTGCTGCTGCAACAAAATCTCGCTTAGTACGACACAAAAGAACACATACAGGAGAAAGAAGATATAATTGTGAATATTGTACATACAAGGCTGGAAATGGAACACATCTTAAACGTCATATGAGAATTCATATAGGAGCAAAGCCATTTCAATGTCCCTATTGTTCTCATGCTTGTAATACACATGAAAACATACGTAAGCATATTTTAAAGACAAAGAAACATGAAGGTTTGCCTGTTTATCCATGTAAGTTTTGTAACTTTGGCTGTAGTGACACTCAGACCTTCAGATCCCATTTAATAACAGAACATGAAAATGTAGTGACTCCACAAGGCTTAGACAAACTAGCTGAATATTCTGGTTTGTATTTACGTCAAAATGATCCCGTTAAACCACAAGAAGGAACTCAAATTATAGTGCCCAAAGAACGAAAGAAGAGAGGTGATGATCCAAAGAAACCTAAAATTAATATTTCACAGCTGCAATATGTACAAATAAAGCCCAAAATGAAAGAGACTGAAGTAAGAGATGTAGAATGTGATAATAAAGAACACAATACTATCATACATGCAACCAATTCCAGAAGTTTTAATTGTGTCTCAGATACTCAAATAGTAGAAATACAGTGGGACAGTAATGATGTACCTAACATAGCATATAATACAGAAATTAATGATGAAGGAAAACCTACATCTTCTGAAGAATACTCTGACCCTTTGGCCCCACCGCTACAATTTGTTCATTCAAATTTACCAGAAGGGCAAAACTATAATTCATCTCCAAATATAAATCAATTTTATCAACTTATAATGAATGAACATCAGTACCAACAGCAAGACCTAGAATAATTTAAAAATCATAATCAATATCTAGCTTTGAAGGCTCAGAAAATTAATTTGCATTTTCACACTTTTGCATTTATAGTCAGCAATGAAACCTCTCTAAACCGCATCCTCTATAAACCAGCATCCGGTGTAAACCGGCATATTTGAAAAGTCCCGGCCGAACCACTATATAATATATAGGAGATAAACCCCGGTAAACCAGCGCCCCGTCTAAACTACAATCCGGCATTGAAATCAAGTCCCAAAGTAGTTTATCAATATTTAATTGGTCCCTCTACCACATTTGAACTTGTATTAATTGAAGTTAATCCATTGAGGGAATGAAAGATAAAAACGACACGTGCTGATTAATCACTTATCCAATTAATAACGCTTTTATGTATTACCACTGCTACGGGTAAAACAGCAACCCCTCCAAACCACCATTTAACAAGGGTCCGACAGCCTGCCGGTTTAGAGAATTTTCACTGTACATTTGAGTGTATGTGTTATTCGATATTATATATATTTTTTTTTAAATCAGTGTCATCTGTTTTATTTTCATTCCTCTGGCCATCCGTCTAATTTATTTCTGTTTGTGAGTATGCTTGTGTATACTTATAATCTTCATTTAAAAGTTTAATTGCTGATGATGGTACCGTATGATATGATCCTGCCTATGAAAGTGAATATTTTTATCATCCCTGAATTATTTGTCTATCAATTTGCTTTCTTGATACATAAAGATTCAACCTCTACTGGGCCCTCACTCCAAAAAAATAATATATATATGATAGCTTACTATTCAAGGTAATATATATATATATATATATACTCACTCCATATGAAAATGCACCATTCACGAAATCTGTAATAACTCCACAGCTTGATATGTGAAGTATATACTTATGGTGCTTTTGAGATAATAAATGATTTAAGAAGACATGTAAACATCATTCAATTTTATACACAATAATGTTAATGTGCGAGCGAGACTTAACTGGTGTAGGGGTCAAACAGGAAAGTCAATAACGGGTGTAACCGCCGTTGTGCATGGAGTTGATCAGTCTCTGGATAGTGTTTTGAGGGATAGCATTCAACTCCTGAACAAGGGCAACCTCAAGTTCCCGGATGCTGTCCATCTGGCGTCGACATGAAAGATGTCGTCAAAGCTCAATAGGGAAGAGGTCGGGTGACAGAGCTGGCCACTGAAGCACGGGGATGTTCTGCTGTGCAAGGTACTTGCAGTGCGTGCCCTAGTGTTGTCCACTGAAGACACTGGTTTCGGTGACAATCTGTCAAAATGGGACCGAAAATTAAGGACGTCGTGCACACAGGCCTGCAGCTCGCAGACGGTTGTTGGGGTGAATGAATCCACGTCGTCCTTGGACTTGAGCAGCCATTTTAGACGCTGGTAGTGTTCGGTCTCGGACATGATCCAGTATGATCTGATGGTCCTGACCTGCCGTTGTCACAAGTTGTTGACCCAGTCGAGGACGGTCCCAAGTGCTCCCTGTTTGCAGAAACCTTTGATGGAGTCTTGCGATCTTTGTGTGTGCGCAGTGTGTAGTCGTCTGGCAATTTCCCTGGTGCTGGTGCCATGCATTTTGAAGCATGCCAATGGCAAGTTCCCGTTAAGGGGCTGTAAGTCACACCATCGTTTCACAAGTGTCAGTGAAGAAGTGAAATTTTATTCGGATTCACATGCTTTTAAAGGTAATGTGTGCACAATCCAGAGTGGAATTCATTTTTTCCTGTGGTGTGCGTGCAAAATGTTGCGTTTTTGCGAAAAATTGCCTGCGTTACTGATAACATGAAATTCTCGCATTTATTGCACCTGGCATGTCAGGTGACGTCACTGTAGTCGTGTTGTATAAAAATTATATTGAAGTCCATTTGAACTTAAATATTGACTTTTTCAAGTGGTGCGTTTTCATGTGTACTCAGTACAATATTTCATGTGTACCTAGTCTTTACTCCTCAGATTAACGTGCATCAAATTGAATCAAAGAGAGAGCATATATTTTTAAAAAAACGTCCTCAGCCCCCGACTCACCCAGTTTATCCACTGTTGGACGTAAAAGAAATTTAGGATTGAAATATTGTGTTCTGTATACACCAGTAGTTCATGATTGTGTTGTGTCCCCTGAAGTGTTATCTCAAATTTAACATATTTTGTCTCCCAAAACAGCTAAAAGATAGCTTGCCAGGCAAGGTATTATGTACGCCCACTGGCATCATTGAATTTGAATAATAAATGGGGCAATAACTCAAAAAATATTCATTGAATTGTCATCAATGCCAATGCTCACACCAAGTTAAATCAAAATCCATTGAAAATTGCAGCTTCTACTGCACCCACAATACAATTTTGGTGCGATTTCACTCAGTCGAGGAATATAACTCAAAAACTGTTCATGGAAAAATCATAAATTTCAACTTCATGTCCTTATTAATTTGAATTCTCACACCAAGCTTCATCAAAATCCATTGAAAATTGTAGCTTCTATTGCATCCACAATAAAATTTTGATGTAATTTTACTAAATCAAGGGAAAAAACTTCAAACTTGACCAATCAAACTTGGTCTAATCAATTCTAAGTTTCATCAATATCCATTGAAAATTGTAGCTTCTGCTGCATCTACAAATAAAATTTTGAAGCAATTGTACTAAGTTGAGGGCAATAATTAAAAAAAAATTCATCAAAGAATCATCAATTTCAAATTTGACAGCCGTCTTACCAATTCCAATGCTCACACCAAGTTTCATTGAAATCCATTGAAAGTTTTAGATTCATTGTGTCTACAACAAATATAAAGGCAGGGCACTCAAAAACCATTCATCAAAAAATTGTCCAAATCAAAACTTGTCTGCAGTCTCATAAATTCCAATGTCTACATTAAGTTTCATTAAGTTACAATCCACATATTGATGTGGGCATATAGACAAACATTTAGAAAGGAATATTAACAAGATAGCTTCAATTATTTTTGCCCGAAAACCCCAATCTGTAGTTTTTAAGAGAATTGGAATATCCTCCTCAAATTATTACTGTGTAAGAGTATTTTTGAGTTGATAAGAATATATTATTTTGTCTCAAGTCTTGGCTGATAATTGTCCCGCAAGGCGCAAGTTCAGAAGTTCCAATTATGATGAATATTACCAAACATTTATGGCATTGCAGTACAGTTTACAGTTTGATACTAGTTAGAAGTACTTAGTATCCTACATTTTTGACATCAACAAAACATCATTTAAAAATGTCCAGTTGGGAAAAAAATAAATCAACAGCCCTGGCCCTGATAATTTCTTATGTTCAATGAGTTTCTCTGTACAATAGTATATAGTATCCAAAATGCATTAATTCATATTTTATCTTTAGTTTGATTTGTAAGTGAAGTCAAATCAATTAGACAACTCAAATAATTCAGTTTATTAGATACTGAAATTTCCAAGATAAACTTGATCAGCCAGGTTTAAATCTTTTTACTGCTAACTCTTTCTCCTAAAATAGAATGAATAAAAAAATATTTTAACTGTCTTGTTAATGGACAAAAAAAAAGCCTTTTAGCCATAATTTAACAACGGTGAACAAAGATAGCTTGCCAGGCAACATAATATACCCCCACTGGTATCATTGATTTTGAATAAAACTTGACAGTACAATAACAATCTGCGGAATGATATATTCAACCTTCAATCATACACTTCTTTTCTGGGGTGATAAATGTACAATATTACCAAAATTCATAACAAAACTCATTAAAAATTTTTGAGTATTTTTGATTTTCAATAGGGTCCCCCCTTTGGTGGTAACAAACAATTTAAACAAGTTTTGTCAAAATCCATGAAGAATTGTGCCCTGTAAAGAAAATGAAATGAAATAAATGGAGTTTTATGTCCTACTCTTCTGCACCTTCTGGGCTAATGAAAACAGATGATTTTCCAAAGAGTTCATTCTTGGGTAATTACAATACTCATGCAAATGCATTTCAAAGAACAAAGATAATTCATATTAAATTCATATTAGATATATTTAGATATTTTTTAATTTTCTTTTGGGTTCATTCTTGGATGATATTAAACAATTTGAGCAAGTTTAGTTAAGAATCGAGTCTTCTAGACACAAAAATTTAAGGGCAATAACTGATACTAAATATACTTCGATTTAAATGATTTTCACTAGGGTTCATCCTTGGGTGATTACAAATACTCATACTAAGTTTCATCAAAATCCATCAAGAAATGTGCTTTCAAGAGTGTTTATGAGCTAAAATTGAGCGTGTTTTCAAGGGCAATAACTCATACTAAATATTTTGGGATTTGGCTGCTTTTCAATAAGGTTCATCCTTGGGTAAGGCCTATTACAAAATCTCACACTAAGTTTCATCAAAATTTGTCAAGAATTGCACATTGTAGAAGTGTGTAAGTGCATTTAAAAAACAAAGTCAATAACTCACACTTAATATTTTTGATTTTCCATAGAGTGTTTACGAACACTCCCAAAAAGTTCAGTCAAAATCTATCTAGAATTGTGCTTTATAGAGTGTTTACAAGCAATTGTGGACAGACCAACAGACATGGGTGACAGCAATATCGTCCAAATTTCATGTGGGCGTATAAAAATAAAAGCAAAAGCAATGAAACCCAATCATTTATCCTCCACTGACAATAATCATCAAAAATAAACTTGTATTCTATACAGTATAAATTTTACAATGGAGATAAATTATATATTCAGCTTATTCAAGAAATCTGGAATTGATTTTAAATATATAATTGATATTAATTCAATGATAAAAGACACTGATAGAGTGCTTTTACTAAACTATCATGCAAAAGAAATTCCACTTCATTTTACCAAATAACAAAAACAAAGGGCTATGAGGCTATGAGAAACTGACAATGTTTCAAAGTATAAACACCAGTTATTTTTCTTGATTTAAATTTAAATGGAAATGCTTAAACTCAATTCTTCGCAATACACAATGAGTTCAAATCTCACCAATAAACATACATACCAGATTTCACCAGATTAAGGAGGTTGGAGCGTATTGTTTGTGCGCATCCCACTGCGCATGTGTGTCGCGAGAAACTACAGACAGAGTTACGTCCCATACTCGCGTCTTTACCTACATTCCGTGTCATGACGGCCTCCATGGCAAAAGCATTATTTTCTCGAAAAAAGGGTAATTTCGCGAAGTAATCACACTTTGAGAAATAAACAAAAGTTTCAAAAGTAGAAAGCCAGTCTAATGTGTCTTCGACAAATCTTCCTCTCATAACCCTACAAACGGAATGACGACACCAGACAAAGTCATGGATAGCAACATTCTTCCTGTGTAACAACTTACTTTGAAAACAAACATTCTCCGACACCTAGTTTCCGTGAACCCGATTCTTCGGTTGGTGTTTAGAGCATTGAACTATCTGATGTATCATTTTTCGGTGGGGAAAAACTAGTCATTGAACTATGTGAATATATTATGAATAAAAAGTAATGAAGTGAAAGAGTTATCTCCCTTTAGCTCATTATCTTTTTGGACCCCACCCCTCTTCAGGCCCGATATTTCAGAGAATTAGTTCGGTGACCCCCTAATTTTTTGGGCTTACAAGATTTTTTATATAATTGAGTACATAAATTAAAAAAAATTTACAGATTTTAATTTATGATAAGCAAGTTATAGGTCTTTGAGTGTCTCTGGAAGCTTAATTACTAACCGGCCTGCCAAACGTTTTTTGTCTGAAAATTTTAGCATATTGCTGATACCAAAGTATTACTGAAATGTCTGAAATCACATTATGTTGTTTTTTTGCAAAAATCAATATTATAGAAGTGTAAAAACATTGTGAATTGTGAGTCAGAAGTAGGTCAAGTATTGTGCCCCACCCCTATACAAATAACGCCCTCTATCTCAAAAAATAAGTCGGTGACCTATGCTAAATTTTGCATTTTCTTAATACTGATACTTTAAGCTACCACCATGCAAAAAATTAGCAACTTCTAATTTGATTAGGTTATTCGCTCCAACCTCCTTAAAACAAAAAATATATACCCTAGATTGCATTTATGATTTTTTGTTATTTATAAACTAGTTCACGTGACAGAGCTCTTTAAAAATAAAAATCACAAATTTCAATCGGTTATAAAACCGGAAGTAATCATAGGACGACACAAATGAATATATCAGTGGATAGATATCATCAAGGGCAATTAATCGTGTTCAGGTCACAAAAGGTCAAGGTCACAAAATATGGGCCTTGAAAGTGAGGCCCCATTTTGAATTTTACAAAATATAACATTTCAATAGGGCGGCTTATCTTTTGCTTCCGGTCCGGATTTGTCCATCTTTGTTTTTTTGTATGACTATTTCTACCATATTGCAAAAAGAATTTTTGAAACATCTTGAGATTTCCGGAAATTAATTTTTAATTTTCAAAAGCAAATAACGTCGAAACCGGAAGCGATTTCGAAAATCTGAAAAAGAATTTTTGATCGAATTGTGTTTATCTACCTATAAGTTTTCATGTGAATGGGAATAAAATTGTAGAAAACGCAGAATTGAAATTAAATTGAATTGTCATAAAGTAACAGAATCCTTAAAAATCTTGAAAACTCACAAAACTAACTCATTTTTGAAAAACGCTTAATCAATAAATGAAGCATTTTTCAATAATCAAACGCATATTTATTGATAATTACTTGCTTTTTTGGATATTTATTTAGTTATTATGTTATTTATGTTTACTGATGAATAGTGATGTTATTGGCTAAGATTAAAATGTTATGTTTATTCCAAGATCTATTATCCCTTTAAAGAACATGATAGATTTAGTTTAAAGAACATGATAGATTTATTGGCACTTTGAGAATTGACTCAGGACATTTTCAAATAATTTTCAAAGATAGTTGAAATACTAATTTCTTTATTTCCAAAATTATAATAATGGTTTTGATTGATACAATTCCATAAACAAAATTTTTCTTTCAAAAATCGAGATTTAAAGACATAAAAACACTTTATAGATTTAAAATTGTAAAAATGACCAGTGAAAGTTTTAAAAGAAACACAGAGATATATATTATTGTAAAACTCCAACTAAGGTATGTGTAAGTGAATTTATGACATACTTAATTGAAAATTGATAATGGAGATAATGATAAAAATATTGGTCACAGACCACAAAAATAGCGATGGCCCATCGTAATACGCCCACCATTGGCAGTCTTAGTTATTCGGGCGGTGGACAAGATGTCAGTAAATACAATATTTTAAATGTAAAAGGCTTAAATCATGCTTTGTCAAAATCTATCAAGAAACCAGATCTCTATCAAGTCTACAAAGAATCAGAGGCTGATAAAGTGAACACGTTTTAAAGAACAAGGGCAATAACTCAATAAATATTTTTTGATTAGTCTGATTTTCAATAGGGTCTATCCTCGAGTTATAACAAACACTCACAACAAGTTTCATCAAATTCCATCAAGAACCAAACTCCCTATCGTGTTCACATGGAATTTTAGGACAAGGGCAATAACTCATAGTAAATATTTTTCGATTGGTTTCATTTTCGATAGGCTTCATCCTTGGGTCATTACAAAGACTCATTCCAAGTTTCATTAAAATCCATCAAGAAATGTGGTCTCTATCGTGTTCACAACAATTGTGGACAGGCAGACAGACAGACAGACAGACAGACAGACGGACAGACAGGGGCGACTACAATATACGCCCACATTTATGTGTGGGCGTATAAAAAGTATTCATTGAGTAGCCTAATAGAGATAATACTTATTAAAAATTAAATCATGTCAATTGACAGACAACATTATTATGGATTAGCTCACTAGAATTATATAACACAAAAGAAAAATTAGAGCCGTACGACTAACGGCACTGAAGCAGTGCATTGCATAACGGGAATGCAGCATTAAGAATTAAAAAAATGCAATAATGTATTTGCATCGTTTCTATTAGACGTTGAGAGAGGTGTTTCACAAAACGTCGAAAACAACCAATTCGTGATCTAAGGGACATAACACCTTATTTGAGATTATAAATTGATTTCGGATTTCATTAACTTTCCAGATCGTTAATTTTTAATCTGTTTATTTATTACTAAACATCTATATTAATTTAGGTAGTAGGAACATTAGATCCTGCAATTTGTTGCCGATGTATAACAGAGATATCAAATTAACAGCGCGGCTTTACATCTTTAAGAGTGTATTTTATAGAGTTGCGTCCCTTAGACCACTATTCCACTCAACTGTACATTATTGTTGCTTTAGAGATATAATGTAAAATTCTAAAGGTTGTAATTCCCTGCCAAATATTCCATATCATACATCGCCCACAACGAGAAATACACAATAATCCCTTTTATTTAAGATATATAATAGCTTAGAATCATTTTAACTGGATGTAGAACGATTAAACGAAAAAATAGATTTGGATCGCTGAAACTCATATCTTGTAGATCGCCCAAATGTAACGTACCTAAAACAGACCGTTTTATATGAAAAATTTGCAATTTTTGAATGCCGATAAAACCTTAAGTATAAATCTTACAATAAAGTTTAATATATCATTGGATAGATCTTCTCGAGACCTATCACATTTGTACAGGTCAAAGATCGCCAAATGCCAACGTCACAATATACGACCCTTCAATGTTTTTAAAAATTTTAATCGTAAAAAAATCAAAATCAAAATCAAAATTCAAAAATCGGTTTCCATATATATTTCGGCGATCGGTTATAGATGCTATATACATCAAAATAACATAAATCAAATTATCCCCTGAGACTCTATTTCAATTTAAAGAAAAACACGCACAGTTAGTATAGAAGAAATTACAAAATTTCAAAATTTTTAAACGCGCAATTTTGACTAAAATACCAAGTTTGATATATTAACGGAAAAATGACAATTAAGCGTTAAAGAAATATGTAAGAAATTCTGTCCTATGTAAATTAGGTCACGTGATAGAGCTCTTTAAAATTAAAATTGTGATTTTCAATTGGCTGCAAAACTGGAAGTGAACATCGGACAACAAAAGTGAAGATACCATAGGGCAGATATAATCAAGGGCAATAACCTTTGTTCAGGTCAAAAGGTCACCAAAGGTCAAGGTCGCGAAATATGAACCTTGAAAGTTTTGACAATAACTGAAAAATTTCAACCGGAAATAAAAAAAAAGAAAAAGCGAAATTCAAAAATCCCTTCCCATACTTTTTTGCGCAATCGATTGATGTTTTTAGAAACTCTAAAATCATGCAAATTAGATTTAACCCTGAGGCCCCATTTTGAGTTTTACAAAAGTTAGTCATATCAAGATGGCGGCTGATGGCCATTACTTCCGGTTCGGATTTTCTTAATTTACCATCATCAAAAAGACAATTGTAGCTAATTGCAAAATAAATTTTTCAAATATCTTTAAATAGATGAAAAATTAACTTTAAAAACATCAAAATTGATAAAATTCGAAAATTTGAAAAAAATAACGTTATCAAAATGTCCTATATATCTGTAAATTTTCAGATGATCGAAATAAAATTAAGTTGAAAAAACGAAAAATTAAAATTTAATCAGTCAGCGACAAAGTTGGGAAATGTATAATTCTTAAATTGCCATCTGTAAACAAAGATTGAAAGCAATAAACAAAAAAAACGCGATCAAAATTGATTAAAACTTGCGTGACAAATGAGAAAAAACCTAACGTTAGTCATAGCCCCGTACGTCATTTCCGGTTGGACAAAATGTCGTCAAAATACATTCATATGATTTGAATTCGGGGGTTTTCCAGAAGAAATGTTAACAGTTTCCATGTGGCATTTGTAGTTTTGGAAAAAAAAAAAAAAAAAAAAAAGAAAAAAAAACATTTCGAAAACTAAGCAGTGCGTTCGATTGAACGCACTACAAATAGGTATTGTGATTTGGCCAAAGAGAAAACGTTTTAAATATCTGTTTTTTGATGTAAAATGTTTTGATCCTGAATTTGTGCACGACTTTTGGCGGAAATTTAGTTTCGAACTTTTAGTCTTTTCTGACCCAATTCGGACAGTTCGGGAATTCGGTTCTAGTTGTATCTAGTTACTTCCTTATAGCTCAATTTGAAAATGGTATAGTATTTCTGTTTTGAACAACATATTTATATGAACTGGAATCGAAAATGAATATCTTAAACTAGATTTGTGCTAGACTGGAAGAAAGCTATTGAATAATGTGCATTAATTTTGTATCAGGTCTGTAAAGCTTATTTATGGACCAATTTTCCCAGGGTTTTCTTATTATGTTTATTACATAGCTTATCAAGCAAGATTAACAATTATCTCTATCAAATTCACAATAGTGGAAGGAAAGACAGGGGTAACAACAATATAGGAACAACTCCACAAAAACATTGCATATGAATGTAGTCCATGTTATTTTAGAAAAAAAAATCTCCCTTTTTAGGTTTTAGCATGTCTATTTTTGGCGTCTGAAATTGCATTTTGTTTTAAACTTTATGAGAGATTTGCATGTTGAAACATAATTCTAAAAATACTTGTTTTTTGTGCAGTGATAGTCAAGTGGATGTTGATCCAATGAAGTGGTCTACTTTTAGCTTGACTAATAAATTTTGTCCAGAAACTAATTATGGGCCAGGCTCTTTATGTGACCAACTGGAAAGTTCTGGAAAAAGCTGAATTGGAGATTTAACATGGAAACAGGTGAAAATGTGTTAGAAGAGTCTATATGACCACATTGTAATGTATAACTTTTATTAAATACTTACAGTTCCAAATTGGTAAAAATGAGGTGCTAATTCACATAACCATTCTGGTTTAATAATTGTTACGTCTCTCATAAAATATTTAGATGTCTGAATTACTTCATTGAAAACTATCCTGAAAGAAATAAATTTTATGTTCAGATCATAATTTTATTTCAGAAGAATTATTATACATTTTCCAGTATATTTACACCAAATGTATTCCAGAGGAACTCTCTACCTATGGAAACAACAAGTCATAATATCAGCTGCCACAAGTCATAATATTGGATGTCACAAGTCATAAAATCAGATGTCACAAGTCATAACATAACATTGGATATCCCATGTCACATAGTAGATGTCTTAAAATAACATCGAATGTCACAAGTCACATTTTTTTTTGTCACCAGACATTTTATTGGATGTCACAAGTCATAAAATTATAATAAATGACATGTATCCGGATCATTGAAAGTAAGTCTCATCTTTCTGCATTCTATTCAACAAATTTTCATAATACAGTATATCCTGCTCACATAACCACCTTTATTAAGAGCCCACCTTCAATAAGCGACCACAATAAATTCCCCCCTACGAGTTTTCAATGTAATTAACGACTGATAAGCGACCACCTTCATTATGTCGCCAGCGACCATGTATTTACACTCCTAAGTAATCAAAATGACCCAATTAAGCTACCATGACACTTCTGATTATCTCCCTCTAAACAAAGATCACGTTCACGCGTCGGTGAGATTCAATGTAAAAGCGGTAAAAACCTTACTACACATGAATGAGTGTAAGATCCTATCATTTCTAAAATGTCAAAACAAAATAGTCTTGCAGATCCTCTCATAAGAGACAACCTTCACTCAGCGACTGTTTTTGAATTTTCCCTTGAGTGGTCTCTGACTACAGGTTTTACTGTAATGGGATAACGCTAAGGTTTTACCATCTGGAAACATCACCTAAAGCAAGTTGTAGGTTGTATTGTTTAAACAAGTTATGTTACAGGAATACTACCTCTCTAAATGAGCAACTTTTAAACTTATACGACAAAATCCCTCTTTAATCCAATAAATATTTAAAACTTAGTTATAATCCATTAAACTACAGCATTTTGATACACTCTTAGGGCCATATGCTGCGCTCGAACTTTAGCCGTTCTTTACTTAAGGTCCAGCTTAAGTCAGACTTTAGGTATGCTGCGCTCGATCTTTGATGTAAGTCATGCTTCACACGAGCGTTTTGTCGACAAATTTAAAGTAAAGTATAAGTTAGGGGGATAGCAGACTTTAGCCGTACTTTATATACCGGTACATATTTGTGATTGAAATTGTAACAATGGAGGAGTATTTCAACCAGTTACACCAAATTATAGATATATATCATGTGGAGAGGACCGCTTAAATTCCATGGAAGATCTAACGAGAGTGAATTTATAAAACGCTTCAGATTTCTGAAGGATGGCGTTCTTCATATTTATGAAATGATTTCTGGTTGTCATCAATCATAGGTGTGATCAAACACTTCATATCCCGCCATTACTTCAGTTATTGGTATGTCTTCGTTGGTATGCTAGTGGCTGTTTCGTGGGGGGATATAATGGCCGTCAACAATCCAGTGTCTCCCGAATAGTGAATTGGTATCAAGGGCTATAGCTATTACGAGACTTTTACGATATTGCACAGTTTCTGGGGATAATTGGAACAATTGACTGTACACATATTCCCATACAATGTCCATGGGTGATCAAGCTAGATTATTTGGTTATCGGATAAAAATAAAAAGGATTGTATTCCATTAATATTCAGGTAACAGGAGATCATAATCTCATGATTAGGGACATAAACTTAGCAAGATGGCCGTGCTCTACCCATGATACGACTCCAATACGCCCTTAAAATCATCCACTATATCGATGATGAATTCCTGTTGAACTCAGACAAAACTTTACAAAGTCTATATTTACCTCAAGTCTGACTAAGCGTTGAGTTCGAGCGCAGCATACAGCCCTTAGTGTTTTGCAATGATAATACATCATATAGAGATTCTTTTCTATAGTCATGGCATGGTCCAACTGATGATGCATTGACTATATTTATAAGCCTTAATTGGAATACAAAAAGTGAGTTAAAACAAGGGCTGTTGATTGGGCATTATGTGCCAGCCTTGACCCATTATACCCACTAAAATACCACAATTGACTGAACCTCTTTTAAATTAAATTACTATTTAAATGAATCAAATTTAGGAAATTTATGGAATCCACCAGATAATGCAATTGACCCAAATATTTAACTATTTACGACAATTAATATGAAAAAATTTCTCATTTTCCTTTCGTAAATGAGAAAAACAATCTTAACAATTTAAACGCAGATCTCTCCACAATCTAAACAAGCAGTTGCCTAGCAACATATGCCCACTTTAAAGTACATTGCAACTCCAACAATATTTTGCCCTTGTTCATGATCTCAATATTATACATGATTACACCAAATTTCATTCAAATCAGACAAAAAATGTATTCCCTATCAGGTTCATATCAAGCTAATTTTGATTGGTTCTGACTCAAATACTGAAAAAATTGTTAATATCAAACTTTTTCAAGATTTCATCCATAACAATTATAACACCAAATTTATTCAAATCAGACAAAAACTGTAGTCTCTATACGTCCACATGTCACGTTTTGACTAAGTCAAGGGCAATAACTCAAAAACCATGCACAGAAAAATCGTCAATTACAAGTTTTCCAAGGTCTCATCAAATATAAATGATCATAGCAAATCAGTTGAAAACTGTAGCAAAGACCATATAAATAATAAGACATGACAGCTAGGCCAATCAGCGTACCAGGCGACGAACAGCGCCACTCAGTGTAAGGCAAGGTATAGCGCACTTAGGCTTCATTAAGGGCCTAGTGGGCAAATGCCTCCTCGCCTTAATTTACCATCCAATAGTAATGTTAATTGCGCGTTTTGCTTCAACAGCTATCGGAACAAGGAATCTGCAGTTTCTTTTCTCAAGTTTCCTACGGAAGATATCAGGTAAGGAGTTCTATTTTCCCCGTGTTAGCGATCTAAATATCCGAATGAAAAGACGTAGCTATTGAGCAAAAATCAAAATGGCGACCGCAAGACAAGTCAATATATCATACAGCCTGGATCGCTTAAAATCACAAACTACTTTAAAGTGTAGTATATTGTTAGATCTGGAATTGAATGGGCTTTTCAAATCTGTACTTATCTGATTTCTCGTGTAGGAGATATGGCTAGTTGGAAGGCGAAATTTCAGCGACAAAATTTGACGTCGTTGGAGCCTACTGACTCCTAGTGTTTTTTCATATCATTATTCTTGTTTAAGTCAAAACTTGTATTTTTGTCACAATTATGTGATTTTTTATATGCATAATTTACTATTTTGTCTGATATTTAAAAAAAAAAAAAGTGTGTTGGAATAAATGTCGGTTGGCTAATTGTTGTCTGATGCCGACTACAAGTCATTACTACTTTCGTTTTTTTATTTGCTTTGTCCGTGCCCACGTATTAACCAAGAAAACCTGATATAAAAAAAAACCTGTCCTATCAAAAATTCCCCCATGGCACTGGCCTGTGTAGGCCATAAAAGTTCATATAATTGGACAATAAAAAGTAAAAAACCATTACATTACATTTCCATTATTGCATTGTCGAAACGCCTACTTACAATTTGGGTTTGGAAACTTTACCTTATGCTAAAAACTGACTTCAACTCCATGTTTCTCATCTCTCAGTGATTGGAAATTTTTGAAACACACACGCATTGAAAGCTTATTCAACCATGTATATGATACCTATGAGCAAATTTTATTGAAGCAAAGAGGAGCAGTTAAAGAAGATGAAGTAGCGTTTCGGCCACGTTAAACAGTTTCCAATAAGATGTTGTGTTTACTACCCGCTGCTACTTCAATGGTACTAAAGGGAGAAGAATAGCTGTCATGTCTCATTATTTATTTGGTCTTTGATTGTAGTCACTATAGAGTAATACATGTAATATACACCCACTGGCAGAATTAAATTTTAATAATAACTCAAAAAACATTCATTAACATTTTTTCTATGCCAATGTTCGCACCAAGTTTCACCAAATATATTGAAAATTGCAATTAAATACAGTTTTGAAACAATTTTAGAAGGGCAATTAATCACAACAAAGTTCATTGAAAAATCAGCAAATTCAAACTTGCCTGTCGTCTTATCAATTCCAGTGCTCACAATAAGTTTTACTAAGTCAAGGGCAATAAAACAAAAACTGTTCATTGAAAAAGCATCAAATTCAAACCTGACCGCCGTCTAATCTATTCCAATACTCATACCAAGTTTCATCAAAATCCATTAAAATTTGTAGCTTCTATTGTACACACAATAAAATATTGCCGCGATTTTAAGTCAATGGCAATGACTAAAAAAACATTCATTCGAAAAATTGTCAAATTTAAAATTGACTACTGTCTTATTAATTCCAATGCTCACACTAAGTTTTATTAAAATCCATTTTGAATTGTAGTTTCTATTGCAAACAAACAAATTTTAAAGCAATTTTACTAAGTCAAGGGCAATAAATCAAAACTGTTCAACCAAAAATCCTAAAATTTGAACTTGACAGCCATCTTATGAATTCCAATACTCATACCAAGTTTCATCAAAATCCATTGAAAATTGTAGCTTCTATTGCACCCGCAATAAAATTTTGACGCAATTGTAAGTCAAGGGCAAAAACACAAAAAACTATTCATTGAAAAAGCGTCAAAATCGAACTTGACTTGACTTTTTTTGATGTATTGAGTCGTAAATATTTGTAAATAGTGCACAGCAGTATAGAAATGCACTAAAATTCCAACTTAAAAAAAACCTTACTTATGAAACTAAGGTAGATAGAAAAAGTAATATACTGTAAGGCTAGAAATTAATGCGTCAACAAATTAATGCGACATGGGGTATAGAGACTAAAATGCGAGTACAAATTAATACAACCGCGATAGGTGTCGCATTTTAAAATCGAAAAGGGCTTCCCGGGAATTCTACAAGTGTTTAATGAATAAAGATCAAGATTTTATCTTTAAATAGTCAAGTGTGAGAATTGTTTGTTTTTTAAGTCATTGATTACTACTCAATTCAATTTCTTAACTCATTCTACTTTTAGTCCATCATTTGATTTAATTTTCCTTAAATTCATTTGGAAATATGTATTTTAAATGCGGATACAAATTAATGCGATTGCGGATAGGTCGCATTTAACGCATTAATTTCTATCTCGCAATAATTTGTAGCCTTACAGTATACTATTTGTAACCCATCTTTACCCAATAAAAATATATAAACCTGAGTAAAATCAATTCAAGTAATATACTTTTATTATAAACAAATTTAACCTCACAACCTTTATTTGTCTAAACCTAAAATTAACTTGGCAGTAGGGTAATCCTTTAAAATGTCAGCTGTTATCTTGTTTTCAGTCTTGATACTAAGATAAAAACAAGTCAAGCCACCTGATATTGTCCCTAATACTGTTTATCTGATATCCAATGGATTAATCAAGATTTTTTATACAGTAAATCAGGCTTAACATCAATCATTTGATCTATTACCTACACACATGTACCAACATAATATTACACTATCACCAGACGTACACAACTAGATTTCTAAACCTTATTGACAATACTACCTTATTCAGTAAACTATAATAAGTTGGTTCAGAAATGAAAAGTAAATTAAGTGATTTTATATCCTACTCTTCTGCACCTTATGGACTAATGAAGACAGAAAACACTATGCAATTTTAACTGTCAAGGCATCTTTAACTGGGTTGAAAAATCCTATTGTTCCTTTTGACTTAAGCAAGTATCTAACTCACTCAACTGTTGATTCACAGAGAAAACAGCAATTATTCAGAGCAGACATACATTAAACTGTAGGTTTTGGCATTTCCACTTCAAGATTGAACACATATAATTAAATAATTTTGAAGAAATGAAAAAGAAAGTTTTGTAAAAACAAAACCTTCACCAAAAAAACTTGCCTTAAATTTAAACAAGCAGTTTCCTAGCAAGATACGCCCACTTTAAAATATTTTTTTCTGTTTTAAAGTTCTCATCAATATAAATGTTCACACCAAATTTGATTCAAATCAGATGAAACCTAGTCTCTATTGTATTTACTAGCTAGGGCTATAACTGAAATATAGTTCATCGAAAAATAGTAAATATTGAACTTGTTCAAGATCTCACCAATAAAAATGATAACATCAAATTTTATTTCAAATTCACAAGTCAATTTCGCAGTCTTTTGACTAAGTCAAGTGCAATAACTCAAAAACCGTTTAACAAAAAATCGTCCATTTTGTACTTGACCAAGATCTCATCAACTTCAATAATCACACCAAATTTCATTCAAATCAGATGAAAACTGTTGTCTCTGTGGTGTTCACAAGTCTGTTTTGACCCGTTTTGACTAAGTCAAGGGCAATAACTCAAAAAACGTTCACCAAAAAATCGTCACTATCAAATTTGTTTAAGATCTCATCAATACAAATGATGACACAAAATTTCATTCAAATCCAATGGAAATTTTGAGTCAAGTTATATATGTGGGCATATAAAAATTCTATTAAGAAACATTTTATGTTATCATGCTTTAACTGTGCTATATTTCTTCAAAATTAAATTTAATTGTCTAGTCTGCCAATGCACTGCCAATGTTACAGACAATTAGCTTCACTAACTATACCAGCCTGTTGATATTCTGATCACAAACTAACAATGTCCATAAACTTTCCTTTGCACTAAAACCAACCAACCTTGACTCTGATATCTTGAGACCTTTTTCAGTGTCGCCCATATTTAATCCAGAACAAGGTTCATAACACCTCCTTCTCCACTTTCATTGTTTTTAATTATTTAATGATACTGACTCCCAGATGAATCTTACCATCACACATATCTTAGAAAGTGCATTTTTAAGCCCTTTTTTGTGGCTCTGTTGAGAGAGGCATGATTACAGCTGGGTGGACTTTATTAAGTCAAGAGCAATAACTCAAAAACTGTTCATTGAAAAATTGTCAAAATTCAAACTTGACAACCATCTAATTAATTCCAATGCTCACACCAAGTTTCATCAAAATCTATTGAAAATTGCAGCGTCTATAGCCGCAACAAATGATAGTGGACCACTGGTCAAGGACGACTGGTCAAGGACGACGACAATAAATGTCCACATATTCATGTATTCAGCATAAAATATTTGGTTTTTCATATAAAAGAGCCGAAACTAAATTTTCGATATATGGAAATGAAGTAATAGTACATACATTACATGCATAGCAGAAGAAGGTAAAGAAGGAAAAACGGGTAAAGTTATCTGATTTTAAGTGCACTAAAAGTATGACAGCTTTTAATCATCAAGATTGTCATAGAATGTTGATGACAATTTATAAGTGATATAGAAATTCATGCATCCAAAACTTTTAAATTCTTAGAACAATATATTCTCACATTTTGCACAAAAATGGAATTAATAAAATGTCAATTGAAGGGTATGTCATCATAGTTGTCATAGTAACTTGTTTCCATTCTCTATTTCCTTTGTTCATTTTCATCTAATGTATACCCAGTATGTAATAAACTGATCAATATAATGATTCTTAGCACAATAGAAATGTCCTTTCAAACTTTAATAAGGCATGACAAAAATTTAAACTGAATAGCTGGTCTACTTTTTTAAGAAATATTGCTATGCAAATATGCCTACACATTTGTTAAATCTTAGTACAATAATAACTTATGTTTTATCAATCCATTTGATGGCAATAACTTGGAAACTGTAGTTTTTAAGAACAAAAACACAAACAAAACTAGAAAATATCCTGTAAGCCACCCAAGCAGTCTACCATGTTAACAATGAATAGGAGACCAGAACAAATTTTATGTCAAAAATAAAAATGAAACAATGTGGACAGATGATTATCTGCACAACTTCAAAACTGTTCTTATAAAATCCTCACATTATTTTGGATATGAGAATGTTATGGATGACAGTCAATTGAGTTTTGTGATGGGTTAGTAAATAAGTCAGTTTTGAGTTTCACATTGTGCAAGCGTTTTTTCGGTTGCTGCCTTTTGATTGGATTGGAACATTACTACAAAAAACTTCTCTTTTTCCTGTGATATATTATTATAGTGCAATGTAAGATATAAACTAAGATTGAACTTACCATTTAGGAGGTATTTCAGAAAATAAAACAGAAGTAGGATGTATATATAAGGTTTGGTCATCACGAATAGTCCTATATTCACCACTATAGTGTAATTTTGCAGCATTAGAAAAAAACCCAGATGTTATACACCTTTGAATACATTCAACATTTTCTGAAATTAAATAAATCACAAATATTTATTACATATTCTTAAAAACCCATTTTACCTAGTATTATAGTTTTATTTGTGAAGCCAAGAAAAGGCTGCATGCCATGATACATACATGCTCACGGTTCTTCAAAGAAATAAAAGTTTATTTCAAGACTTTAGATGGTTTTGGAACAGACTTTCATTATAAATATAATTGTTATCGAAATAAATAAATCTTTTTAGCAAAATATTTTGCCAGAATAGAAAACCACAGCATCTTTTGATTTATAAAAGTAACCATTAGAACCATATGAGGTACAAAGTGGGACTTAGCTAGAGAGTAATTCTCAGTAACATTTTAAAGACAGCCAATTTGATCATTAAACATCAGCCAATCACATTTCTTCCCTCTCCAAGCTGGGATGTTGTGACACTTGCTAATTTAAAAAAAAAAACAAAGGGATATCTAAATGTCCAACAATGAAGTAATTTTTTTTAAACTGTATCTATACAAATTAGATTTGAACAGACTTTGTTAGACCTAATTTAACAAATAATTCCTATTATTGAACAATATTTTTGATAACAAGATCAATTGCCCTTCTTGGGATAATCACATGAGAAGTTTTCTTTACGTCAATCAAACAAATTCGGTCAATTACAGTCAATTTTGATTTATATGATTTAAATGTAGTACATAGTTATAATGATTTGCCAGTAGCTTCTTGACTGTTGGAAGGTAACATTCTGCTTCATGTCTATATTTTAAACACGGAAAATAATGAGATTTTAAAGGCCTATAATTACACACATGAAAGAAATCCCACAGGATGTTGATTTAACCATTTTCTTATTTTTAGTTTAGAATTAAAATGTTATTTACAGGCAATAGAAAGGTAGTTTTCTGTGAAGATGATATTCTGAAGATAATCAAGTCAGTTGATTTTGTTTGACTTTACTTGAACAATACTATTAACCCTTTAAACCCTGACATCATAATTACGTCGTAACGTCATACCCTGGGGGTAATTTGAAATTTTAAAAAAAATTAGGTGGTGACGTAGACAGCGTTGAAGTTTGACAAGTTGGTCATTTTAGTCCACACCTCCCATGTACGCATTGTAGTTTTTTACAACCCCAGGACAGTTCACTTGAACCCTTCTGTGTTCACGTGGGTCATATCTCAGCACGTGAGTAACAGGTTCAGATATATCTGATGTTGTGACAAAGTAGATTAGTTTTTCGTCACACCAAACGATTGCAGCACAACGTCCGTTGTAGAACATCAAATGTGTCCCACGTTCCATGTTGCCTTGAAGAAGTTCCTTAGGAAATCCTCTCCTGTTAGTTTGAATGGTACCAGATAACTCTATTAGATGGTTCTGTTGCAGGTGTTCAGCCAGAGGAATTGAGGTGTAGTATCTGTCAGTGTAAACCCGGTAGTGCTGTCCACAATACTGAGATGTCAACCGGAGAACCAAATTGCCAGTCACACCAAGTTCAGCCACAGCATTGGCATCATGACGTGCACCTGTGTAGACCTCTGCATCTAGAATGTACCCATTTTGTCCATCGCAAAGCAGGAATGATTTGACCCCACTTGATGGGTTTGTCCTTGATATACAGACGAATCGAATGGGCATTCTTAGCTGGGATCATGCCTTCGTCAAGAGACAGATGTCGTCCAGGAACATAGTAATGCCTGAACTTCTGTACTGTTCTTATAAATCTTGTCATTCTTATCTAGATTAGGATCAGCTTCATCCACCATGTGCAACATAGTCTATATTGCTAAGAAACGATCACGTGTTATTACCCGTCCAAACCCTGGAGTGTAAGTGACATTATGATTGTTCTCCATTTGAAAATAGGAATCAAACCTATCCTTGTGAATTAGCATTTCCATGCTAAGACCAAAGAATGCCTTCAGTTCATCCCTGGTAATGACTTTCCATTTTTTTGCCACATGATTATTTGGTTTTGAAACCATGACTGCTGCCGCCTGACAATTAGTTTCTGTGACAATCAAATCCCATATCACATCCGTCCAAAACAGTTTAAAGAATTCAATTACATTTGAATCAGGGCCAAGGTTTGGGGGTAGGTTCTTCAGGCCAGGTTGTTCATTAGGAGTAAAGACAGGCTGCACAAATGTAGCAGGGTCAGCATCCCAGTCTGCAGGTGCCTGGTGTTGCGGTGTTGCTGCGGTCTTACCTCCACGCTGTCCCCTGCCCCTTTGGGCCTGCCCCAGGCCCCTATCTCTTACCCTACATCCTCTTGGCCTACCTTTACCAGTGCCCCGTGCCAGTCTCATCTACAGGCAATACATTGAGTGAAGCGGGCAAAAGGACATTAAACAACTCACCGTCACTTTCTGTCTCTTAATCATCATCAAAATCAGAATTATTGGTATCCAAATCCTCTTATTCGTCATCCTGATCGAGCATATTCAACACCTGATCGACGTCATAGTTACAAGCCATTGTTTACGTTGACAAAATCAGCGATATTCACCCAAAAAATTCTTAAAGTTCAGAAATTTCTTCACAAGTATAAACGAACAGTATCTAATTACCTCATTAAGTAAAGACTATCTTGATTGGCCTGCTGATATCTATGTACTATGACGTGGTAAACAAGACCACGTGTAGGCCGGAAGACCAGCCCGTCGGTGTTTTAAGGACGTCAATTAATGGGCCAGTATACCGACCCGTTGGGTTCAAAGGGTTAAGAATGCCCATGATACACATACTTACGAGAATTTTTTTTTTGTTATTTTGTAGGGCGTTCTAGAAACGCACTGTTTGTTTTCGCATTTTTTTTTTTTGTCACAGTCTTCCCAGAACGCCCAGCCAAAACTACATACTATGAATTAAAAAAAACGTAAAATTAATATTAATGAATGTATTTTGATGCAACAGGAAATGAGGTAGAGTATCCTAAAGATTTTCTTTGTTTTTCAATTTGTGGCTTTATTATTGATCTGATTTTGATCGTTTTTTTCTAGGTAACTACATTGAACTTAGCCATTTAAGAATTATACATATTTTACTTTTGCCGCTGACTTTTTTAATTTTAAACGTTTAGCATTTTCTAACTTCAACAGTTTTATTTGGATTGATCTGAAACTTACAGATATATAGACATTTAGATTGCGAACTATAATTAATTTTCAAAATTTCGGAATCACTTTCTGTTTTGATGTTATTTGCTTTTAAAGTTGAAATTTTCACTTCTGGAATATTGAAGATATTTGAAAAAATTAGCTAGACATGTTTATTTAATGATATAAGTAAAAAATGATGACGTCTTGGGTACATAAACAACTATCTACAGAGTGAAGTCAAACTCATGAACTGTCAGAAGAAGATTTTAAAAAGGAAATTCACATATCTTCATCCTGTCACAGCATCATAGTTTTTTACAACTGAGATCACAATTAATCATCTTAATGAGGTCCAACTCTCATCTTTATTCAGAATTTTCGCATTATAATGTTGTCGTATATTGTCATCACCTCCATCTGTCCACAATTGCTTGTGAAGTGAAAGAGACTACAGTTTTCATCAGATTTGAATGAAATTTGCTGAGAGATCTCGGACAAGTTTGAAATTGAGGATTTTTTGATAAACGTCTTTTGAGTTATTGCACTTGATTTAATCAAAATGAGTAAAAATTTGCTTCTGAACAATAAAAACTACAGTTTTCATCGGATTTAAATGAAATTTGTCGTGATCATTTATATTGATGAGAACTTGGATGAGACCTTAACTCTTCAAACGCCACAGACGCATATATGTGCCTGCCGGCTCAAACGCCACGGGCGCAGATATGCGACACGAGTTGTGTTCTTACTAAAATCCTATTTAAGAACAAACTTTCGATCGCAGCAACAAATGCACCTCACCATTAGAGAGCTGAAGGTCAAGGCTATCTCTAGATGTAAACAAAGCCAGGTGGTTGTTCTGGAAAATTAGAGAAATTTTCGTTTGAAAATGACCAAAATTCAAACGTATTCTCCAGTTGACATCGCTTATACTGTGCAGTACAGTGATGGAATAATGGCATATAGTGTTTTCAGTCAAGATTTTGATTTTGAAATCGATTTCGGAGGATGATTTATCGCTTAATTCGACACAAATAATAACGAAAAAAGCCCCGGTCTAGACCACCATTGACGAGAATCGTCCCTCCGGTTTCACACCTGTCCCGATTTCAAAATTCTAATCAAGGTAGGCTTGCCGATAAATATTACATTTCAAATTTTTCTGTATTTTTCTGTGAAAATACTGTAAAATGACATAAATATATGTGGATAGGATAGGCCTAGTCTACTGCAAAATACAAATGAATGGGTGTCTAATTGATTTTTGTTCTTCCTTGTCTGAAATTTTACTTTGAATTTACTTTTTTTTGTATTACAATCTACCCGTTTACCTGAATTTCATACCTGTAGGCCTGTCATTTCACTTTTTAAATTGTTTGGAAAATATGGTCTTATATTTTTTTTTTATTAAAAACATCATTTACAATAAATAGAAGGAAATTTAAAGCCTAAATCTGAAACAAATATTGCATTTAGTAAGTATTGTCAGGTATCCAGGTAATTTTGGTGGTAAATAATGCTCTTAAAATTTTTTTTTTACAATAATCATAAAATTCATCCATTTTGTGACAATTTTCAAATCAGGTAATTTATTCTATCTTGTAATGTTTTGAAGTTATAGTCATTCAAAGACAACATGTATTTTTTTGTTGCAATGTCAAAAAACAATCTGGCATGTACGAGTAGTTCAATAAAAACAATGTGGCGTTTGAAGAGTTAATAATTTTAGAGTTTCTGCCTGTGTTAAAACAGAAAATATATTTTAAAGTGGGCCTATCTTGCTAGGCAACCGCTTGTTAATTTTCTTTGTAACAAACTTATTTACATGAAAAATTGCATAATTTTCAACTCGGGCGCTAATTATCGGATTTATTTGACATTTACAGCATACAAAGAGAAGGCCACATCAAATAAAGATATCTCATCAGGAATTTTGAATCATTTCCGGTTTGTGCATAATTGTAATAATTTGAATCAACTAAAAGAAAAAGATCAATCAAAAGTCATACATGTATTGATAAATAAAAGTGGCACATTTTAGCAAAATTTTAATAAGTCTGTTAAATTTTATCCTATTTTTATGATTTTGGAGTCTATAAAAACCTTGTTACTTTATCTAAAACTTGTTGGGAACAGAATTGCCTTTTAACTAAAAGCGGCTGAGAGAATACTGAGCAAAAGGTTTTGGAATATGAAAGGGACTTACAGCTGTGGGCAAAATGTCATATGCCAAGCAAAGTTCTGTACTCAGCTCTTTTTTTTTGCTTTTAAAAACGTAAGCATTTGTTATATGTTCAGGTTTTAGTTGGCCTAATATCATACAAATAAGACAATAAATATGACCATCCATTATATGGTTATAAATTGCCAAATCAAGTTACTAATCTCATGATTTCTTGTTTTTTACAAAATTAATTAAATGATTGATTCAATGACACTTGTGACCTTCAGTGGGCATTTTTTTTTTTTTGTTCACCAGCCTTGCTTATCACATTTCTCTAGTTTTTATCTGATTTGGATACAATTTGCACAGTGTAAACATAAAATAACCTATGTTAGATCACTTTCAAATACATCCTCTTCAGGACGCTGTTGGTAGATCAAACTTAGATCAACTGTTGTATACTGGTCAGCTATTCCATAGATCTATTAACATTGAAACAAGTTGAAATGTCAAATTTGATTAATCATATAATAGGTTGGAGACAAAAGGGTTCAATTTTTCCTGTCTCGCTAATTGATTTGTCCCCTTTTTCCACTTCCCTCTTCCCTAGAGCATGTCGCCGACCTCATATAAAGTAGGTGTATTGCTTCTATAATTCATAATTTTGAAATTAAAAGAAATTTATAGTATATGAGAATAAGAGAGTGTCTGTGTTGGTAACGGAACATAAATTACATCAAAAATGCATAAAAAAAAAATATAGTCTAGGAAATACAGTTCTCATTTACTCTTGGACTTGAGCACATACTTTCTTCCTTTTTATTACCAATGATTGAAGCTTCTACCTCAGTAGGCTCCTCATGTGTTCTTGGGTCGAGCCTCAATACTTTAATGTGTTGGTAATATTGTGAAGAGAATACAGTTTATAGCTTTAGGGCCATAGTGACTGATTTCATGATTATCTGTCAACCAATTATACATTTTATATTCATAAAGAATCAATACCTTTGAAGTTATTTTTTTTATTTGGCCTTAATGACAAAAGTTTGAATTACTAAAATAAGATGACAATCTACATCTACAGTTAAAAATAACAGGCACTAAATACAGTCAGAGTCAGAGAGGGAATATTCAAAAACGGTCACTGAATGAAGGTGGCCTCTTAAGAGAGGAACTGCAAGACCATTTTGTTTTGACATTTTGGAAATCATAGGATCTTACTTTTACTGTCTCCTATCTACCGACGGGGTGCCATATTTTTCTGTTAGATACCAAAGTTTTCACAGTAACTATCATTTTCAAAGTCAAAATTCTCTACCGTAAATCAATAAGATATCATTCTTTACTTGCATTTTAATTGCCTGGTAATACGCATTATTCCATTTTCACCTGATTAATATGTTTTTATAACATTATCCGGAACACTCTACTTTTGCTTTCTAATAAATTTTACGGTCTAAATTTTACCAAAAAATGGGAATTTTGAAGCCATTATAGTACTCTATTACAATTGTCAATACGATGAAATCTATCAATTTTTATCAGCAACAAACTATAAAATTAGTCTGTAGAAGATTATCTAATTACCGATTGGCGATAATCTCATTGAATATCACAGACGAGTGAATGTGATCTTTGTTAAGGTAGATAATCAGAAGTGTCATGCTCCCTTAATTGAGTTATTTTAATCAATTGGGAGTGTAAATACATGGCCGCTGGTCGCTCTATGTAGGTGGTCCCTTATCAGTCGATAATTGCATTGAAAACTCGTAGGGGGGAATTTATTGTGGTCGCTTATCGAAGGTGGGCTCTTTATAAATGTGGTCGTATGAGCAGGATATACTGTACTGTGATATTTCGCAGAGCACGAAGAGAACTGTTATGTGTGTATGTATATGCATATCAATCTCAGATGGTTTAAATTATATGTTTATCTGATATTTATAATACAGTTAGTTTTCCAATTTTATGTCATTATTTATTTCTTGTGACAGAAACAAAAGACATAATTATGTAATGAATCTAAAAAGGAAACCAACAAGCTTGGGTTTCAAGTAGAATGTACATAAAACACATTTGAAAGTATTTGTTAAAAACAACTAAGTGGTTTCAAGTTCCAGAAAAATAACATGATTGTTGTTACTGAGAATGATTCTATTCTAAAATTCACAACAAGAAGCAAAAATATCAAAAAATAATTAAATATTAGAATTATAACTTAAACGGGTACTGTCTTCAACCACTTGACCTAAAATATTTTGTAAATTTCATCAAACAATTAGATAACTTTTATCCATATTTTAGCTTTGTTTTAGATGTTATTCCTCAGGACATTGTGGAAATCACATGATAAATTGCGAACCTTGAATAAAAGTGTCCTTTAAATAAAACAAATGATTTCATACAATTTAAGAATTGCAATAAGGAAAGTTTCTGGACTGTTACTCAACTACTACAGAAAACCTTGGCAATCTTCATTATTCTATGAAAAATAATTAAAAGCCTGTTGAAGCTAATCATGAAATATGCAATGAAATTCATTACGAATCAATCTATATGATGATTTAATATCATCTCACAATAATAACCTAAAAGTTGAGCTGTGAACAGCACCGAGCGTGTCTAGTAGTGTTGAAACGGTTAATCAGTTAACCGATTTCGGGTAGGATGTCACGGGTAAACGGGTCTGATTTGAGATTATCGGTTAACCGTCAATTTTATTAGGAGGGGAAAGAGAGCTTTTTAAACAGAAATTTCCTCTTTTCTTTAGTAAATAAACATCTAAAAACTGTGTTGTTTTAGTTGATTGAATAATTGAGATGAGATATTGTCATGGGGTATGTCTTATCAAAACGCGTGTTGTTTGTGGTCAAGACTATCAAGTCTTTTTTATTTTCATATACAGACAATTAATAACTTTGTCTGGATGATCGCGTGTATGTTGTCGTGTGCACCCGACACCGTTATGTTAATTAGGTTAACCAATACGTCAATAAGCAGTGTGGAACCAATCATTATTAGACCACGCCCACACAGTCATAGAGTCTTGTGCAAAAGTTTTTCAAAATGTCTTCAAAAAGTGGTGTTGGGGATTACTTCCAAAAAGAAACAGAATCGGATAAAGCCAAATGTGATCTTTGTGGAAGTCAACTTTCTTACAGAGGAGGTTTGACACTGGCGCCATTCGTCTGTCCAAGTCTATCACCTGGGCTTGTTATCTTAATATGTCTGCTTCGATGAGTTGTTGATTTTTTAGGACAATTACTGGGGAACTGGTCCAAATTAGGTCAAATATTTGATACAATACTTATTGCAGTTCAGTTTACGCTGTTACCGGTATAATAAAAACAGGTATAAAAACGTGTTAATTAACCGGGATTAACCAGGTAACAAACGGTTAGTGCCGAAAATTACCCGGTTCGTAAAAATCACTAACCGTTTCAACACTAGTGTCTAGGATACTTTTCTCGGTAGCTGCAAGACCTTTTGGAACTTCTAGATTTATAAAGCCCAGTCCTATTATTAGTCTTAATATAAAAACTTAAATGGTTAAAATATGGTTTCAAATTTTCATTAAGTTTCAAAAATGTCCCAATATTGACCCAATATTAGCATATCTATAGATAGCATAGGTTAAAGACATTGTACAAATTCATTGAAGGTCTAGGTCACAAAATAGAGACTTTGTAATTTACCCAAGATTCAAAGGTGTTTAAATATAATTTCAATTGGAAATTCAACATTGTCTCCACAACTTTTAGATAAAATAACATGGCCAAAATCATACAAAATCAGATTTAAAATGAAAAGGAATTAAAAATCTGTCCTCACTCAGAACAATCACGCGACATTATAGGTCTTGCCGTTTTATCAACCTCTATGTTGGTTGTCTGGGGAGAAGTCATATTTTTGTTGACTTGTTCACGACTACAACCCAAGCAGAGCGCTGACTCTATGACAACATGATTTTATTTCAATTTAAGCTGGAGGAGATTTTGCAACAAAGCATTGCAGTCTTCATCTGCAAATTCTTTGATATTGTAAGACAGCAGGTGGTTACCTTTCGTGTCACAAAATGTCATGTCTGTCAGCTCTCATTTCAATAACATATTGATTTCAGACCATTTAGAAATGTTTGGTCTATCTATTTCAGTTTTTTCTAGATACGTTCCCAGAAAAATCCTATAACAATTGCCACGCATAAATCAGTTAATCCTATTGTTAAGGAATTGTCATTTTCTATATGATATACTTACTTTTAACAATCAAAATTCACAGATAAATTCGCATCTATATATTTCTATAATATTTTTAACAATTGATATTTTTCATTGGCATCAGAACCTTTATTTAGTTTAATTAGATAGAGCCGTCAAGTTACCTTGTTATATATAATAATTGGAAATGAGTAAAAATACTATCAGACAGTCCTTAGTTCTGTCATCAATGGACCAGGATCTTTTGTAATTTTAATACACAGTTTTAGACATTTTCATAATTATAATGTATATCAGAACTTCACTAAGCACAAATTAAAAAAAGCTGATAAAAATTTACTAATTTTTTCTAAAATTTGCAATAACACATTGAAAACAATCTTATTAAGTCTACTATCCCAAAGTGAGGTTTTGGCTAAATGATTAAGATACAAATAAGGCATTATTAATGTTATTTCCCTCTGAATCATTTTCCATTTCCTGGCAAGACAAATGACCAGCACTTCTTTACAATATCAACCCAGATTACAACCAGCAGGACTTATTAAAAATGATTTTTATTCATGTCTTCACAATTATAAACTCCATGTAATACTTAAAAATGGGAGAGTTGATTATATAGACATTGTTAGAAACATAAGGAAATGGCATCTAGGAAGTCATATGAGAACCAGTAATTACACTCTCACTCAATATTGTTAAGTCTTTCTGTTTAGGCTCTAAGGTGTCTTATGATGTCAAAGTATTACATGGAGTTTATAATTGTGAAGACATGAATAAAAAATCATTTTTAATAAAGTCATGCTGATTGTAATCTTATTGAAATATCCTTAAAAAATTCAAACCCACTTATAAAAATTTATGTGATTTAATATCTAGTCTCTGTAGACCTAGAGATTTGCTTTGACCCTTTTTACATTTGGCCTAAAGTCTATGTGGCTATCACAATTCATATGAAAACATGAGAAAAAAGTCTTCTTTCATTCCAACTTTAATGATGTTTGTCATACTTATATTTTTATCAATGGAAAATGGTGTGTTAAATACTATGTGACCAGCTGACTGCAGTGAAACTTTGTTAACAATGTTGGTTAAGAATAAGGTCTGTACATAATTTCCATATCAATTGCTTAAGCAAGCATATATTCTTGCCATAAGATACTATCTACAGTTACTAAAGAAGTGTGCATACTCTGCAATAAGAAGTATAATCATTAAAACAACTGCAACTACCTTAGATAATAAGAGCAATATTTCAACATAAAAGATTCTCAACAGTATACAGGATATGTTCCAAATCTAACCAGACAAATAATAAAACAACAGAATGAAGTATTGATCTGAAGTTTGTTGTTCATTTATAAAAATGTGTTTTTTAACATAAAGATATATTTCTACTTCACAACGCAAATGGAAAACAAAAATTTTTGATTACTTGATTTTCTGTATTCAGAATCATTGAAGGATAAACACAGGTGTTAAAATTACAAATTGTCTCAAACTTTGTGAGAATTTGTAATTTTCACACCTTTGATAATCATTTGTGTCATTTGTGACACAAACTACATTAGTTCTCAAATTTTTTTAAAGTTTAATTAAAATCATTTGAAAACTGTAGACTTGTAGCATTTTTTCAGATCAGATAGACTAACAGATACCTCGAAAAAAAGTAGTTGCATACACATTTATTGATTATAGGTTCAACAAGTTTCGTGGGGTTATATCAAAATGGCCCCTTACCAAAATGGCCCCAAAATTTGATCCTAATGGCCCCAGAAAATGGTCAAAATGACCGTTTGAATTGGTCAAAATGGCCCCAAATAAAGAAGAGCTTATATATTTGATTTATTTATTAATTATAATTTATTATAGATTTAATTATAATCAATTAATTAGAAATCATCTTCAAATGACCAGTTTTGCAGTGATTTGCAATTCTTAGAAGTAACTCAGGATCTTCTTGACTTGCAGATGGTAAACTTGGATCCAACAAATCAATTTCAACATCTTCTACAATGGTTCTAGTTTGACTTAAGTGGGTGAACCAATGCTGATCTATTGATCTAAAATTAATTAATTGGTGTCTTTAACAACTAATCTTTTAATTAACATTAATCATGAATCATTATTAAGAGAGTTTAGGGTAAGTCTTATATGAACTTATTACCTTCATTATTTCAACGGTATAATAATGTTATTAAGTACATGTATTACATGTATAATGTTATTAACATAATACCTTTCCACTGAAAGTTTCCATATGGAGCACTGCGGCTTTGACAGGTATAAGCAAAATCATCTCCACTACCTTCTGGAGTCATGTTGTTATCACATTTGACATGTGTCCATAGCTTGCAGATACCGCAATCAATAGCTGCCTTCTGATTCTTCCTTACAGTTTTCGCACAACTCACACATTTCAAAGATACACTAGCCATTGTTGAATATATTTCAAGAATGATATGATCTAGAGAATATCTGATCAGTTTATAAGAAATTGAAATTTATAATTAGTAAGCCAAGTCTTTCTTTGATCAGCATACATGCTGAAGCTCCATGTTATAATATAATTCATGGGCCATTTTGACTTTTTTCCAGGGGCCATGTAGACTTTTCTCTAGGGGCCATTTTGACCTTAAATTTGGTTGAAACCAAAGAGTAATTTTTGGGGCCATTTTGACTATTTTATAAGGGGCCATTTTCACCTGTGGGACCATTATGTTTTGGGACCTTTTTGACCATATCCCGTTTCGTGGAAAGGTGATTTTAAGCATACACAGTGCCATACCAATTTACATCTTTGTTAGCTGGGAGGGTGAGAATAGATCCCAAGGATTATCAACAAGCAAATCATCAGCACAGAATCATCTAACTTGAACCAATCCAACTATTATGAATACCAACAACTATCTAGTTTGCGATATCAGCATCTACTGGAAGCAAATGTTAACTTGTCATCAACCAACCATCACCTGCTGACTAAGATAAGAACACATTACCATCATGACTGACAATAGTTGGCCAAATTACTCATCTTAGGCCTGCATAAAACTTTTGAAGCTCCATGTTATAATATAATTCATGGGCCATTTTGACTTTTTTCCAGGGGCCATGTAGACTTTTCTCTAGGGGACATTTTGACCTTAAATTTGGTTGAAACCAAAGAGTAATTTTTGGGGCCATTTTGACTATTTTATAAGGGGCCATTTTCACCTGTGGGACCATTATGTTTTGGGACCTTTTTGACCATATCCCGTTTCGTGGAAAGGTTGATTTTAAGCATACACAGTGCCATACCAATTTACATCTTTGTTAGCTGGGAGGGTGAGAATAGATCCCAAGGATTATCAACAAGCAAATCATCAGCACAGAATCATCTAACTTGAACCAATCCAACTATTATGAATACCAACAACTATCTAGTTTGCGATATCAGCATCTCCTGGAAGCAAATGTTAACTTGTCATCAACCAACCATCACCTGCTGACTAAGATAAGAACACATTACCATCATGACTGACAATAGTTGGCCAAATTACTCATCTTAGGCCTGCATAAAACTTTGTGAAAAACATATTAATCGTGGCATCATTAAAATTTGGTCCTTCTGTGAAAATGTGTCATAAGCTTTCTGTTATATTATCCAAGATGATAACACCGTGTAACAACATTTAGATATTTAGCTGTTAATAATGGAATAAACACGTCTTAGATTTTGTGCTTAAGCACAAGCATGAGTAAAGTAGTGATTGGTTATGTGGATCTGTCCATCATTAGAAATGTAGTCAGTATTGATTATAATTGGAGATCTTGACAATATACTGGCAGAACACTACATCGTTTATCATTGTAATCATTTCATAGTTCTGTCTTCCAGGCTATATTATAATATATTACATAGTATCAAACTTTATTAGAAGAGTAATTGAAGTTTTAGATTAAGAGCCTACATTTGGATTATGATTCCAATCTTTATTTCAATTAAGGTAAGTTATATTTAACAAATTTCTGAAAAATAATTCATGTTCCGTTGGTAACTGATGCAGCATTTGTTCCCTATCTATAGTGATTTAACTTTGGAAAGTTGTAGTCATATATGACTTTTTGGCAAAATTTGCTAAATATTATTAGTTAAAACTTTCAGAATAAGTAGGAAACACATTTCTCTCTACAATAACCAGTTTATTTTGCTTAAATACTGACAGAGTAGTTTTCTTACAACTAACAAAAACAATATCAAATTTAACCTAAACTTTCAAGATATATTATGATATCTTCATTATTCCAAACTTGTGCTGTCTTGGAATAAGAAATAAATTAAAAATATTTAACATACATTTACAGTAGTATTTCATGTTTAGGATATCCTTTGAAGAAAGACAAAAAGAATAATCCAATTAATAAAATATAGAGTAGAATCAACATGAAAGTAAATATAAGTAATAGTTGAGCAGTTTAATCAAGCACCATTTATTATTCATATTGTTTATCAATATATTGATCAATAGGAGAATTCAAGTGTGGCCTTTAAGAAGTTTTAAAGTATTATATTTAATTATGTCAGAGCTTGCTTAATTTTTCATCCTTCAATTACCAGAAAAATTTCACTTTGGTAAATCCCTTGATTATCAATATGACCCGAGGCTTAGTTAATTTAAGCAAAAATTACTTCAACGAAAATAGAATTTATATATCCACCCACAGAGTGTAATTGTCATTTATACCACACTATACTTTACACAGATAATAAAAAATGTAAATATCTTCCACCTACTTTTAAAATCATCTTAGTCTGTGTTTTTTTATATAATTTGTAAACTCCCCCAGATAATTTATAAAGGTCTATATAGATCTGTAGTATTCTCTGAGATTCAATGTTGTCATGAGAAGGATAGGAAATCCTTACTCAAATTTATAACTATTATCATCTATCCTGAAAATACCGTGCCTGTTTAATCTATGTGATATCATTTATAGAATACATGTACATTTGTATGTCATTAGTTTAAAATCATAGTATTATACGTTAAATCTACTATATTACTATGGTGTTCATGTCTCATTATCTAAGATAAAAATTGTTTGAGAAAACTATAATATAGAAAATTGATCACAATACCAATTATAAACAATTGAAACAATGCAAGATAAATATTAGCAGAGAATACAGGTATAAGAATAATATTAGTAAAAGAAAGGCCACCATAAGAATCCTTAATTGATTTCAATATTTTAGAATTCATATCACAATAGTAAATTTTAACTGACTCACTGACTGACAAACAGTAGAAATTAGGTTATCTAAAATTGAAATATTCAAATTAATACAGAAATTAATTCATTATTGATTTATCATTTAATATATGGTAAGAACATTAAAAAAAAAAATAAATAATACACACTGTCAGTTGTGTGTAGCATTAGCATATCAAAGCTCATGAAATATATCAAGAACTAAGCATTTTTACTGCTCAAAGACCAAGAAAAATCAGTGTTACATGTTACAATTTTATTTATCTATTGATAGAGCACAATTTTCAAATTTCATAAAAAGGTGTAAACAAATAATTGAGATGAACTTTGGATGAGACAATTAACCTGGCAAAATTTACCTCACATGGCATTGATTGTCTTCATTAGCCCATTAGGTGCCATTTCATCTTGATTGAGTGCTTACAAGTTAAAAATCAAACAATAATTATTCATATTACTTAAATGAAAAGAATACCTGTAAAATTTAAACCAGGTGTTTGTCCACCTTTATCTTTTACCCTTTCTGAATCCTTAATCAATTGCATTACCATCAAACCCTATAATCTTACTTAATGATTTTCTTAGTGCAACTCTTTTCATTCAACTCTTTTCATTTAAAAAAAAAACCTGACTGAATAGAATGGTTTGAATGATAATTATTGTCCAAAAATTTTATGCTAGACCTCACTACCTCTAAAAATTATCTTTTAGGGTCTACTTTTCAAAATTACTTATTATTTTTACTAGTATTAATACCACTTTACTTGTAATCAAAACTTTAACCCTGTGCCAGTGCCTTTATTGAACAGTAACTTGTTACTTTCAATCACCCTAATCCCTAAGATTGAAGACTTGTTCTTAAAAATCAAGTAAAGGCATATATTTGTCAATTGAAGTGTAATTCAAATAAAATAACTCCAAATGTTTTCCAAATTTTATGATTTTTGTTTCTTTTTGACAATCTTTCTATTGATCTTAAAAATTGATACTATTTACTAGTAAATCTCAAACTGATTTAAATATTCATTAAATAACAGCTATGACGTCATCCTTTGTTGTATTTATCCCTTTTCTAGTAGAATATGTATGAGTGTTGTTCACTAAATGTCCATTATTTTGAAAAAAGTGTCCATTATTTTTTAGTTGTTTGGACCTATCTTTTCAATGACAAAGCAATTCAATTATATATTCAGTTTTATTTACAACATTCACATTTGATGAAGTGAAATACAGCGTGTTTTTGATTCTCTTTTCTCTGATTGGCCTTTGTTAACAATCGCATCTATGTCATATTTTTTTCCAAAGGTTTGTTAAACCTAATCGACCTAAGCCTAAACGCCCCTCACAAACTGTCCTCTCTCTAACATAATAGACAGCTTTCGGCCTCTATCCCTTACTTATCCTCCTATCTATATATTGCTGTATTATTGTACAGACAGAAAATTGTCAATAGAATTCTTCCATGAATATTCATGACTTGTCTGTCGAATTTAAATGCTGAATAACATTAAATACTCCAACTGTTGTCATCAAAATCTATCTATGTCTTTATCTTAATATGAACGATGGTGATTTCCGAGAGATAATGGCCAGTAACATGAATTAGGTTTCGAAGGCAGACAAAAAGATAAGAACTAAAACCTAATCTGTGATCTCAAATTCTCAATATTTACTCTCCTTATAAACTAGGATAACAATTATCACAGTGATCATCATATTGATAAGATTGATATAGAATATTAGAACTACTTTATTGCGTGGCAAATAAAATTTGTCACGCTTTGTTTTCGTTCGGATTATTTTTTTTTTTTTTTTTTTTTTTTTTTTTTTTTTTTTGGGAAGCTCGCTAGCCCAAACGGAAAAAGATAGACTATTTTTGTTTTCACCAATGGTTTTTATATGGGCTGGAATCAAAAATGAATATCTAACATAATATTTTCGCTAACCCGAAAGTGGCTTATTGCATAATATGCAAATAAGATTTCAAGCTAGCTCGGGCCCTAATAGTCGGATCGGTCTGAAATTTACAGGATATAGATAGATAGGCAGCGCAATTAAAACTACATCATCAAAATTTTTTTATCACTTCCGGTTTGGGCGTGGGGACTTCCGGTTTTTTCGTCTCATGTCGGGCGACCCTGCTTCCCATGTAATTCAAGAATCTAAACAAAAACAGTATATTTAAGCTATACTAAATATTTTTAATCCCCTGAGATGAAGAAAAATTAAATTGAATGTTGTGCATGCGCAGTTTTCAAAAATGGCAAATTTTCTTAAAAATTTAATAAGTCCGCCAATTATTGACCGATTTTTATGATTTTGGTGTCTATCAAAACCTTGATACTTTATCTAAAAAATGTTGGGAACAGAATTTTGATTTTCGAATTTGAATTTTTTTTATGTCCGTTCGAATTTTTCAAAAATTTAAAACTCTATATCTCGTGACCTTGACCTTCAATGACCTTGACATTTGAGATGTAGAATGTCCTTGACCTCAGCTGTCTATAGATGTGCTGATATTGCATGACAAATATTAACTTCTGGTTTTATAGCCCACCGAAATCTGACTATTTTGCAATTTTGGACGGTTATATTACACTTTCGGGCTCTAATGTTCGGATCGATCTGAAATTTACAGGATATAGATAAATACGCAACACAATTAAAAATATATCATCAAAATTTTTTGATCACTTTCGGTTTGGGCGTGGGGACTTCCGTTTTTTTTATCTCATTTCAGGCGACCCTACATCCCGTGTAATTCAAGAATGTAAGCAAAAACAGTATATATTAGCTATACAAAATAATTTGCATCCCTCGAGAAGAAAAAAATTCCAATTGCTAGTTGTGCATGCGCCATTTTTCCGAGAATGGCAAATTTTCTTTAAAATTTAATTAGTCCGTCATTTATTATCCGATTTGTATGATTTTGGTATCTATCAAAACCTTGCTCCCTTATCTAAAGGATGTTTGAAACAGAATTTTGATTTTCGAACATAAATTTATTTTATGCCCATTTGAATTTTTTGAAAATTTGAAATTCTATATCTTGTGACCTTCACCTTCAATGACCTTGAAATTTTCCATATAGAATGGCCTTGACCTCAGCTGTCTATAGATATGACAAATGAATGAAAAATGTCAACTTCTGGGTTTTATAGCCAACCGAATTCTGACATTTTTGAAACTTTGAACGGCAATATTACATTTCCTTATGAACACATTGACTTGAGAATTTCTGTTTTATAATAGCCTCAAAACTCTTCAATAAAGGATATATGCCAAAAGTGCAGAAGCATATTTTAAAAAAGCAAAATTAAATTTTACAACTCCAGTACTAAAATAAAATATATTCATCCCACATCAATGTGGTATACATTATTGGACTCCAAATTAAATTGTCTCTTAAATGATATGCGACATGGTCGTTTTACCATGAAAATTTAAGCATTAATTTTAGATAAATTAACAAAATAAATACCAATTTTGGGTTTTTTATTTCATAAAATCTGTTTCAAATTGATCAGTCAGGGTGTTAAAGGCTGTTATATAACATGTCAGTAAAACTGGTGGTTTAAATTTTCACACCTACTTGTCAAATCACTGAGCTGGGGAACAAATTAATCTGATTATGTAATTTCTTAAAATATTTCCATTCAAATTCAAAACATGCATCAAGTTAAAGAAGTAAATTCGCTTGTCATTGATCAGTTCGAATTTTGTTCGTATCTTAAATAGAAATGATTTTATAAAAAAAATGTCAAATACAGGCATGTGAAGAGTAGCAGACATATAAGTCTTATAAAACACAGATGAACTATTGACCACTTTAGTCACGGTTCAACGCACACAGGTGGCCAAAGAGTAAATTAATCTAATGATATAATCTGATAACCCTAATAAAATTTATTTTTTTGTAAAATGTTTGCATACAAATTCAAAAAATATCTCTTTATAAAGCTGTGAATAAGCAAATTATCACATAGCTTGAATTTTCTCTCTATGTTAATTACAACCAAAGTTACAAAATAATGTTTAAATTTGAATATAGAGAGTTTAAATTTCATGACAAATTGTCATCTTACTACCTACTTAAAATTTGGTTTGGAATTTATGTAAATATCCTACCGAAATCTTAGACATGTACAAAAATCTAATAAGGAACTGATAGTAGACACTTATAGTAGAAAAAATTACCTCTATAGCGGAAGGTTTACGCTTACAATTATAGGCTGAAAAGTACCGGAATTGAAAGCTAGCAGGTTAGAAGTTTCAAAATGTTCGAAATCCATGGGATAACGCATAGTTGCCACGCTCGGAGCTGTTCACAGTTCTAGTCAAAGGTTTATTTTAAGGAATAAATGATTTCAGAAAGTAGAGCTCAAAACAACATCCTACATAGACAAGCTTATTTTCCAGTGGCTTTTTACCTTTCAATACTCATTCAGAATACTGACTAGGAAATTAAATGGTATATATTATTAAATATTGACCTGTATGATAGCAGCGTGATGATGTGAGAAGTGTTTAGATTTGAAATTGTCCAAGTTGGATAAAAAGTAATAAAATAAGAATTGCTTACAATTATGAACGTATTTCGAGAGCCTTAAAATATTATGTAGGCTAAATTTGCAATTACCTACATCTAGACAATATATTGAATATCATTTGACCTAGTTTTCAAAGTCATAAAATAATTAGGTCACACCTTCCGTAACGGTTAATGATGGCGAAAATATGAAAATTATCAATTTTTGCTGTATTTAAGTACACTTATCTCTATGAATTTTTTAAGTAAGCCAAATTAAAAAAATATCTACTCGTAGACAATATATTGAATATTATTTGACCTAATTTTCAAGGTCATAGATTAAGTGGGTCACACCTTCCGTACCCGTTAAAGTGACCTAATTTTGAAAAAATCGAAATTTAAATAATTCGAAAGAAAATACGAAATTTGAAAATCGGTCTCCAAGAAAAGGTAGATAATGATCCATTGTATCTATGTGCTAAATTTCATCAAAATCGGTCTATCAGTAGTGTCTGAATTTCGGATTTAAGAATTGTAACGAAAATTCAAAATGGCGGCCGATATGGCAGCTTGACCTAATTATTTAGGTCAAATCAATTACTATTGACAAGTTATTTATAAAACAGCTTTCACTTTTCACCTAGCAGTTATAGACCGGAAGTTACGTAATTACGTCATTTGAGGCTAAACCGGAAGTGGAATTTTTTTTTCACATTTTTTCAAAAATTATAAACATATCGCCTATCAACTGGTAAAGTTTCAAAATTTTACCATTTATATTAAAGGAGAAATCACGGTCTGAAATTTTTGCCGATGACCCTTGAATATTGAATTGCAAATCGTGGGTAAAATTTTTAACCTAATTGCATAAAACCTATAATTGTTAGTTGACAAATACATTGAAGTTTTCAAATCTGAAAATCCGGTCAAAATCGAACTGAAAATAAACTTGCTAAAGCAAAAAAACCTGAACTTCCGGTTCTCACTTCTTGTCAGAGATAGAACTTCCGGTTTTGTTTTATTTGATAATAGAAATCATTCTAAGATCAACTGTAGATTTAGAATTTCTGCACCTTTTACCAGTTTGTCTGCAAACTCATCCAAGAATTACAAAAAAAAAAAAAAAAAAAAAAATAAAATAATCCGAACGATTACAATACGTTTTCGACAAAGTCGAAATAAGTAATAAAATAAGTGTGAAGTGGATATTGAGAATGATTACTCTTGAGGTTTATTGTATCAGATGACAATAGTAGGCAGGAATAATTGATTTATTTGATCAATTTATTGATAAATGATAAAAACTAATTATGTCTTGATCATAGAAAACACTTTCCTACCAAAGTTAAATAATGCTCTTAAACAATATAAATTTATCACTATATCTTGTTTACTTAATGAACACAGCCAATTACTTGAAGATAGCTTCCCATAGTTTCATTTATATACATAAAATGAATTCAGTTTCTACATTCAGTTTTGTACAAATGGGCTGACTGACCAATGGATATATGTGACACCAACATATTCTCCACATTCCATGCCTTGTATAAAGATAGTTTGCCAGGCAAGGTAACATACGCCCACTTCAGGAAACAGAATATTCCATGTTTTTTCATTTAATCAAGGGCAATAACTCATAAACCGACATCTAGAATCGCACCATTTTTTAACTTGTCCGAGATGTTATTCAGATGAATAAACATACCAAGTTTCATTCCAATCGGATACAAACTACAGCTTCTATTAAGTACACAAGTAAATTTTAACGTTTTTCATTTAATCAAGGGCCAAAACTAATAAACAGACATCTGGCGAGATATTATCAAGATGAATACACATACCAAGTTTCATTCATATCGGATGAAAACTATAGCTTCTATTGCATACACAAGTACATTTTAACGTTTTGTCATTTAATCAAGGGCCATAACTCATAAACCGACATCTGGAATCGTGCCATTTTTTAACTTGTCCAAGATATTATCAAGATAAATACACATACCAAGTTTCATTCAAATTGGATGAAAACTACAGCTTCTATTGCGTACACAAGTAAATTTCAACGTTTTTTCATTTAATCAAGGGCCATAACTCATAAACCGACATCTGGAATAGTGCCATTTTCGAACTTGTCCGAGATATTATCAAGATGAATGCACATACCAAGTTTCATTCAAATCGAATAAGAACTCTGGCCTGTATCGCGTACACAAGTAATTGTTGTCGGACGGACCGACAGACCGACGGACGGACAGGGGTGATGGCAATATACGTCCACATTTTCATGTGGGCGTATAAAAACAGCAGAAAAACAGAAATGATTTAATTGGTCAAATGCATGTTTGGATGAACCATTATAAAGGTTTCAAATTTAACTAGACCTACTTGTCACAGATCTACAGCTTCCGAGTGGTTTAGCGTTTGTTAAATCTAAATCAATCATGTTTAAAACAAAAGTGTCATTTGAGGATTAAATGAAAACTACTTAATGTGCATCTATTTGCCCAAAACTCTAAACTATCCAAACACATACATGCAATAATTACCATGCCTGCAATCCAATATTTCTAGTTCACCTTGCTAACTGATTAGCAATATTAATTTTGCAAGACTCTAATTCATGTGATATGATGTTCTGAAGATACGAGAAATATTCAAATTGTCCATTTTCAGAGCCCCATAACACCAAAGGTAATTTACCAAAATTAGAAATTTAGGTATCATATCAAATTGTTACCATAGAAGATGAATGTGTTGAAAGATAGGGCTTGGAAATGATCCAATTTTCGGAAAGAAAAAATTTTGAAATCTTAATTGATAACTTTTTTCTACCAACCTACCAAGTTTTCGACAAAAAATTTAAAATAACAAATTTCTACAACTTACAAGGATACACACACAAATTTGGAGGCAAATCAAACCAAAAATTAAGCATTTCATAAGATTTTTACGCTACATAGCTTCCAGTCAGAGACTGATGTCGCAAAATACATTTAAACTAATAATTAAAGTCTAAGAATGTCTGGTGCAGCACCCAATATCTTCTAAGCATTACAGTTTTTGTTAGGAACTCTGACCACATTTACAAATAAATAAAAAGATCTAAAAAATTGAAAGCTGTAACTAGAATGTAATATCTGCATCCAGATCATATCAATCAAAAAGCAAAATCTCTACTGAAAATATAATTTTGCCAGGCAAGGTAACATATGCCCACACATCATCATTGTTAAATCTTTTTTTCCTTTGATAAAACCATCTATATATACAAACAAACCCTTCATCTAAGTCGTCAAATTTTAATTAACTAGCTGTATTGTCAATTCCAAAGCTCACAACAAGTTCCATCAAAATTGTATTCAAAATATAGTTACAGGGCAATAAAAAAAAGACTTTTCATCAAAATTGAAAAGTTTGAACTTGACCGGCATCTTATTAATTCCAATAATCACAACAAGTTTCATTTAAATCCATAGAAAATTGGTGCATCCATAAAATTTTCGAGAACAGTTTTTCAAAAAATCGTCATATTTGAACTTGACTGCCGTCTTATCAATTCCAAAGCTCACACCAAGTTTTATCAAATCCATTGATAATTGTTGCCTCAGTTGCACTCACAATAAAATTTTTACTCAGTCAAGAGCGATAAGTCGCAAACCATTTATCAAACAATTATCATATTCAAACTTGACTAGCGTCATATAAATCTCAATGTGCACACCAAGTTTCCTCAAAAGCCATTGAAAATTTTAGCTTCTCTATTACACCCACAATAAAAATTTTTAAGGAATTTTACTTACCGGGTAGTCAAGGGCAATAACTCAAGAATAGTTTTTGAAAAATCGTCAAATTTGACTTGGATCGCCATCTTATCAATTCCAATACTCATACCAAGTTTCATAAAAAACCATTGAAAATTGTAGCTTCTATAGCACCCACAATAAAATTTTGACCTGATTTACTAAGTCAAGGGCAAAAATTCAAAAAGCATTCATCGAAAAATCGTCAATTTCGAACTTGACCACCATCTTATCAATTCCAATGATCACACCAATTTTCATAAAAAATCCATTGAAAATTGTTGCTTTAATTGTCTTTACAACAGATATAGAGGCAGGGGCAATAACTCAAAAACCTTTCAACGAAATATCAACAAAATCAAACTTGAACGCTGTCTTATCAATTTTAATGCTTACACCAAGTTTTATTACAATCCATTTAAAACATATTCATGTGACCATATAAAAATTAATCAATAATGAATCATGTTGTCTTCAGATCAATCAGATGTACAAGATGTAACTAAGAACATTGTGTAATAAACCATAATTAATTCGACCATTTACATCTAAATGTCTAAAATAAATATGGAGATGATCAATAAATGAATCCTATAGTGCTAATGTAATAAGATCATGTAAGATGTAACTGATAAGGTTGTGTTTTAAACCTTCATTAATTTGGCTATTTACATCCAAATATCACATGTTTATTGAAATGTTTCCTTAATTTGTGATAATTAAGGGAGATTATCTCAAACAAATGTGCTTGTTTGTCATTCTCTTGCATTTTATATCTTATAATAAATAATACAGTTATCAGCTTTATTACTCTTACCATTTTCGCTTGACTAATATCTGCTAATTGTGGCAGTCAGTACACCAAATTATATTTAACACTAGACAAGTATATTAACTAACAACAGTCAAATGTCCTGTAAATCTGGCTGGATTAATATATCTGTTATCCTATTTTGAGATTTGAAAATGTTTAAATATATCATAAACTAAGATTTCAACCAGACTATTTCCACTTTTTTGTTATCAGAATACTATGTAAGGTTTCTGAGAAATATCTTAACTTTGTTTATTTCCAAGCAATGACTAAAATAAATATTTGTAGATATTATTTGAGTAAAGTATTAAGTTTAGGACAATACAATAGAGGCCTCTGAGGTAGAAGTGTTGGTATTGTACTCAGCTATGAAATTTAAAAACCATCTAGACCTGTCACTACTTATATAGAAATAAATCCTCACACATTTTGTTAGTAAGTCAGTAAAATTACATTCAAAATAGTACTTACACTTACTTTTAGAGTACTTCATAAATTTTTGTATTAAATAAAAAAAATGTGCAAATACAAATATTTTAAAATGTATCAATAATGCAAACAAGCGGTTGCCTAGCCGCCTTCTTTAAAATATATTTTCTGTATTAACACAGGCAGAAACTATAACATTATTTACGTCTAATCCAAAATCTCATTAATATAAATATTCACATTATATTTCTTTCAAATCAGATTTAAGGGCAATAACTCAAAAACCATTCACCGAAATGTTGTCATTATTAAGCTTATCCAACATCTCAATATAAATGTTCACAATAATTTTCATTCAAATCAAATGAAAACTGTTTCCTCTTTCCCTCGTTCACAAGTCTATTTCAATATGTTTTGACTAAGTCAAGTGCAATAACTCAAAAACCTATAACCAAAATGTCATCACTATTAAACTTATCCAACATGTCATCAATATAAATGTTCACACTAATTTTCATTCAAATCAGATGAAAACTGTTGTCTCTTCTGTGTCCATTTTGACGCATTTTGACTAAGTCAAGTGCAATAACTCAAAAACTGTTCTTCGAAAAATTGCCAATTTTTAAATTGTCTGTTTTTTGACTCCCTCAGGAAGTGTGTTTTTTAGACACACGAAATGTTGGAGGAATAAATGGTTTAGTTTGACAGAAGTTTTATTTTCTAAAGCCACATTATAAATTGGGCATATAAAAATGCATAAAAATGAGATAAAATAAGGTTCCTACACATCTGAATTCTTGTATTAAAATGCAAGACTATGACTACTTTAAAGCTACCCTTGCAAACATAGTAATTGTGTTAAGTTAAAATTAGCTTAATGTAGTATAATTTTTCTGGAGTTCATTTAATTAAAAATAAATGAAAAAATGGCTTATACTTTTGTCTTTTTTTACTAAAATCTTGACTTTCACATTCATTTCAATTTATTTAATATCATAGGCTTTCTACTGGAAATTTCAATAAGGAAACCACAAATAACTCTTCTTTTGGAGCTCAGATTTATTCAAAATAGTTGAACAAAGGACACATATTAGGATAGCACTTCCGCTAAAGTAAATAATGGTTTGGAGTAAAAATCACATTTATATACTTTATAAAAGCTAATCAATATTTTTAAAATGCCATGAAATGATCTATATTATTAAACAGATATTTGCGTTTTATGACAATACAAAATTGTATTTCAATCAGTTCCAATGTCAGTGATAAATTACTTTATATCCTGAAAACAAAATACAGGGGCGTAATGTCATCATAAAACAGTGTTTAAAATATTCTATTTTTTATGATACTATTGAATAAACTGCTCAGTAAATTTCCTTAATTTCATTTCCTGACATATTACAGTGCCAAAATATTGAAAATGACATAAATCAAGATGACATTATGTTTAAGTACATTTAATATAATATATTATGTGACGTCTTTTCCACATTACTTTCTTTAACTCTACACAATCTGAGATTCATGAACACCTAGCACAAGCCCACAATGCAAATGGACCTTTCTTTTGTTTAAGGCGTTTGGTGACATAGTTCAATAACAAAAACATTGATATTTTATGGAATGGTGAAACCGAAATAAGTTCTCATATTGTTGAGTTTCACTATCCCACAATTCATCATTGTTAGTTTTTTTCATGATATGGGTGTATAGACTGGGTACACAAGCTAATTATTTTTCCAGATTACAGCACAAATTTTATACACTTGTGTGCCTGGTCTAGTCAACAACAATTTTAAACAGCAGTACATATCACCTGCTTCAAAAGTTTTATTTTCACTGCAAATTATATTGTATTTTATCAGGCCATCAATAATAAATTGGGCAATAACTCAAAAAACATTCATTGAAAATTTATTTCAATGCAATTGTTCGCAAAAACTCAAAAAATGTTCATGGAAAATCATCAAATACAAACTTGACCACCATCTTATCTATTTCAATACTCATACCAAGTTTCATCAAATCTATTCGAAAATTGTAGCTTCTTTTGCAACCACAATAAATATTTGATGCAATTTTACTAAATCAAGGGCAACCTAAAAAAAGTTCATCAAAAAGATCGTCAAATTCGAACTTGAAAAACCCTTCATAAATTATTGATTTTTATTTGTATATTGATGATGATTGAATTGTGTGGAAAATGTCTATAAAAGGATCAAACATGATCAAGTTAAATGTCATGATATCACTACTTTAACCAATCCAATTTCATACTAATTATTTTTATCATGAAATCTTCGACCATAAATAGAAAACTTTATCTACAGAGAATTGAGAACAAATTTAACACATTGCTTTTTTTGTATATTTGAATATAAACATAAGATTTTGGTTCTTAGAAATATTCAAACAGAAAAGCTTTGGAAGGGTCTCTGTCTCCAGAACATGGAGGCTGAAATAAATCCATGATATTTTATGCATCCAATTAGTTGATATCTCATATCAAATAACTGGACAGCTTAAGTTTATATTAGTTTTGTGCACAACTATAATAAATCCTGTCTTTTTTACTGATAAATACTAAACCCACATAAAAAACACCTTTGATGAAAGAGAGTACAAATTCTGGGATATTATTATATAGATAACATAATGAAGCAATATACACAACAATAATACAACCTACCCTTTTACTTGTATTTCTTACTGAAATCCTACATCAAATATTCTAACACAATTTTATTGTTTATTTTCAGAATAAATTTAAGAGGACAGAAAGAAATTAGTGATAAAATGAATTCAACAAGTGAGAATGAAAATGTCATCATAACTAATGTTTCACAAATATGTTACCAATATATAGGGCCTGCAATATGTGTTTTTGGAATAGTCAGCAACATTTTAAATTTACTCATTTTGACAGAAAGATCATTGAAAGTTTCACCATACTCCTACCTCACAGCTATGGCTGTTACAGATTTAAGTGCACTGTGCCAAGCATTCCTATTTATGGTATTTTCTCAAAATAAACCCAACAATTATTACTGGAGATTTTATGATGCTCACATCTTCTACCCACTGGTTAACATCTGTACCAATTCCAGTGTTTGGTTGATTGTCTTACTCACAGTTGAAAGATTCCTGTTTATTCGCTTTCCATTTTGGGCAAAAATTCATCTGAACAGAAAAGGAACCCATATCAAAATTGGATTAATCATTTTATTAATGTTTATTATCAACATTCCAAAATTTTTTACATTCACAGTTAAATATAACGCTGTAAAAAATACTTACCACCTCAATTCACAAGAATTTCGACATAGTCAGTTTAATTTTATTATCAACTGGTTTCACAGTACAGTTATCAACTTCATTCCTCTTATCATTTTGTGCTTTTCAAATATCTACCTTTTAGTGGCAGTACAACAAATCAAGTCCAACCACAGACTACTGACCAATCAAAACAACAACAAAACCACTTGGCATAGAGATCAAATGCGCCTTACCATAACACTAATAAGTATTGTATGCCTCTTTATCATATGTATCATGCCAAATGCATTTGCAGATCGACCTGTGGCATATGCACTTTTTGCTAAAGAAGGCCAACCAATGGGTGAATTTGTGAAGTCAAGTACATATATTATTCTACAGTTGGTTTCAAATCTATTATTGTGGTGTAATTTGTCATTAAATTTTGTACTCTATTGTGCATTCAATACAAAATTTGTCCAAGTCTTCAAAAAAATGATCAATCGTTGGGCAAAGAAACTTCATGAAAAAACAGAAGCCATGAACTCAAATTACCAAATTGGAGAATTGAATTCATCAGAAATTAGTAATGCGCATCGTCAAACACAAAATATATGTATGACCCGGTCCATATGACTAGGAGAACATGGTGCAGAAGTTCTTCAGGAACTCCATACATTAAAGCCTGCACACATACATAATATAGGATAAGATGTTTATTTCTATTTGATAGGATATACTAGGAATTGGTTCTTATGGATCAATATCGTACAACTTTAACAGTTGAAAAGTTGTCTTTAAGGAGTTCTTGGTTGAGAAGTAGTCTTTTCATAAAGTGACATGACCAATGAATATGGTACATGGGGTTCAATGAATACAGACTTGTTTCATATGATATATAATTTTCATAGGCATAAGAATCCAACTGAGATGTAAAAGACTTGAATAATCTAATGTAAGCTGTCATTCTCATTGAAATATTGTGCATATATTTATGGAAATGAAGTTATTAAAAAAAAATACTGCAAGAGATGAACAATTGGTCAGAATGGTGATTGAGTTTATAGCTCACTCTTTAGTTTTGTTTTGCTGCAGACTGAACTAAAGACTTGAATTCAATACTGTCAACGTTAATTTATGTTTTCTTCCAGACTGCCCTGAATTTACTATCTTGAAATATGTGTGCCTTCTGCTTTTTAAATTACTATAGTGATGTAGAGATTGTCTCAGTATTAATCTTCATGTTACCTTTGACTTTGACCAAGTAATTAATTAAATATTAAATATTAATCTTATTTTCATCTAAACATACTTTTCTTTGAAAGACTGTATTTACTTAGCATAATGATGATTTAAATATTTTTAATGTTGTATTATTTCATTCTATAAAGATAGCTTGCCAGGCAAGGTAACATATGCCCACTGGCAGCATTGAATTTGAATAATAAATTGAGCAATAACTCAAAAAACATTCATTGAACATTTTTTTCAATGCCTTTGCTCGCACCAAATTTCATCAAAATCCTTTGAAACCTGCAGTTTCTATGCACCCACAATACCATTTTGATGCAATTTTCTAAGTCAAAGGCATAAACTCAAAAACTGTTCATGGAAAATCTTCAAATTCAAACTTGACTTCCATCTTATTTATTTCAATATTCATCAAATCTATTAAAAAATTGTAGCTTCTTTTGCACCCACAAAATATTTATGACGCAATTTTACTAAGTCAAGGGCAATAACTAAAAAAACATTCATTGCAAAAATCGTCAATTTCAAATTTGACTCTTGTCTTATCAATTCCAATGCTCATACCAAGTTTCATCAAAATCCATTGAAAATTGTAGCTTCTATTGCATCAGCAATAATTTTGACGTGATGTAACTAAATCAAGGGCAATAACTCAAAAAACGTTCATCGAAAAATCTTTAAGTTCAAACTTGACCGTTGTCTTATCAATTCCAATCCTCACACCAAGTTTCATTTTAATCCATTGAAAATTGTAGCTTCTATTGTGTCTACAACAAATCTAGAGGCAGGGGCAATAACTCAAAAACCCTTCATCGAAAAATCGTCGACTGGTGGACTGACAGACAGGGGCGACGAAAATATACGTCCACATATTCATGTGGACGTATAAAAGCATGAACATTTAAGAAAAATACAAGGGCTAGACAGTTCCAAAATCATACTAGACCTGTTTGTAACAGATCTGACTGGTCTACAATCCAATATTTCTAGTTATCCTTTAAAGACCTTGCTAATTGATTGGCAGTATCGCCTCACCACATAATTAATGTCATATGTAATATGTTTTGATTGGCTGGGATATTCCAACTAACAATGTCAAAATTTCTCAAAATAAACAATGTTACGGTTATATCTGTTTAATAAGAGTGTAATTTTATTCTAAAAATTTTGTAAATTTTATTATTATACATTTTGATTTATATATCGTTTACAGCTTAGAATTTGCACATTATAATTCTGTTTGAATTTGTCCGCTGAGTTAACTAGAGCTAACACAAGTATTAATAGTATTATTTTTACATGCCGAGCTATTACACAATCTAATCAACACCATATAATCCGATCTAATTAATAGTATCATCAAATTTTGATAATGCATAGTTTTTGATATATTTATTGAAAGCTGTCAATTTGTACATTATAAGAATTTTGTCTTTAAGTTAAATAGAACTAAAAATACAACCAGAGCTTGAACAGCACCAAAGGTGGCATTTGATACTTTTTGATAGGCCATAATTCTGGAAGTTGATATATATTTGACCTAATATCAGAATATATAAAGATAGCATAAGTCAAGGTCATTGTTCACCGAAAATTCCAAGATCATTTAAGGTCAAGGTCAAGGTAAAGAGATCGAGATTTTGAAATTTTCAAAAAATTCAACCGTGTCTAAAAAATACACAAGGTGACAGGAGACACCAGACGTGATTTTGAAAAACCAGAAGTCCTCACGCAAAAAACAGAAGTGATAAAAAAAAAAATTATCAGTCATATTATTTGTATGGACAACTTGTCTATATAAAGTTAGAAATTTTGAATTTTTGGGAAATCTTTAGTTCAAATTTTTAGGGAAAAAAAAATCCAAAAATTTAAATTTTTCAAATGCACCAAAAGCATCTGTTACAATTAACACATTAAAAAAAAATGAGGTAAATGGATTGATAAATAACACATACAGACTCAATGTAAATTTCTTACTCATTATGCAATGTCTCTTTTCAGTTTAGCAAATATTTGGTTTTAGATATTCACTTGGTGGTTTAGTCCTTCTCAAATTGTTTCGCATGACTGGAAATACTATGCCAGTTCTGTTTTTACTGGAGGCCTTACACAGAAAATTTAACGCCGAAAAAATCAAAGCTATTTGCAACCGGAAGTAATGCAAAAATTTTGATCACCTTGACCTTTGATGACCTTGTGATTGAACTAAAGTTATTGCCCCATACGAGATCTATCCAAATATATTCCAAATATATATTCACTTTTGCCAAGCAATGTTAACTTCCAGTTCTAGAGCTGTTTGAAAATCGCAAGTTTTAATTTTTCAGAACTTTGACATGTGACCTAATTTTCAAAATTACTTTTATGTCCTTATTACACGTAACATATTCTTTCCAGTGGTGTATAACACTTGATATTTTGATAACAATTGCGCTTTAATATTTGAAAATTTTGTCCTTAGTTCTATATGAATTGTGTGTGATTTTTTGCGAGAAAAAGCATGTGTTTTTTAAATTATGTATTTTTAAGAAACTCAACAAATTGTGATCCAGATAGAGGAGTTTTGTAACAAAATTTTATCATCTGCTAACATTTAGGCTAACTTCTTAAACACTAGCATAGTTCTTACAAAGAAAGGAAAAAAGTTTTTGTAACGTGCGAATTCATAGCTATAAATGGAGGGATGTTTGATATTTGAATGTAACAATATCGAAAAAAAAAATTGGGAGGGTTAATAATGACATAATCACTGACCAAGGTTTTAATAGACACCAAAATCATACAAATTGATTAAGCGGACTTTTTAAAATTTTGCTAAAAATGCACATGCGTGACTTTCAATTTATTGGGGTTTTTTTAATTTTTAGATGATATAGATTAGTTATTATAGATAATCTGTACTGTTTTTGTCTACATTATTGTGATTGGACTTCAGGTAACTGACACATTATTTATTCTGATGTCAAGAGGTTTCGCATCTATCTAGCAGTTGGGTATGTTCATAAGATGGTCTGGTACAAAGCCAATAAAAACACTTCAGTTGCAGTTCAAAAGATTCATTAATTTTTGCGCCCCCCACCCCACCCCATTTTCCCAAGGCAAGAATTTTTTGGTGTGTTAATATCTTTTTATTAAAAGATTTAATAATGAGATGATATGACTGTCAGATAACGACATATCCCTAGTTGGACTTCACTAATATATAAAAGATTGAGCTGTAAAAGTAAATAAAGTAATAACAAAAGTAAATTATTAATAAAGATGAGTGAACATGTTAACGGATGTTGGATGAAAAGACCAAATACGCTTTTGGGGTTTGATAAGGTGTATGAGAAGATCATGTGATATGCAACAATTGGTCGGGTGCATTAAGTCTATTTAATGAATTAATAATCATATAATACTAATTGGTGTCAAGTTTGTTTTAATATGATTGAGATATCTCATTACATGCTAGTATGAACTTTTCAGCAAACTTATGTTTAGAAATTTTTTTTTTCAAAAATGCACGATCTTTGTAAATTGTATCAAACAAGTGATACAAATTTTTATGAATTATTATTTAAGTCTCACGTACAAAATTTACTCAATTTATTTTATCTCTGAAGGACTGGCTCAAGATTTTATATATATGAATGTTCAATATAAAGACATTCTGTGATATTAAAATTAACTACAGAAGAGCAGTAATATTTCTATTCATTCCGGTAGATCAATTTAATTTAAAGTAATTCATATAATAACCAATCTAATTTAGTCTACAATGTTTCTATTACTATTCATTCCACCTATAAATAAAGTGGAATTCTGTGTATTCTATGTATTAATTTATGTATTCAATTGAACCAGGATAACTTTGCCTGGCTATTTGAAGCAAAATCTAAATAAATAAATAAAATCTTATAAATGGATGTATGAAAATGACAAAATGAAGATCTAATGTGGAGAGTATTATTTTTATTAGACAAGGAAATGTGAACTGATTAAAAAAAAAATAAGACATGTCATGGGTTATTGAATACACAATTACCAACTGACAGTTTAACATTATTAAGATGTATTTGTTAGAAGCCGTTATCAGAAATATTTATTTTTATATTTCAAAAGATGATTGTCCAGAATAATGTCATAATATATTCTGTCATTATACTTAACTCTTTTTTTCTGTCTGGCACAGACCAATTATTATTATTTCAAAGAATGAAATATTTGATTTATCTCTCTAATTAAAATTTCAAGGAGTGTTTTTTTTTCCATATTATACTGCATGTACATGTATGTATTGTAATGAGGTCTGATTTTATTTTTGATTTTAGTGTTTTGTATTTAAAGTGAAGTAAATATTATTGTTAACATAAAGATTGTATATATATTAATTATAATTATTGTATTGTACCAAAAAATTTGAAATTTTACAATATGTTAAAATATTTCGAAAGTATGCTATTTGCATCCTTGTATATACTTCTTACACTTAACGACAAAGAAAACAGTTGTTAACAGTTCACGCAATCTTATGAAATAAGTTTTCGATATGATCAGGGACTCATTTTGCTGGATTGTAGAGTAAAGTTTTTATAATTTTGAACAAAAAAAATTTCAGACCTTAAAAAAAATTTAAAAATAAATATTTAAAAACAGTCAACTATTAGAGAAAGGTTTTGCAGAGGCTAATGACCAAAGTTTGCATTGGTACAGAGTGGTTGGTAAAGGACACCTAGCAATTTGGACAGAGGAGTTACTGTTACATGTGGTTATAGTAGCCCTGTAGTAGGACAGTTATTATTCAATACTCATCTATATTCATTAAATCTGGCATGAGTGGGATGACATGATAAATAGTAGTACCATAGTGCTGTCATACTATTCTCAAATATGTTCACCTTTGTTTTATTTATATTATGTTATTTTTGCCCTATCAATGAATATTTTATTTTGATTGTTTTGCATTGGCAAATGGCTATAAGTATGTAATAAAATTATCTTCCTTTCACGTATTTTTCTTCCATTGTCTGTTAATCTATTCAAAACGGTACAACTATATTAAAATTAAATTATTTAAATAAGTTCATTCATTGTGTATTCATCAATCCTCAAAAATTTTTGCAGTGTGCTCACATCGACAGCAACTGATCAGTCTGCAACTGGTCAGTTTCAGTTTTAAGAGCGCGCACATCAAATCGGCAACTCATGTAAACAATGAAGAGTTGGTTTGGTCATGTGATCATAAAAATGACCGCTTCCATGATGAAGGTGCGTGGGTTTCATTTTGTCTAATTTGTACAATTTGTCCTATATCTATTAAGTGTTGAAGCCATTTAAGGCACCATAATAACCACCCGGTTTTAATTTATATTTTTAAGGGCACATATGCTAGCCATTTAGAGTAGGCTTTACTTGTCGTATCAAACAAGCAAACCCTCTCCAACCACATTTCTACTAAACAATCTTCTTCAGCCTCCGACCATTCCACGTTTCCCGTGTCGGTAGCCATCTTTGGTGAAGGCGAGTCGTATGACCTCTCATGTGATCGGACGCACTTATTGAACCATTGCGACTGGAGACAACTAGTTGCAAGAATGCTAATCTAAAATAAGAGGTTTTGATTAGGATTTTTATTTCTCATCAAGATTGACTATTTTTTTTTTCGGGTTTTTTTCTTCAGAAAATTAGATAGGAGGATCCATAGATATCATATAATAGACTAGATAGGAATGACGTCATCTAAACACGGCGTCATCGTCCGCCATCTTGCTAAGTTGATTCATTAATAAAATTGGCTTTGTAATAATAATAATAACTAGAATTGCTTACAATTATGAACGTATTTCGACTGCCTTAAAATATTATGTAAGCTAAATTTGCAATGACCTACATCTAGACAAAATATTGCATATCATTTGACCTAGTTTTCAAAGTCATAAAATAATTAGGTCACACTTTCCGTAACGGTTAAAGATGGCGAAAATATGAAAATTATCAATTTTTGCTGTATTTAAGTACACTTATCTCTATGAATTTTTTAAGTAAGCTAAATTAAAATATACCTCCTCGTAGACAATATATTTAATATTATTTGACCTAATTTTCAAGGTCATAGATTAAGTGGGACACACCTTCTATAGCCGTTAAATTGACCTAATTTTGAAAAATTCGAAATTTGTATAATTCGAAAAAAAATACAAAATTTAAAAATCGGTCTCCAAGAAAAGGTAGATAATGATCCAATGTATCTATGTGCTAAATTTGATCGAAATAGGTCTATCAATAAAATCTGAATTTCGGCTTTAAGAATTGTAACGAAAATTCAAAATGGCAGCCGATATGGCAGCTTGACCTAATTATTTAGGTCAAATCGATTACTATAGACAAGTTATTTATAAAACAGTTTTCACTTTTCACCTAGCTGTTATAGACCGAAAGTTACGTAATTACGTCATTTGAGGCTAAACTGGAAGTCGAATTTTTTTTTCTCAAAATTTTTCAAAAATTATAATCATATCGCCTATCAACTGGTAAAGTTTCAAAAATTTTACCATTTATATTACACGAGAAATCACGGTCGGAAATTTTTGCCGATGACCCTTGAATATTGAATTGCAAACCGTGGGTAAAAGATTTAACCGAATTGCATAAAACCTATAATTGTAAGTTGACAAATACATCGAAGTTTTCAAATCTGAAAATCCAGTCAAAATCGAACTGAAAATAAACTTGCTAAAGCAAAAAAAACCTCAACTTCCGGTTCTCACTTCCGGTCAGAGATAGAACTTCCGGTTTTGTTTTATTTGATAATAGAAATTATTCTAAGATCAACTGTAGATTTAGAATTTCTGTACCTTTTACCAGTTTGTCTGCAAACTCATCCAAGAATCGCAAAAAATATAATAATCCGAACGATTACAATACGTTTTCGCCAAAGTCGAAATACGTAGTAATAAACTCTTTATTTTACATGGGTCAGAATTAGACCAATACACAAGGACATGGTCCTGTCTCACATTCAGCCCATGGGGCAATACATTTGGAAAAAAAAAAAAAAACAAAGCGAAAATACACAATACTTCAATATACAATTCGTCTTAAAATAGGCCTACATAGGCCTACATGTGCATTAAATGGACAGATCTATAAATCACAAAATAAATATACAATACAATTTGTTTAAAAAAAGAACAAGTACAGGTGTATTAAATGGTTTTCAACGTATAATTTGTTTATAAAATGGACTAATATGTAGTTGCCGCGGCCATGCACCAGACCGCCGGAAAACAAACCCGCCCATACCACACACATGCACCTGTCATCCCAAACAAACCGCGAACCGAAACGTCACACACCTTCCACAGCCAAGGTACCGAACGCCAGAAAGTAGATATTACCTATTCTCCGGCGATCAACGACACTAGATCGCAAAAAAACACACAAGAATCCAATGCGCAACCCGTCCAAAACACACAAGCACACGTGCATAAAACGGACAAACCCAACCCGTGACCAAGCACAGGACCGCAAAAACCATATATTTTTTCAACGTATTTGTTTTAAAATACACAAGTACATTTGTATTAAATGGATAGATCTATCTTCCGGGGATCAAGTACATGACCGCAAAAACTATATATCATTTCAACGTATAATTCTTTTTAAAATACACAAGTTCATGTGCATTAAATGGATAGATCTATATGTCCCTGCAATATGTTGCCGCCAGGTACTTGTGCATGATACGATCAGACATCAAAATACAAATATGCATTCAAAAATATTGCCAAAGAGTCAGTGCATGTGCTGCGAGCGGGCTACACAACCCGACTCCATTTTATATTCTTATTTTGCTATGGAGAGAGGGGGGAGGGAGGGGGATGCTCAAGATCAGCTTTAAGGATGTTTACTCGTTGGTGAAACAATATGTGATATACATGTGGGAAAGGGTAAAAATAATAATTTACTTGTATCATAGAGAAACACAATTGTTAAGATTCAGTGAGAAATCAATATTATAGGCCTAGTTAGAACCAGGAATTAATTCAAAAGCAATTTTTTTTAATGCCTATGTAAAGTATCGGCCATTGCAATGTCGTGCGAATCCCAAATTCTTGAACAGTAATCCAAATATGGTTGAAAGTGACATTTATAAAGAATAGATCTATATTTGACTTATGATGTGAAGTCAATTAAAGGTATCCAATGCTATGCTTTTTGGTGTTACCAGTAAAGAAACACCCACAGCAGGGACAAGGGATTATCATTTCACAAGTAAGCATTTCAGATGGCCATATTTCGATACCACTGTCTTTAATGGAGATACAAAGTATATTTTAAAGAAACTGACACTCATCAACTTTTGCATAAGAGCTCATTTCATCCAAAATATACTTTATCTGGAATAATTAAGTCACAAGTTTTACGATTTCACCGAATTTGCACAAGGTCTTCTGATTTCAACCAAGCCTGTACGATTGTTTTCTCAAAACTGAAAGAGAGTGGATATTCCAAACGATTTTACGAAACATAAAGAATTCCACCTTAGCACAGATAGCAGCTAAAAATAGACTTATGCTGAAAAACCTCCAGGCTTAAGGAGTGCCCCGTGTATGTCAACCAGATGCAAAACATGGCTCTTTATACAAGGAAATTAACATAATTTTTCAATATTTTCAATGAGACGGGCAAAATAACACGCCCCCCCCTCCCCAAGTGCTGTCGGCGTAAATCTGTCGAAAAGGCTGCAGATGAAAGTAAATCGACGTAGGAGAATCGGAGGAGAATACCTGAAACCTTTATTGAGAGGCATGTGTTAATTGCGTTAGTGCTCAGTGAGAGGATACCTAATATTTTGTTTTATCAGCAAAGTAGTATACAGAATTCATACAAAACTGTTGCTTACAGTATAAAAAAATGACCTGTTAAATTTTGACAGCAGTTGCAGATAACCTATAAAAATCAATGATGAGTTTGTTTGAAATCTAAAAACCAACAAACTCCACCTCAAATGTTTCACACATTTTAAAAAAAAATAGTGATGGCCATCATAATACGCCCACATTTATCCATTTATCATTTATCACACCAAGTTTCGTCAAAATCCATCAAGAAACCAGCTCTCTATCATTTCTACAAAGAATTCAAAAACAAGGGCAATAACTCATAGAAAATATTTTTCGATTGGTCTGATTTTTTATAGGGTTCATTCTTGAGTGATTACAAACACTCACACCAAATTTCATCAAAATCCATCAAGAAACCAGCTCCCTACCGTGTCCACAAAGAATTCAAGAACAAAGGCAGACGCGTTTTTAAGAACAAGGGCAATAACTCATATTAAATTTTTTCGATTTCACTGATTTTCATTAGGGTTCATCCTTTGGGTTATAACAAACATTCACACCAAGATTCGTCGAAATCCATCAAGAAACCAGCTCTCTATTATGTCCACAAACAATTCAAGGACAAGGGCAATAACTTATTGAAAATATTTTTCGATTGGTCTGATTTTTAATAGGCTTCATCATAGGGTGATTTCAAAGACTCACACCAAGTTTTGTCAAAATCCATTAAGGAATGTGCCGGCTCCCTATAGTGTTCACAGGAAATTTGAGGACAAGGGCAATAACTCATAGTTAATATTTTTCAATTGGTTTTATTTTCAATAGGCTTCATCCTTGGGTCATAACAAAGTCTCATTCCAAGTTTAATTAAAATCCAGCAAGGAATGTGGTCTCTATTGTGTTCACAACAATTGTGAGAGGCTGATAAAGTGAACACGTTTTTAAGAACAAGGGCAATAACTCATTCAAAAATTTTTGATTGGTCTGATTTTTAATAGGGTCTATCCTTGAGTTATAACAAACACTCACACCAAGTTTCATCAAATTCCATCAAGAACCAGGCTCCCTATCATGTTCACAAGAAATTTCAGGACAAGGGCAATAACTCATAGTAAATATTTTTCAATTGGTTTATTTTCAATTCGCTTTATCCTTGGGTCCTTACAAAGACTCATTCCAAGTTTCATTAAAATCCATCAAGAAATGTGGTCTCTATCGTGTTCACAACAATTGTGGACAGGCAGACAGGCAGACAGACAGACGGGGGGCGACGACTATATACGCCCACATTAATGTGTGTCAAATCCAAATTAAAAAACACTGTCATATAAAAAAACATTTTTTTTCCAATGTTTCCCTCTAATACAATAGAGCTTCCTCAGGGAAGGCTAAATACAAAATGAAGAGAAAAAGACAGTACAAAAATTATGACGTCATAATGCTAATGACCTCACCAGTCCTACATAACAACATTGATACTTGGAGATGCTCACCTTGCTTACGACAAAGACCTCCATGTAAAGCGTGTGACACCATCAATACCACCAATACAATAACAAGTAAAGACTCCAGAGTGTTTTTCATCAAAGATGCTGTTAATTGCACATCCAATTATGTGATTTATTGTTTAACATGTTCGGAATGTGGAATTCAATATGTAGGGCAAACTGTTACTTCATTTAGTGTGAGACTTAATAAGCATGGTTCAAACATTAAATTAAAGAAAGATGGTAAAGCACCTAGAGTGGCTCCACATTTTAACATTCCAGGTCATTCCTTAACTTGGACTATCCTTCATAAAATATACCATGAAAACAAACATAAACTAGATTTGGCAGAGTCATTCTGGATACATAGACTGAATACTGTGTGGCCTAATGGCTTAAATGAACATAATCCTGACAGCCTGAAAAACTTTTCCAAATTACTATAGGCCTTACTATAATTTAGATCAACACTCTCTTTAAAATTTTGGTACTTTTCCATTGATGAAATTTTGTTATCAATGTTGTTATGTAGGACTGGTGAGGTCATTAGCATTATGACGTCATAATTTTTGTACTAACTGTCTTTTTCTCTTCATTTTGTATTTAGCCTTCCCTGAGGAAGCTCTATTGTATTAGAGGGAAACGTTGGAAAAAAATGGTTTATTATATGACAGTGTTTTTTAATTTGGATTTGACTCACTTTGTATCCTGTCATTAGAATCCAGCTTATTAATTTAAACTGTGATCACCATTATCTTCTTCATGATTGGTTTGGATGTTCAATCATTATTATTAGTTTTATGGTGCACATTAATGTGTGGGCGTATAAAAATCATGTCAAAAATGAAAAAAAAAATTGTGCGTGTACTGTATATTAACCTATAACACAGCTGTTATATCACACCGGACCAGGCGTCTCAGAAATTAATTATTTTTTTTAAATTTATTTATATTTTTTACTTCAACTATTTTATTAGGTAAAATCTTTAGAAATAGAAATGCATTTACATTTAACACACTGGTGCGCTAACCCTAACTATAACGTCATATAATAGGCCAGCGAAGCAAATCAACTGTCCAATATGGCGGCGGGTGATGTCGTTTTGCTTATATGTCATGTATAGCGTAGGGCCTATCTAGTCTTTTATATGATATCTATGGGAGGATCTGTAGCTAAGGAAATTAAATTGGTCTGGCCTTAATAGGAATTTCAATTTCTGTTTTAATGTCTATTGGTTACATCTCAACAACACAGATATTATGATACTCATTGTTGGCATTTTCAGATAAGCTGTAAATACAATTACTGGTTGAAGGTTGACTAAAACATTCCTGTTTCTGAGATTAAGTTGTGATCTTATGTCACCTCCATTTACACCTACAATATCTTAAGTTGCCTTACAAAACTAGACTATTGTAAAAATGTTCTTACAGGTAATTATGAATTGATATTTTCCTGATATCTGTACATTTGTTCATGAAAATACTTTATTATCTCTGAAATATGAAAACCACAAATATTTCATTGGAATCATTTAATTTCTCCAATGTACATTCAAAGACTGGACAATCTCATTCGTTTGAAACTGTTTACAACCATTACAAGCTACTGTCATATCTGTCCCTTTCAAGTTATTCCCTAATGACTTCAAACCCATTATCACAAGAACTAAAAGCTACAATGATCAATTATCTACATCATTAGAGCTATATATCACTTTAAGAAGATCAAACAAGGAACAGCAAGATGTAAAATTTCATCCATTTTGTTTCATAGAATTAATTAAAAAAAGCCGGACCATTGGCTACTAGTGATTTTAGATTAATGAATATCAATAGCTAATGAGAAAAACATGAATTTATATGTTAGAAAATAACATCAATCAATGTATCAAAATAATATAGTATCTATAATAGTAAACCATATAGTCCTTTAATTATCAACTAAACCACTCGAAAAAGCAATCATTTTGTAAATCCTTTACATGCCAGATAAAGTTCAATCACTAACATTGATTATTTACAATATTTCATTATGATACAGAATAAGATAGTATGAATAAGAGTGACAATTCAATTTCAATATTACCTTCTCAGCAACTAAGAAACTCAAAAAAAAGAGCCAAGGTATGAAGAAGAATTACATGCTATGAAGAAATTTTTACATGACAATATTATTTGCTACATTAACATTCTCATTAGTGGTGAAATCTTTAAGATGCTCAGTCAGACTTTGGTTTATTGTTCTGAATCTGACAAGTATATACATTACCTTCAAAATTGCTGGGAATTATTCAAATGAAAGCTAATTATTGAACATATAATTTCTTTAGTTAATGGAGTCAAGAAATGATCATTCTAAAACTAATGTCTTGTCTCTGATATCTAGAGTATGTATCACGTAAATTCAATAAAGTCAAGAAACCATCTACCACATAATTGTCAATTATTCGATTATAGTATGTTTAACACTATTTTCACACAACACACACAAAAAAGACAGAACATATTTCTGTGTTTCTTTAAGGTGGCCAGTCAAATGAAGAAATGTTACCATCCAACAAATATTTCATGCAAATGCAGAGGTATGTATTATAATGTTTACACTTAAGTCCTTTAATCCAAATCTGAAACATTTATCAATTTTATACATGTAGATTGTAGAATTTATTGTAACAATTTGTTCTGACCCTAATGACATGATGGTATCTAATCAAAAAAATAACTACCTATTTTTATATTACATCTAAAAGCTTTCATCATACTTCCCGACACATATAATAATCTTAAAGTAAAAGATCATTAAAAGTCTGGAAACTTGATATATTTTATATGTAAATCAATTGAGACATGCATATCACATTCAGTAACAGATAAACAGATGCAATGAAATCAAACTAAGGCTAATAACAAATAAATGACTTTATCAGATTTTTTATGTGGTGAACAGATCTTTTTCCAATCACATATAGACTTCAATAAACAGATGCTAAAAAACACAAATATCAGCATATTCCCTTAAAGAATATACATAACATTATAAACTCTCTCTATGGAATTACAATACAAACTCTCTCTATGGAATAACAATATAGACCCTCTATGGTATAAAAAATATAAACTCTCTATGGAATAACAATATAGACCCTCTATGGTATAAAAATATAAACTCTCTCTATGGAATGACAATACAGACCCTTTATGGAATAAAAATATAAACCCAATAACAATATAAACTCTCAATGAAATAACAATATAAACTCAATAACAATATAAACTCAATAATAATATAAACTCTCTATGGAATAACACCATACACCCTCTATGGTATAAAAATATAAACTCTCTCTTTGGAATAAAAATATAAACTCTCTCTCTATGGAATAACAATGTAGACCCTCTATAGAATAAAAAATGATCAATTCAATAACAATAAAAACTCTCTCTATGGAAGTACAATATAAACTCTCTCTATGGAATAACAATATAAACTCAATAACAATATAAACTCATTATGGAAAAACAATATAAACTCAATAACAATATAAGATCTCTATGGTATTACCATATAAACTCAATAACAATACAAACTCTCTATGGAATGACAATATAAACCCCCTATGGAATTACAACCATAAACTCTATGGAATAACAATAAGAATATAAACTCTCTCTATGGAATAACAATATAAACTCTCTCTATGGAATAACAATATAAACTCTCTCTATGGAATAACTATATAAACTCAATGACAATATAAACTCATTATGGAATAACAATATAAACTCAATAACAATACAAACTCTCTATGGAATGACAATATAAACCCCCTATGGAATTACAACTATAAACTCAATAACAACATAAACTCTCTATGGAATAACAAGTGGTTGCCTAGCAAGATACGCCCACTTTCAAATATATTTTCTGTTTTAACACAGGCAAAAACTCTAAGATTATTTAGGTCTAATCCAAGTTCTCGTCAGTATAAATGTTCACACCAAATTTCATTAAAATCAGATGAAAACTGTATTGTCTATCGCAATCACAAGCCGCGTTTTGTTTAAGTCAAGTGGAATAACTCAAAAACAGTATATTGAAATGTCAATTTCGAACTTGACCAAGATGACATCAACTTCAATGATCAAACCAAATTTCATTCCAATCAAATGAAAACTGTTGTCTTTAACCCAAAGTTTTTTAAAATTTTTTTCAAAAAACGTTCACCCAAAAATCGTCACGATCAAACTTGTCAATATTATGTATATATATATTTCATCAATATAAATGATAACACCAAATTTCAATCAAATCAATGGAAATTGTGATCTCTATCGCGTTCACAAGCCAAAATTGAGGCGTTTTATCTAAGTCAAGTGCAATAACTCAAAAACCATTCATCTAAAAATTGCCAATTTCGAACTTTACCAAGATCTCATCAATAAAAATGATCACAGAAAGTTTCATTTAAATCCGATGAAAACTGTAGTCTCTATCGCGTTCACAAGCCAATTTTGACGCGTTTTAGCTAAGTCAAGTGCAATAACTCAAAAACAATTCAGCTAAATTCGCCAGTTTCGAACTTGTCCGAGATCTCATCAATATTAATGATCACAGAAAGTTTCATTTAAATCTGATGAAAACTGTTGTCTCTATCTCGTTCACAAGCCAATTTTGACGCGTTTTAGCTAAGTCAAGTGCAATAACTCAAAAACAGTTCAGCTAAAAATCGCCAATTTCGAACCAGTCCAAGATCTCATCAATATAAATGATCACAGCAAGTTTCATTTGTAGCCCCTATTGCGTTCACAAGCAATCGTGGACGGACAGACTGACGGACCGACAGACAGGGGTGACGACAATATACGACCATATTATAATGTGGGCGTATAAAAATATAAACTCAATAACAATATAAACTCTCTATGGAATAAAAATATGAACTCTCTATGGAATAACATAAACACAATAACAATACTAGAGCCACACGTGGCACAGAGTGGGACTTTGCTAACGTTGCAAAATTGCAACAAACAGGCCGAAACATCTGATTTTCTGGGAGAAACTGGCCAAAGCAACGAGGTATCTGTGTGCAAAGAATTTTTTGGAAAAATGTTATTTCCTACAGATGTAAAGCGCTGACCGATATAACTGGTAAATTGGAAGTTTACCCTATGTGCCACGCCCATCTAATTTACTTTTGCGTAAATCTAATCTCATACAAAATATATATTCATGGTACAAATTTGAAGCTTGTACATCTAATAGATCACGAGATATACACAAATACGTTTCAAAAAAGCAAAATGTACTATAATTTTAAAAGTCCAAAAATTAAATTTTCATTTTAAAAACTTTTGTAGTGCATCGCTGGAAAAATCGATTTCCAACATTTTGATCGCAATCGACTAAGCTTTCCAGAAATATAAACATCACACAAATCGCTCTTACCGTAGAGGCCCCATTTTGAGTTTTACAAAAAAGTGACATTTCAAGATGGCGGCCAAAGTTTTACTTCCGGTCTGGATTTTTTTTTAAATCGGCCAGTTTTTTTAAAAAGATATTGTTCAACACAAGTCTCAATGACCCGTGACAATTAGACCGGAAGTAGACCGAAATAAAGGGATTTCAACTTTGAACCCTTTTTGAGCTTAAACCGGAAGTGACGCAAAATATTTGACAATGTCATTTTGTTCAGATTTATAGTCTCTCTTAGCACCTAAAATTGGAACTTAATCGGACAGAAATTTAAAAAATGGTAAAAAAATTCGAAAATACGGCAAAAGATTGTCTGCTACGAATTTTCGAAATTCGAATTTTTTTAACTGCTATCCTATTGGATATTGTATGTAGATTCTGAAAATGAAAACCCGATGAAAATCGGGCCAAAATTGCGCCTTCTAGAGCCGAAAAACTGTTTTTTGCAAATGTTGCACTGTTGCACTTCTGGTTTTGCAAAAATGTTCCAATTCATATTCATTAACTTTTTTGCCACTACAGAAGGTCTAGGAAAGTTGAATGGTTGCTGCAACTACTGTAGTTTAAGAGCAGGAAGGTGTGAAAAAATCGTAAAAAAAAAAAAAAAAAAAAAAAAAAGAGAGACATTTCGAAAACAAACTGGGACTTTAGCAAAGTCCCACAATTAACTCTCTCTGGATTAACAATATAAACTCAATAACAATATAAACTCTCTATGAAATAAAAATATAAACTCTCTATGGAATAACAATATAAACTCAATAACAATATAAACTCTCTATGGAATAACAATATAAACTCAATAACATTATGAAGTCTCTATGGAATAAAAATATAAATTCTTTATGGAATAACAATTACAAAATACATAAAAAGTCTCATTTGAATACAAAGATACACACTCAATTTGAGCAATGAAAGTTACTCTAGTTGACGAGGAAATAGCAACTAAAAAAAAGCAAATAATTGTTAGATGCAACTAAATCGAGACCAAACATGAACAGTTTTCACCAATCAAATTTCTCTGTATTTCTTATTGCCATGGATCAATTCATCAAGAATTAGATAGTTAATTTGACAACAAAAATTACTCAAAATGTACAGTCATATCTTTACTACTGTAAATATTGTATTACACAGGATTGTTTCTTTTATAACTCCCCTGGGTTAACAATGACACCTTTTAAAGCCTTTAAATGAGGAAATGTAAATTTTAATTAATTGAAATTGAAAAAATACCACTAGAGGACCTAGATAATTATCCAAATTATATTTTTTTAAAAATGACCAAAAAAAAACGGATTGAAAATGGCAGATGAGTAGTATTTTTCAAAATGGCAGCTAAAAGGTGAGGAATTCGCTTGTGTTGAAATGGTTAGATATTTTTACTGACCATGTAACGTTCTGCAATAACTGTTAATTACTGGTTAATCCAGGTTAATAATTCAAGTGCTCATACTTTATTAGGTAAAAACGCATTTGCAGCTGTAACTGTGTGAACTTAACTGCAGTAGGGCCAACCATCGAAGACTTGACCTAGTGTTAGACCAGTTATTGGCTTGAAAAATATTACAAGCCCAGCCTAATGAATAAATCATCAAAGAGAAGAAAAATACAGACAATCATTGCAACAGTATAGTCTTGAACAGATCAAAGGATTAACGTATCAGTTTTGTCACCAAAGGGGAAACTGAAGTTTCAATGAATCCATTCATCAAATCTCATGTATATTCATAACTGAATGCTGATTGACAGGTCAGTAGAAACAAATAATACTAAACACCACTTTTGGTTGACATTTTTAATGAAATACTTAACCTCAAGACTATACGATGATATGGGCGGGCGTGGTCTAACCTATTTAACATTACAGTGCAAATGACAGCATTACTGCCAACAGTTATTGACTGTAAACTAGAGGAAAAAAGAGGCTTGATAACCGTTGTTTTAAATGTTAATTACAGAGACATTTCTGTCAAAAATAATGCCCTCTTTTAACATTTTATACATTTGACGGTTAAACGATAATCTCAAATCAGGCCTGGGTAACCGTGAAATCCTACCCGGAATATGTTAACTGATTAACCGTATCAACACTAGAATTTGCATATTGTACCAAATGAAGTTATTGATGGTAAAAATTCCGTGGATTCACCAATTTGCAAGTTTTTTTCAAAATATAATCCGAAAACTCTGATTTTTGTGATTTTCAACATTTTATGGTCATTTCCAGAGGTTTCCAGCTAATTTTGCAAAATAAAAATTTTGGAATCTCAATTGATAATTCTTTTTCAGAATCTCAAATGATAATTTTTTTTCTACTCATCTAACAATTTTTGTGGAAAAAGAAATCAAAAATAAAGAAGTTAAACTTTTGGCCAAAATTAAGTACAAAAAGTTATCTGAAAAATTTTTTGTATCACTATTTTCTGCAACTGCAGATGGTTAGAAGTTCTCTTAAGAATACACACACAAACTTTGAGGTAAATCAAACAAAAAATAAGTATTTAGTAGCAAATTTCCGCTACACCGCTTCTGGTCAGAGTTTTTTGTCTCAAAATACAATTACAAACTGGAAACGTGAACGATATTGATGTTAATATTCATTAGTGGATAATATTCATTAGTGGATAAAGAAATTAATCTTGAGTAGTTGTAAGGCGTACTACAACCTTCGGTAGTAAAAAGTTGAAACCTGTTCAGTGGTACAGCGGTTTCAGGATTTTTCATTCAAAGAGAATTTTGAATTGACGTATAAACTTTATGAAAAATATTAGCAGGGCTCATTTGCAATATGAATTGAGACACATTGATATGTAAATATGTAAAGACATGTACTTACGATGAAATATATAACGATTTTTTTTTTGTCAAAAACTCACGTTCATGTAACAGATCTCATCCAGCTTAATAAATTTTAATTAGGTTTCTAGGCCGTAAAGTCAAATAAAATAGATGTGGGCATTAAAAATTATGAAAATAACTGTTTTTGGATGTCAGTAAAACTGGAAATATAGGTCACATTTCACAGATCAAAGTATTAATGGACATCCTAGATTAACAACGTTTTATCATGCAAATTCGAGTCTATACAATTTTAAACTTCAAATATATTGTTAATTGACAAACCTATTCCTTTTCTTTTCAAGAAGTTTCTTGTTACAAATTGGTAAATTTAGTGACCTATATCCATGCAAAACATGAAGGATGAAAACTAAATATTACGCTAGTGATAACAATTGCGACTAGAATTTCTGAAAATTATGAACGTATTTCGACAACTTCGTAATATTATGGAGCTCAAATTTTCATATGACCTAGTTTTCAAATTGATACACTAATTAGGTCACATCTTCCGTAGCTGTGAAAGATGGCGACAAATATGATAATTATCAATTTTTGTTATGTCAAAGTACAAATATCTCTGTGGCCTTTTTACGAAGAACAAATTGAAAAATACCTACAAGAAGACAAAATAATGAACTTTGTTTGACCTAATTTTCAAGGTCATAAATTAAGTGGGTCAACCCTTTTGTAGTGACCGAATTTTGAAAAATTCAAAATTCGAATATTTCGAAAAAAATTTCAAAATTCAAAAATCGCTCTACATAGAAATGTGGCCAATGAATGATTAAATGTATCCTATGCTAAACTTCATCAAAATAGGTAAATCAACAGTGCCTGAATTAGGACTTGAAAATTGCAACCAAAATTCAAAATGGTGGCCTATATGGCAGCTGGAGCTAATTTTTTAGGTCATATTGATTACTATTCACAAGTTATTCATAAAACACTTTGCACTTATTCACCTAGGTGTTATAGACTTGAAGTTACGTAATTACATCATTTGAGGCCAAACCAGAAGTTGAAATTTTTTTTTCAAAATGTTGTTAAAATCAGAATCATATTGCCTTTCAACTGTTGAAGTTTTAAAATTTCACCATTTATATTAAGCGCGAAATCAGGGTTTGAATTTTATATCCGATGACCCTTTAATTTTAAATCTACAAATCGTGGTAGAGGATTTAACAAAATTGCATAAAATCTATCATTCTTAGCTGACAAATACTTTGAAAATCTAATCAAAAACGAACTGACAATAAAGATGCAAGAGCAAAAATAACCTCAATTTCCGGGCCTCACTTCTGGTCAGAGGAAAAACTTACAGTTTTGTTTTATTTGATAATAGTAAGTATTCTAAGGTCACCTATGAATTCAGAATGACTTTACCTATTACCAGTTCATCTATTCCGAACTATTTTCCGAACACTTACAATATGTTTTCTACCATAGAATTATGTCTTTCAGAATGTTTAGGAAACTGAACTTTAATGTGTGCAACTAATTTTTTAAGTATCTATAGGAAAATCTAACCACAACTTATTTTATCCACTTTCATTGATTCTTACTAATTATCTTATGTGTGTATATATATATATATGTATATATAAGGAGACAAATGGATAATCAACAATATCTGTCCTTTTACAATAACAAAATTAAAACTGCACCATGGACATAGCATGATTCAAGTAATGAACTTGAATAAAACTGGACATAAGCCGATAAAAACCCATGATAAGGCATAATAAATAAGCCTGTAATATAAAACAAGAATGTTGTAAGCTACGTGTCCGGAATATAAAATACATCAAGCCAAGATATAATATATTTATATTTTTTTTTTTATTGACCTAAAGCTATTCCACCATCAATCATTAATCTATATCAATTTAAAGGTAACTGACACTTAGTGTTTTAACCTTTTAATACATGAAGTCAATAATCTTGTTTGCAAGATAACAATTATTTTTAATTTGGTGCAATAGAAGCTACTATTTTCTATTGATTTTGATGAAACTTGGTGTGAGCATTGTGCGCATATTACCTTGCCTGGAAAGACATCTTTTTTTTGAAAATATAGTGCTGAAATAGAGGTATGTTTGAAATTTGTATGAAACAATTTTGAAAAAAAAAGGATAAATTTTTTGAGGGTTAAAATTACATAATCAGATTAATTTGTAATGTAAGACTCATTGATATCACATATGGATGTGAAAATTTCAAATCAACAGTTTTATCATCGGAGGTTTTATAACAACTTAAAACTTAACAATTTAAAATTTTGCATTAAACAATCCATGTCATATATCGTTGAGTGGAGAAAATGAAGTACATTTTGGTTCTTAAATCCATATTGATGGGGAATATATGCATAGTGAGTTAGATCCTCATTCGAAAAATAAAACCAAAATTTTAAAAATATGATTATGAATTATTTTTATATATCGTTGAAAAGAGAATGAAATGGGCATTTATAATTTGTGAAACTCAACTTTTTGTGTAAGTTAGATAATATGATACAGTCATCCCAAGTTGTCAAAAATGTCTATTTCAAGTTTTTGTCATATTGGGATACCTATAATAATATATGAATAATATAATAAATCTATAATTCTATTCCTATATGTCTAAATATTGTAAGCCCTACCAATACTTTAAAGGATAATACCTGAGGAATTTAACAAAACAGAAGTATAAAAATAATAAGTAGAACACTCTTACACATGCTTTTGCACTGCTAATAAACCGAATTTCACAGGTTTTGATAAATGAAAGGTTATACAGTAATAATGATAATTTTCTTATTGGGACATGTATTTATTTATCAGGATTTGAGGTTTTAACCTTCTTCAGGCAAGTGGTTCAAAAAGATATTTAATTCTGAAAAAAAAGAATACACAAGCAATTAACTTAATGATTAAATGTTATTCAAATAACCTTAGACTTTCATTTTTCATGGAAGATCTGCTTTATTTCATTGGAATCGAACAGAACATATTAATTAAAGCATTTACATACAGTTAGAGGAATTTTTCAATTATATTTTGCCTTTTGTGCTAAAAGAATATATTGTTAACAATTTAATTACATAATTCAATATCAAACCTATTTCAACTTCCTGATCATAAAAGCCAAGGGTTCATATAGTGAAAAGACAACAATATTTTATGAGGAAAACTTAAGTTTCATAAATATTCTCTATAGGTCTCTTTAAATTAAGTAACCAATAACAACTGGGTAGTCTAGAACAATCAGAGACTTATTCAAGGTCACAAGGCTTTTCACTTGTTAACCAAGATCAACCAAAAACCATCAATTGTTTTCAGAAGAGATTAATATTTTGTCAAAAAGGTTGATTTGATAAAAATAACATAGCTTGTTTACAATTTTGTTTGTAGAAGAAATTGGTGTTATAAGTGTGTATGAATAAAGTCAAGAGGAGCTGAAGGGTACCTTACAAATTGTGTATTATTATCTATAATTACCAGCAATACTAACCACTTTAGCTTCATTATCTACCAGCAATTTTCATAACTAGACTAAAGATAGCTTGCCAGGCAAGGTAATATACACCCACTGGCAGCATTGATTTTGAATAAAAAATGAAATATTTAACCTTTAATCAATATACTTCTTTACTAAGGTGATAATTGAACGAAATTATATTACTAAGTTTCATTAAAGTAGCTTGCCACTGGTAGCATTGATTTTGAAAAAAAAATAAAACTAGAGCCAATTATGGCACAGAGTGGGACTTTGCTATCGTCGCAAAATTGCAACAAACAGGCCGAAACATCTGATTTTGTAGGATAAACTGGCCAAAGTAACGAGGTATCTGAGTGCAAAGTATTTTTTTGAAAAACGTCATTTCCTGCAAACGTAATTGGCTGACCCATATAAATGATAAATTGCAAATTTACCCGGATGTGCCACGCCCATCTCATTTTTTTTACTTGAATCTAATCACATTCAAAATGTATACTCACGGTACAAATTTGAAGCTTGTACATCTAATAGATCGCGAGATATACACAAATACATTTCAAAAAAGCAAAATGTACTTTAGTTTTAAAAGTGCAAAAATTAAATTTTCATTTTGAAAACTTTTGTTGTACATCGCTGGAAAGAGGACACAAGGCGCCTTAAGAATCTGAAAAAAATAACCCTCTAAATTAATTAGGTCACGCTCTAGAGCAGTCCAAAGTAGCGAATTTTGCTGTTTTCGGGCAGCTATAAAACCGGAAGTAGACGTCGGAAGCCTAATGTCAAATTGTCAACTGATAGCCAAAGTCAGTGACCAATGACCTTGTAAAGGTCAAGGTCACCAAAGGTCAAGGTCACTCGAAATAAGCCCCAAAACTTAAAAAACTGATTTCTTTTTAGTAAATGTCGCAAAATTGCAACAAACAGACAGAAACATTTGATTTTTTGGGATAAACTGGCCAAAGTAATGAGGTATATGTATGCAAGGTACTTTTTTGAAAAACGTTATTTCCTGCAGCCCTAATTCGCTGACCGATATAAATGGTAAATTTGAAGTTCACCCGGATGTGCCACGCCCATCTGGTTTTTTTGGACAGGAATCTAATCATATTCAAAATGTAAATTCACGGTACAAATTTGAAGCTTGTACAGCTAATAGATCACGAGATATACACACATACATTTTAAACAAGCGAATATACGGCAAAATGTACTTATCTTTGCAAAAATCAAAAACTTCAATTTTCATTTTACAAACTTTTGTTATATATCGTTGGAAAGAGGACAAAAAGCACCTTAAGAATCTGAAAAAAATAACACTCTAAATTAATTAGGTCACGCTCTAGAGCAGTCCAAAGTTGCGAATTTCGCTGTTTTTGGGCAGCTATAAAACCGGAAGAAGATGTTGGAGGTCAAAGGTCAAAGTATCAACTGATAGCCAAGGTCAATGACCTTTGACCTACTAAAGGTCACGGTCACCAAAGGTCAAGGTCACGAGAAATAAGCTTTTAAAAATTGAAAATATTCAACCGGAAGTTGCAAAAAAGCAAAATCGAAATTCAAAAATCGGCTCCCATACATTTTTTCGTAATCGAATAGACTTTCTAAAAATACAAATAACACACAAGTCGCTCTTACCGTAGAGGCCCCATTTTGAGGTTAACAAAAAAGTGACATTTCAAGATGGCGGCCAAAGTTTCACTTCCAGTCCGGATTTTTTCTTCTTCGTTTTTTTGTCTTCTAATTTAATTAAGATCGACATAAATTTTGTTGCGATACATCGACTACAGCACAAGTAGGTCAACCGGAAGTTTAAACCCTTTTTTCGTTGAAACCGGAAATAAAGCAAAAATTTTGACTCTGCCAATGTTTTTATATTCTTGACACTTGAAGGCACCAAAATTTTCAGATTAATCAGTCCTAAAATAGCAAAGTTGCAAAAATGTGCAAAATACGGCAAAAAAATTTGTGCTACGAATTTTCGAATTTTGAAATTTTTAAACAGCTATCTTGTTGGAAATTGTTTCAAGTTTCCAAAAATGCAAACCCGACGAAAATTGATCTAAAAATGAGAGTTCTAGAGCAACTGACCGACTTTTTAAGCATGTTGCAATGCAGCCCTTCCGGTTGTGCAAAAATGTTCCAATTTATATTTAAGGAACACGTTGCCACTACAGAAGGTCTAGAGAAGTTGAGATAATATTGCAACTATCGCAGCCTAGGCTGTGTGCCCTGTGTAACTTTCGAAAAAAAAAAAAAACTAGAGCCACACGTGGCACAGAGTGGGACTTTGCTAACGTTGCAAAATTGCAACAGACAGGCCGAAACATCTGATTTTCTGGGAGCATATGGCCAAAGCAACGAGGTATCTGTGTGCAAAGAATTTTTTGGAAAAACGTTATTTCCTACTGACGTAATTCGCTGACCTATATAAATGCTAAATTGAAAGTTTACCAGGATGTGTCACGCCCATCTCATTTTTTTTTGCGTAAATCTAATAACATTCAAAATATATATTCACGGTACAAATTTGAAGCTTGTACATTTAAAAGATCACGAGATATGCACAAATACATTTCAAAAAGGCAAAATGTACTTTAATTTTAAAAGTGCAAAAATCAAATTTTAATTTTAAAAACTTTTGTTATACATTGTTGGAAAGTGGACAAAAAGCCCCTTAAGAATCTGAAAATAATAAACCTCTAAATTAATTAGGTCACGCTCTAGAGCAGTCCAAAGTTGTGAATTTTGCTGTTTTCGAGCAGCTATAAAACCGGAAATAGACGTCAGAAGTCTAATGCCAAATTGTCAACTGATAGCTTAAGTCAGTGACTAATGACCTTGTAAAGGTCAAGGTCACCAAAGGTCAAAGTCACTAGAAAAAAGCCCCCAAACTAAAAAAAAACTGATTTTTTGCAAATGTCGCAAAATTGCAACAAACTGGCAGAAACATTTGATTTTTTGGGATAACCTGCCCAAAGTAATGAGATATATGTATGCAAGGTACTTTTTTGAAAAACGTTATTTACTGCAGCCGTAATTCGCTGACCTATATAAATGGTAAATTTGAAGTTCACCCGGATGTGCCACGCCCATCTCGTTTTTTTGGAGGGGAATCTAATCATATTCAAAATGTATATTCACAGTAAAAATTTGAAGCTTGTACAGCTAATAGATCACGAGATATACACACATGCATTTCAAACAAGCGGAAATACAGCAAAATGTACTTTTCTTTGCAAAAATCAAAAACTTCAATTTTCGTTTTACAAACTTTTGTTATATATCGTTGGATAGAGGAAAAAAAGCACCTTAAGAATCTGAAAAAAATAATACTCTAAATTAATTAGGTCACGCTCTAGAGCTACCCAAAGTTGCATTTCAAGATGGCGGCCAAAGTTTCACTTCCGGTCCGGATTTTTTCTTCTTCGTTTTTTTGTCTTCTAATTTAATTAAGATCGAGACAAATTTTGTTGCGATACATCGACTACAGCACAAGTAGGTCAACCGGAAGTTTAAACCCTTTTTTCGTTGAAACCGGAAATAAAGCAAAAATTTTGACTCTGCCAATGTTTTTATATTCTTGACACTTGAAGGCACCAAAATTTTCAGATTAATCAACTGAGCTTTCCAAAAATATAAACATCACGCAAATCGCTCTTACCTTAGAGGCCCCATTTTGAGTTTTATAAAAAAGTGAATTTCATGATGGCGGCCAAAGTATTACTTCCGGTCTGGATTTTTTTTTTAAATCGGCCAGTTTTTTTAAAAAGATATGGTTCAACACAAGTTTCAATGACCCGTGACAATTAGACCGGAAGTAGACCGAAAATCAGAGATTTCAACTTTGAACCCTTTTTGAGCGTAAACCGGAAGTGACGCAAAATATTTGACAATGTCATTTTGTTCAGATTTATAGTCTCTCTTAGCACCTAAAATTGGAACTTAATCGGACAGAAATTTAAAAAATGGTAAAAAAATTCGAAAATACGGCAAAAGATTGTCTGCTACGAATTTTCGAAATTCGAATTTTTTTAACTGCTATCCTATTGGATATTGTATGTAGATTCTGAAAATGAAAACCCGATGAAAATCGGGTCAAAATTGCGCCTTCTAGGGCCGAAAAACTGTTTTTTGCAAATGTTGCACTGTTGCACTTCTGGTTTTGCAAAAATGTTCCAATTTATATTCATTAACTTTTTTGCCACTACAGAAGGTCTAGGAAAGTTGAATGGTTGCTGCAACTACTGTAGTTTAAGAGCAGGAAGGTGTGGAAAAATCGAAAAAAAAAAAAAAAAAAAAAAACATTTCGAAAACAAACTGGGACTTTGCTGAAAGCAAAGTCCCACAATAAACATTAACTTCGTTTCTAGGGTGATAAATGTACAATATTACAAAGTTTCCTCAAAATCAGTCAAGAATTATACCTAATAACAAGGCAATACTGTAACTCATTATAGATTTTCAGTATTTTTGATTGTTAGAGGGATTCACTCTTGCTTGATAACAAACAATTTTAACAAAAGTTATAACACACTCTCACACCAAGTTTCATCAAAATCCGTGAAGAATTGCACATTGTATAGTGTTTAAGCGCCATTCAAGAAAAAGGGCAATAACTCATACTAAATTTTTCCTATTTCACTGATTTTCAATAGGGTTCATCCTTCTGTGATCATCAACACTCATATCAACTTTCATCAAAATCTGTGAAGAATTTCTTGAGTGTTTACGAGCAATTGTGGACAGATGGATGGACACATTTCATGTGGGCATATAAAAATAATTCTAATCTTACATAAAGCTAATATGAATTTGATCTGTGAGTATTAGCACTTATTTGCTACTTTTGTTATGCCATGATCAGCTGTCTTATTGATTTCCACTTAAATTCCTAGAGGTGAAGCTGATAACTTTTGCTGAATGTTGTCTCATTTGATACAACAGTCATATACAGTTCGTTTCTAAGAGCTGTCCTATTTTAACTTAGGATAAAGAAGACAATTTTCATGTAATTTAGCAAATACAATATTCATAACTAATTAGACAAGCAGCATCATTCATCCCCATATAAAGTAGCTACTTCAAGCTACATATAGTTGTATCTTTTGTTATTCTGTCCTTAACTTACGCAGAAAAACATTTTTTTTCATGTTTCAAAACTTGTTCTTTGTCAATTTTGGATTATGTTTTACATATTAAATGGTTGACAAAAATTAAAAGCCACAGAGCTTAAGAGCAAGAAATAGAAAAATTATTGTAAAATATTGTTTCGAGGAAATAATTCTTAGAATTGTAACAAAAATAAATTTACAATAAAACATTTAAACATTTTTATTTCTACCTCTCAGACATGGTAATGGATTAATATAAGCTTTGGTTTGTTTTCAAAACCATTTATATATGTATGAATTTACTATTTGTACATTTTGAATAAATATTGTTTACAAAATAAAGTTTTAATTTCAATTCAAGTCATTTATAGAACACCAAAGTTTGTGACAAAATTACAGAAAGCAGCTATCAAGAGAATAACTCATCATTTTAAATCTGAGGTTAAAATCATACTGCATATAAAAATCATATTGTATCATTATCTGATAATAAATAATCGTAGCCACTACTGTCACAAGGATCAATTTTGTAATACTTTGGACAAGTCAAGCCAGTACCTAAAAATTGTTCATTATAAAATCTTGATGTTAAACTCATCTTAAATCTTGCAAAAACCAAAAATATACAGTTAGATTGCAATACACCAACAAACAAACTGTCTTTAGTAAATTTCTCATAGTCTCTAAGATATTTCAAGGCAATACAAAAAACAAACTGGTCCTGACAGTCGAAAAATTCTGTATTATTCTACATCTGGTCATTTTAATTACTGAATGCCAATAAAATAATCGCTTAGTTTATGAAAAAATTACGAATACCAATTTTGAATAAAGTTTGTTTAAAAAAAAAATCTGCAACAAACAGTTTCAATTTCAATTCAAGTTTGGGAGAAAATTACAGAAGTCAGCTATCAAATGATTGCTGAACTAAATTCTGCTTGAACAACAATAAGCGACAGGTAGAAAGCAAATGTTTGTCGGCAGTATTAATTTCCAAAAAAGCCATTTTAAATCTGATACCAGTAATCAATGATTATTGGAACATGTTCAAAAACCTAGAAAATCTGAGTAATCAGACACTTGTATATCCAACATTATTTTGTGGTCCCCATGTATGTTGGATAACTCAGAGTACACTTTATATGTCACAATAAATTAATTAGTAATGAAATGTTGTTGAAAATATTTATGAACTAATAAGTACATGTATATCAATTTTCCTTTTTGACATATTTTTGACAATCATTGTTACATTCTTTTTAAATTAAAAACTGTGTTATAATGTTTATCAAAAATTTACTACTTTATAATAAATGAAATCATTTTTTTAGTCAGTAAGCCAAGATAGTAAACAATAAATCTGCGTAAAATATAGAAACAAAACACCATTATAAATTAATGCGTAGTTAAAGAAGAATATAGTATTTGAGAATAACAAACGCATTATCCATATTCAACATGTAATATCATCTTTTATAGTTAAATTAAAAATATGTGTATTATCATATACAGCTTCAAGCTAATGTTTCAAACTTTTTTTTATTTTTTGCATTAAAGAAACTCTGTCATCAAACTATTGACATAAACATTTTCATCACCGGCCAAAAATAGCTAAACATAGAAGTAATGATTACCAAAAAACATTTATTCAATTTATAAAGATCATCAAAGAATCATGACTCATTACATTAATATTTCAATAGGGTTTTTTCTTTAAGTACATGTACTTACAAATACCCACACGAAGTCTCATCAAAATCTGTCAATGATTGTGCTTACGAGAGTGTCTACAAGCTTAATTTGAATGCATTTTCAAGAACAAGGACAATAACTCATCCAAATGGATTTTTAATTTTTCTGGTTTTGATAGGATTATGCTTGGTTAATAACAAACAATCACACCCAGTTTCATCAAAATCTGTCAAGAATTGCGCATTCTAGATTGTTTACAAACAATAGTGGACAGACGGACATTGTTGATGACAATATACTTGGGAGAATATGGTGAAAAGTCAATGGGTATGTCTCACTACTTATAAAAATTATACCTTTATCTTATTCTTTATAAGTCTTAAATAGCCGAGAATAATGTATATTATTCACATTTAAACTAATGTCCAAAAGAAACGATACCACTTGTTTGCAAAAACAGTCAAAAAAAAAAAAAAAAAATGCAGAACTTTAGGATTGGTGTAATACTTTTGAAAAATCTTTTATCAATATCTGTGCAGAAATTCATTTCAATAAAATGTGTACAATCAATATGACAAGCCTTTAAAGATTGGTGGGGTCTGTCAGCTGTTTTATACAGTTTATATGCACATTCTTCCCAGTATTTTTGATCAATTATGAGGTGTTTGGGATGTGCAATACATATTAGCAGGTTTTCATATTAAAAAATTCACTTAGTGAAAAAAAAAATTGAAAAAACATTGGTATCGTTTCTTTTGGACACTAGTTTATTTGATATTATCAGGTTTCTGAAAGTCTGGAGACAGACATTGACGTCAAAACTTGTATACTGTATTATAATGTATCTATATACATGATCATGGATAGCTTATACTGTCTGATATATCAGAATTCCTTCTGTTAACATCTGCTGTTCATTCCATTAAATACTGTCATTTTTTTCACATGAAAAGTTTAACATGTGGTTGCCTAGGAAGATACGCCACTTTAAAATATATTTTCTGTTTTAACACAGGCAGAAACTCCCTCATTATTTAGGTCTTATCCAAGTTCTCATCAATATAAATGTTCACACCAAATTTCTTTCAAATCAGATGAAACCTAGCCTCTATTGCATTTACTAGCTAATTTTTATGTGTTTTGACTTATGTGTCTAACTCAGACATAGTTCATCGAAAAATCATCAATATTCAACTTGTTCAAGATCTCATCAATATAAATGTTCACACTTATTTTCATTCAAATCAAATGGTAACTGTTCTTTCTATCGTGTTCACAAGTCAATTTTGACGTGTTTTGACAAAGTCAAGTGCAATAACTCAAAAACCGTTGATCAAAAAATCGCCAATTTCAAACTTGTCCAAGATCTCATCAATATAAGTCAAGTGCAATAACTCAAAAAAAGTTCATCGAAGTTCATTTTCTATGGCATAACGAGAAGATCTTCATTGGAATGATGGGTTGAATTGAAATGGTTCGAGATCTTTTTTATGGAGAAACGACGACCGCTTAAACAAGTACGCAACGTTTTGAGTTTCCCCATAGGTCTACATTATTTTAACTGTATTACTACTGGTTATAAGCGAAAATAGTTCATTTCCCGAAGTTAATAGAGGGAAAGCAGTAATTGAGAGATATTGTATTACAAATATACATAAAAAAATTTAAAAGTAGTAACTGAAGAAAATGAATTCTCTGTATCTCTAGACAAACAAGAAAATTAATATTTTAAAGAAGGCAAATAACCAATTAATCCATTCAAGAAAGAAATCTATTTGACACAGCAGTATATTGTAAAACATCTTAAGCTAGACATAAGTCTTAATAATTATGATCCTAATTACTGGTCATTTCTCTAAAAAGACAACATGACAAAACAATTGAAAGAGAGAAATGAAAGATTGAGACACAGTGTAACAATGATATAGGTTATAAATAGAGCAGTGGAATAATGATAAATTAATGATAAACAATGTCCCACAAGGAAAACTTCATTGAATTTCAAATGACCAACTGATTTATGGTCAATGTAGTGAAATGAGTGGAGATGTATCAGTAAGAAACAACCGATGAATGTAGGTGGAATTATTATACAAGCGTTAAATACTACTGGAATATCCTGGTTCACTTGAGACACAATTACATCCAATATTGTCTACTTTAGTTTCACTGTAGGTGATTCAATTACTCTACGATACAGATATTAGAATGTGGGCTAATTGATATTCAATGATTGATGGAAAAACACAAAAAAAAAAACATCACAACATGTCAGAAGTGGATCTAGCCAAGAGTTCCAATGGGACCCAAGAGTCTAAAAGGGTTATTACTAAAATTGATTGATTAAAGATATCTGGCAGTAATACCAGTTAAGCTCGATAATAGTGCAGACTTTAGAGTTGCTTTAGAGTTGCACTCAAACTGTATTGTATTTGTAATTTTTTTTAGCTTTTTATATTTTATTTTTGTTCGTTTCTACTTGTAGTCAGAGTTCCAAGCAAAAACACCAATACTTGGAAAATCTTTATCACTTTGCCAGACATTCTAGACCTAATGATAAGACTTTACATGTATTTAGAGATATCAGACTGACCTTAAGATTTAATAAAACTATTTTCAGTCCCTTTATGTTGAAGCTTTCTTTTCTTTATTATGTACAATTTAACATTTTTTAATTGACATTTCTGGAGTGTATGTAAAAAGTAGAGTTTGTATTAGATACCCAAAAGTTCTTGTTAATTTCCTGTTAATTTTTTTTTTTAACTTCAAAAATGAAAGATTAAAGGTTAAAAATTTCAAAAGGTCCGAAATCCATGGAATAAAGGCTCGTTGCCACGCTCGGAGCTGTTCACAGTTCTAGTTATAATATGTATCTATATTGTCATGTGTGGAGGAGATTGTGTACAATTAGCCTGGGTATTTTCTTGGATTATAATAATATTTTATTTATCACTGAAAACAGCAGGGGTTTTCAATATATCATTATTTTGAACTGTTGTTGAATTGAAGCTTAGACCAAATACAATTTAATAAATCTTACCTCCACATGATATCAATGGTATATTGTATTTTATTAACATTCTCTTTAGTTGGTTTCTAATTTCAACAGCTCGACATAATCCCTTATAGTTTAGAAAGTATTCATGGCACCATTTGGCATTTTGACCGAACTAGAAGAGAAGATAAATTAAAAGGTAATAAAACATGTTGTATCTGGTGTATCAGATGTCTAATACCTTACAATTGTTGACAATCAATTGATCTGACTTTCATTATCTTTACATTAAGTAACCAAACAGTGATCAATCAGAGTCAGGGTCAAATAAACCTTCAAGAAGAATTTTTGTCTCACATTATTTTAAAGGATTCAAAATTCTGAACAAACATAAGAAGAATTAATGTAAGCTGCAAATTACTTCAATAAAGATAAACTAGAACTGTAAATAGTATTGATGCAGTGCGTGTCCCTTTTGTTAGGACAACAATGATTTTGAGGGATTATAGACACTGAATTACACACAGTTACTATAGAAGTCAGTACACAATTTTCAAATTTCAAAAAACGCAATTTTAATCAAAGTTTCAAGAGTGATATATCACCAAAACGGAGAGATCATGTGCTTGAAGAATATTTCAATAGATTTTTCGCATGTTAATTAGGTCTCTTATCAGTGCTCTTCAAATTAAAAAAATTACTATTTTCAAATGGCTCTTAAACAGGAAGGTAACATCGCTCGGCAAAAGTAGATATATGTTCGAAATAGATCTCGTCAGGGGCAATAACTTTTGTTCAAACTACAAAGTTACCAAAGGTCATGGTCATGAGATATCAGCCTTCTTAATTTAGGCACTTACTGAAAACATAGAACCAAAATTAAAGGGGCACAATCTTGATTTTTAAGGGTCGTTTGGGGCATTTGTTACATTAAAGCAGTCCTCAGAAATACACAAGCTCTAGGAAAATCGCAAAATACCTTGAAATATGCCTCAAACAAAAAATTTCACTTTTTATTTTTTTTCTGTGCTGTACGCGGCTGGTCTCCAGTCAGTCTGAAAATTGTGTGTCCTGTCGACAAAGTCTACAATAATTGTTATGACAGTACATTTTAAATCTTGATTATCACAACGTTTTCCATATAGTGTAAATCTTAAGAATTATGATTTTCAAACACGGATAATTATGGATACACACGGATTTGAAGGCTCAAATTTCAATGGTAAGCTCTGTAGACTATTTCTGATTAGCTAAGCAAAAGATTTCATGTGTTTGAGGCTGTCGGATGATTGTCCGAAACAAATCAAGACTTTGCCCCTTTAAGAGAAAAGCTAATTCGAAATTGGGCTGTCTGAGATTTGTTAGCAATCGATTGAAGATTACGTAACACATCAAAATTACAGTTGTCCGATTACCGTTTAAGTCCCCATTTTTCGTTTTTAAAAAGTAAGTCATTTCATGATGGCGTCTTGAGTGTTATATCCAGATCCGATTTCATCACTTTTTGTCTTTTTTTCTCATGTTGTATCATATCTATGAAAGAATATGTCAGCTTTCTTAAAAATACGTAATTTTAAAAAACACATCTTCCTGCCAAAAATCACGCACAATTACTATAGAACTAAGAACAAACATTTCAAATATTGAAGCACAATTTTGATCAAAATATTAAGTGTTATACATCATTGGAGAGAATAGATTACGTGTAACAAGGGCATGAAAGAAATTTTGACATATGTAATTTAAGTTACGTGACAGAGCTCTTCAAAGTAAAATTGCAATTTTCAAATTGCTGTAAAAATGGAAGTTGACATTACAGAACAAAAATGAAAACATCAAATGGATAGGACTCAACAAAGGCAATAATATTTGTGCAGGTTACAAGGTCACCGAAGGTCAAGGTCACAATATACAAAAATTAGGCACTTAATGAAAAAATAGAAGCAATCGATTGAAGATTACATAGACATCAAAATTACAATTGTCCGATTAACCCCTAAGGCCACATTTTTCGTTTAACAAAAGTAAGTGGTTTAATGATGGCGGCTGACCTGGGTCAATTTTTGCTAATTATAAAATCATTATTGGTTAATTTTAACTAATTGTAAAAATAAAATTTCAAATATCAAATATATATAATTACTGAAGTTGAAATTTCAAGTTTGAGTCGAATGACTTCACAACCAGGAGTGATGTCGTTATTTTTCACAAAAATATTTTTGACAAGCACAATGTTTATCAACATGTTAAGTTTTATTTCGATAAGGTCAAAATTGTGGAAGTTAGAAAAAGTGTTAAATGTTAAAATCAAAAAGACAGCGACAAAAGTCAAAATTTTAAATTTTTTTAAACTGTCTGCTATCGTATTAAGGCTAGTTCAAAGAACTTTACAAGAAAGGTCCGAGGAAAAATTGGATTTGAAATAGAGCTGTTATTTGAGAGAAACTAAAAAATTTGGGATGTTAAACGTCATTTCCAGTTTGGCAAAATTGCGTCTTTTTACATTTAAATAACGATGAGCACTAGTTTACGTTAGAATATCGCGTCAGATTATGTGAGACATTTGAGACAAAGCAGTGCGTTCTACGCACTGCAAAAAAAAAGGCTCACAGTTTTCACAAATGATTTGCAGGAATACCTTTATGTTGTTTTCAAACAATATCAGTTTCCAGTTCAGTATATAAGATTGTACACAGGTTGCAAGCTTCATTATTACACTCAAAATAATTTTGACTATTTACAGAAGAAAGATGCACAGGAAATTCAGTTTCATGTTAAATAAGAAATTTTACCTTTAAAAATGTTTCATAAACATTGATTAATGATACATGGTCTCCTTCTTCCACAGTAAATTTTCTACGACATTTATCCTACAAAGATTTAAAATATTCCCTTATTTATCAGAATCTTCTCAAATTTGCCTTGAAGTGATGTCTTCTCATGAAATTGAATGTCTGTTTGATTTTGGCTATGAGGTGTTTTATTATGAAATTAACTGAACTGAGTGATTATTTGCTATAAAGGTTTAATTAAACTAAGAATCCAGAAAAAAGTGACAAATTTTGAGGTAAGATAGCTTGCTAGGCATGGTAACATATGCTCACTGGCAGCATTGAATTTGAATAATAAATTGAGCAATAACTCAAAAAACATTCACTGTATGAATATTGAAGTCAAGGGAAAAAACTCAAAAACTGTTCATGGAAAATCGTCAAATTCAAACTTGATCACCATCTTATCTATTTCAATACTCAGACCAAGTTTCATCAAATCTATTAAAAAATTGCAGCTTATTTTGCACCCACACAATTTTTGACGCAATTTTACTAAGTCAAGGGCAATAACTCAAAAACCATTCACTAAAAAAAGTCGGAAATTCAGATTGACTAATGTCTTATCAATTCTGATGCTTACACCAAGTTCCATCAAAATCCTTTGAAAATTAAAGCTTCTTATTGCAACCAAAATAGAATTTTGACTCAATTTCACTAAGTCAAGGACAATAACTTAAAACCGTTCATTGAAAAACTGTCAAACTTGACTGAGGTCTAATCAATTCCAATGCTCACACCAAGTTTCATCAAAATCCATTAAAAATTGGAGGATTTATTGCATCAACACTTAAATTTTACAAAGTCAAGGGTAATAACTAAAAAAAAGTTCATTGAAAAATCTTCAAATTTGAACTTGACCGCTGTCTTATCAATTCCAATGCTCACACCAAGTTTCATTTATATCTATTGAAAATTGTAGCTTCTTTTGCGTCTACAACAAATATAGAGGCAAGGTGCAATAACTCAAAAACTGTTTATCGAAAAATAGTCCAAATCGAACTTGACCACCGATGCTGATACCAAGTTTCATTAAAATCCATAGAAAAATTGTAGCTTCTATAGTGTCTACAACAAATGAATTTTGACACAATTTTACTTAGTCAAGGGCAATTACTCATAAACTGTTCATCGAAAAATAGTCATATTCGAACCTGATAACAACCTTAGCAATTCCAATGCTCATACCAAGTTTCATTCAAATCCATTAAAAATTGTTGCTTCTATTTCATCAACAATAAATTCTGACGTGATGAAAAATCTTCAAATTCGAACTTGATTGCCGTCTTATCAATTTTAATGCTCAAACCTAATTGCATTAAAATCCATTGAAAATTGTAGCTTCTATTGTGTCTACAACAAATATAGAGGCAAGGGCAATAACTAAAAAAAAGTTCATCAAAAAATCGTCCAAATCGAAGTTGACCGCCGTCTTATCAATACCAGTGCTCATACCAAGTTTCATTAAAATTGTACTTCTATAGTGTCTACAACAAATGTTGATGGACCGACAGACCAACGGACGGACAGGGGCAACCACAATATACGTCCGCATAATTATGTATTTATTGACTGTTTACCCATGTGTTGTGTGCTATAATGTATCCACCTACGGATCAACTAAAAGATAGCTTGCCAGGCAAGGTAATATACGCCCACTGGCAGCATTTATTTCAAATAAAAACTTTTCAGTAAGGTTACAATAAGTGGAATGAATTATTCAACCTACCAACCTATTTTATTCTAGGGTCTCTAGTTTCATTAAAAACTGTCAAGAATTGTACCTAATAACAACTCATTAAATATTTTTTGGTATTTTTATGATTTGCAATAGGGTTCACCCTTAATAATATTTTGATATTTTTAATTCTTAATAAGGCTCATCCTTGGTTGATATTAAACAATTTCAGCGAGTTTTGTCAAAAAGGAATGTTTAGAGTGTTCACAAGCCAAAAGTTGAAAGCGTTTTTGAAAACAGGCGCAATAACTGACACTAAATATTTTTCGATTTATCTGATTTTCAATAGGGTTTATCCTTGTGAGAAAACAAATACTAAAGCCAAGTTTCATCAAAATCCATTCAAAATTGTTCTTTCTAGAGTGTTTACGAGTTAAATTGAACGCGTTTTCAAAAACAAAGTCAATAACTTGTACTAAATATTTTTCAATTTTCAATAGGGTTCATCCTTGGGAGACAACAAATACTCCAGCCAAGTTACATCAAAATCCATTAAGAATAGTTCTTTCTAGAGTGTTTACAAGCTAAAATTGAATGCGTTTTCAAGAACAAGGGCAGTAACTCATACTAAAAATTTTTCAATTTAGCTGATTTTCAATAGGGTTTATCCTTGAGTTATAACACACTCTCACACCAAGTTTCATCGAAATCCATCAAGAATTGTGCCATGTAGAGTGTTTACGAGACAAAAATCGAACGCGTTTAAAAGAACAAGGGCAATAATTCATATTAGATATATTTTGATATTTTTAATTTTCAATTAGGCTCATCCCTTGCGATATCCAACAATTTCAGTGAGTTTTGTCAACATAGGTCATGAATTGTACCTTCTAGAGAGTTTATTAGCCAAAAAGTTAAACCCGTTTTCAAACACAAGGGCAATAACTGACACTAAATATATTTCAATTTATTTGATTTTCAATAAGGTTCATCCTTGGATAAAAACAAATACTCAAGCCAAGTTTTATCAAAATCCATTAAGAATTGTTCTTTCTAGAGTGCTTACAAACTAAAGTTGAACGCGTTTTCAAACACAAGGGCAATAACTGATACTAAATATTTTTCGATTTAAATGAATTTCAATAGGGTTCATCCTTAGGTGATTACAAATACTCATGCCAAGTTATGTCAAAATTGCTCAAGAATTGTGACTTGTAGAGTGTTTACAAGGCAAAAATCCAACACATTTTGTAGAACAAGGGCAATAATTCCTATCAAATATATTTCGATATGTGCTATTTTCAAAAGGGTTCATTCTTTGGTGATATTAAACAATTTCAGCAAGTTTCGTCAAAATCGGTCAATAACTGTGCTTTGTAGAGTGTTTACAAGCTAAAAATTGAACGTGTTTTCAAAAACAAGGGCAATAACTGATATTAATTTTTTTTCGATTTGACTGGTTTTCAATAGGCTTCATCCTTGGGTGATAACAAATACTCAGGCCAAGTTTCATTAAAATCCATTAAAAATTGTTCTCTCAAGAGTGTTTACAAGCTAAAATTGAATGCGTTTTCAAGAACAAGGGCAATAACTCATACTAAATGTTTTTCGATTTTGCTGATTTTCGATAGGGTTTATCCTTGAGTTATAACATACTCTCACACAAAGTTTCATCAAAATCGGAAAAAAAAAAGAATTGCACGTTGTAGAGTGTTTACGAGCCATTCAAGAACAAGGGCACAAACTCATACTAATTTTTTTCCGATTTCGCTGATTTTCAATAGGGTTGATCCTTGCGTGATCATAAACACTCATATTAAGTTTCATCTAAATCCGTCAAGAATTACACCGTGTAGAGTGTTTACGAGTAATTGTGGACGGATGCACCGACGGCCGGACCGACGGCCGGACCGACGGCCGGACCGACGGCTGGACCGACGGGCGGACCGACGGACGGACGGATGTGGGTGACGACAATATACGCACCCCATTTCATGTGGGCGTATAAAAATGGACCAGTAAAAAACTTTTTGAAATAGTTTGGGAGTCTTCTATTTTATTGAACATTCACATAATTATGTTGGCGTATAAAAATGACTAGTTCTATAGTGTTTTCTAAATACTGCACACAATCTAACAAATACATCATCTAAACTATAAGCATAACTGGATTATTTATTTAGCTGGTACATTTTGTTGAAATAGTATAAGAAGACTCTTCATGTCAACTTGACACTACAAGACATTCTATTTCCATGATGAATTTCTAAACTCATTTTGCCTGAGGAACAATTGTATAAGGTAATCAACAGATATGTTGAAAATCAACTTAAGGATAACAAGAGAAGAAAAAAAAAACCTTACGGATTGAATTCTTTGAGAAGAGGGTGTAATGAAAACATTCTGTATCTGTGTCATAGCTGCTACAGTTAAAGCTTCTTCAGAACAACCATATTCACCTATAACAACACAAATTTTTACTCAAAAATATGCACGTTCTTAATTTCAGCAAATTGTTGGCACTGAGTCAATATCTTGTACAGTTGCATTTCATATGCAATAAATCAGCTTATTTCAAGTTAGAATCCAAACACATTACCTGACACTAATAACATCTTGGCAAACATTGGTGATAGAGGAAATTCAGCCATTTGTTTTCCTAATTCTGATTTTAAATTACAATTATCATCAATAGCTGTAAAATATGAATATTTCAAGAATAAATTGATAGTAGTCTATCTTTTGCCAATATTAACACAGGACTCAACATAAAATACAACAGTTTGACAGAATATCAATTGACAAACCAAATCAGTGATGACCTTTGTTTTTTATCTCCTTTTCATTTGTAGGGTCAGTTTTGTATTGGTGCACAGAAAATGAATATTTAATAAATATTATATTTTAGTGGTTATCGTTAATTTATATCATGCCACAATGAAAAGTGTCTTGTAACATATGTCAAAAGGAACATACCATCTAAAGCATATAGTAATTCTAATCCTTTTACTAGATTCTGAGCTGGTGGTGGCTGAATATTATAAAAAAAATTAGATGTTTTTAATTGCAATGAGAGCATACAGGAATATTTCATAAGATTACTTTTAAATAAAAGCTATTACCTTATCAAAGTAAACAATGACGGAATCACTTGCACAATTATTAACTTTAAATACATGTACCATATGAAATACCTACTTAAAGACTTGCAACCTCTTAGTATGACAGAAAAGACAATCCAATAAATCCACGAAACTGAGTACATCATAATTATTAATTTTAAACAATTAAGAAGAGTTTGTTTTTAGTTAGAGTAATGGCTATACCGTTTTATTTAGAGATTCTATTCTTTACCTGGTAAGTCCAATGATGATTATATTCTCTTTTTGACTAAGCCTGAGAGTTAAATTTTACATTCATTAGAAGGCAATATTCCTTTAAAAGAATATTAAACATTCTAATAGGATTTATTCATATAAACTACTTACAGAAAGAAAATGAAACCTGACAATATTAGATATTCCAAGAGCTTTAAGCTGCAGTATAACTGGTGCCATATCAGATCTTTGTATCTCTGGTATTGTAGAGGAAGGTAATTTATCAAAATCTTCTTCTATTATGACAGAAAATATCAGGTATAACTAAATATATTTCAATTATATAAAAATTTATCATATATGTAAATTAAGCTGTACAATGTTCAAGGAAAATAGTATGCTTGTCTGGGTTGTAAAGGGTATGCTGAGTTTATCCTTGTGTTGAAAGAATCAGCACCTTTTTATACATAGTAATTGTTGTCTAGGACAACTCACAAGTATATTTTCAGCTGAGAAAATAGAAGTGAATCTACCAATTTGTCAGAGATGACTACAAACCTGTATAAAGACGATATGCTTTGCCTGCCCTCACACGCCCAGCTCTTCCTGCTCTTTGATTAGCTGAAGCTTGTGATATAGGTGTAATGATCAAACTTTCTAAAATATACAATCATACTTCATTTATTACTATCATTTACTGTGCTATAATAAAACTAAACTTTCAATTTACTTTGCTAATATCTCATTATGTATTGTCATGTATTTATGCAAAGTTTTTCCACACAATCTTTTAAAGGAATACTATTTTAATTAAAAATTTTGGCCAGAACAGTAGTAATTACCAGTAGGACATATTCAACCTTAAGCCATTCATTTCTTAAAGGGATAATAGGTCTTAGAATGAACATAAGATTTGAAATTTTAAATTAGGTCAGTAAAAGCTCTATTCATCAGTAGATATACCTGCTACCATAAATAACATAAAAAAATAAATATCCAAAAAACTAGGTAAATATCGATTAAGATGTATTTGATTATTGAAAAACGTTTAATAAATTAAATTAAATCAAAAATGACTTAGTTCTGCGAGTTTTCAAGATTTTAAGAAGTTTTGTTACTTTGTGACACCAGGTAAGTTACCTGATGAATATACACTCATACACCTTTCTTTAGAACTAAAATTTTATGTCCATGCTAAGACTCAGTATCCCTTTAAAACTTTCTGAGGTTTATGAGCTAAAAGTTGAACATGTTTTTAAGAATAAAGGCAATAAATCGTTTCAAATATTAATAAAGGCAATAACTCAAAAAGAATGGTCAAATTCTGACTTAACCAAGATTTCATCATTTTAAATGATAACATAGAATTTCATTACAATCTTATGAAATTTGTAGACTCTATTCACAAACAAAGTCAAGGTCAATAACTCATAAACCATTCAACGAAAGATCATCAAAATCAAACTTGGCCAAGATCTCAATAATAGAAACAACCACACCAAATTTCATTCAAATTAGATATAAACTGTAAACTGTATTCACAACCTAAGTCTAATACGTTTTCTACTAAGAAAAGAGCAATAACTCAAAAACTTTTCATTGAAAAATTGTTACAATGATTTGCCAAGATCTTATCATTAAGATCGGATGAAAACTGTAGAATTTGTTTTTACTCAGTCAATGGCAACTACTAAAAGAAAGGCCATTGAAAAATTGTCAAATTCGAACTTGTCCAAGATCTTATGGATACAATCCTACACACAAAAAATCTGACCAAAACTGTAGCCTCTATCTGGTTCACAAGCCACTTGAACATTTTTTTTATGTATAAAGCGTTAAAAAATTTTAGTATTTGGATTAATTTGATTAAAATCTGACTAAAACTGTAGCCTTTGTTGCGTTTACAAGGCAATTGTGGACAGACAAACCAAAAGGACAGGACAAAAAGTAAAAATTATACAGATGTATATATATACATCTGTATCAGTTAACCTACATCATAAAATTGCACACTACAAAGCGAAGATAATGTGGCATGATTCAAATACATTCAATTACCCACCTACACCAGTCTTTGGATTATAACCTTTAATCTTAACAAAACCACAATCAATTACTGAAAAAACAAATAATATTTTAATTATAAAAGGCTTAATGTCAACAGACTTATTCATGATCAAGTTACCAAAGTCAAAGATGTCAACAACTAATGATCATACCAAAATTAATTCCAGCTGAAAACAGTAATATACTTAAATTAAAGTAGAGGTGATTAAAAACTAAGAGTGCTCTTTGTCAAGGGGCAATAATACGCCCACAATAGTTATGGCAACAAATTCCTCAAGGCTGTTGATTTTGATAAATGAAGGAATTTTTCTGATATATTTTCGTCAAAATCCATCAAGAAATTATTTTTCTATCATGTCCATAAAAACTTTCAGGCCTTTTGAAGAACAAAGGCAATAACGCAATAATTTTTCTATTGGTATGATATTCAATTCATCATTTGGGTCATTGGGTTTTTACTAACCAATCTAATTTTATCTTAAAGTTCTAAACATATTCATAATGAGTGTTTTGTACTATATCATTGGAAAGAGCACACAAAGCATATAAAAAATCTGAAACCCTCTAAATAAATTAGGTCACAATCAAGAGTGGTAAATTTTTGCTGTTTTCTACGGTGGCTCAAATACGACATAATTATTTTTTTTATTTTGAATTAAAAATTTTATTTTAAAGGAAAATTTTCCCCTTGAGGGGGGAAAAGTCTGGTAGTTTTTTTTTAAAAAATTTGTTTCAAACATGAGTGAGCACGAGTTGCACCCTATAGCTAATGAAGTGAAAAACGCTAAGAAATATTTCTATGAAAAATTACCCTGATCATCACCAAAATCGATAGGGATCATCTTCATAATTCCCCCCAAAAAAATAAAAATCAAAAGAATCCTTGCATAATTGTAGCCTGTAGAGTGAGTATGAGGAAAAACAGATGGCCCCGGAACGGACGGACCCGAAAAGGATTACAAAATATACGCCCATACTAATGTGTGGGCGTATAATAAAACAGGAAGTTGATGTTGGAGGTCAAAAGAATAAAAGAATCAGCTGACTGCCAAGGTCAATGGCCTTTGACCTGCAAAGATTCAAGGTCATCAACAGTCAAGGTCACGAGTAATGATCCTTCAAACTTTGAAAAGATAGCTTGCAAGACAAAAAAATATATACACCCACTAGCAGCACTGAATTTCAATAATAACTTCGGCAACTAACTCGAAAAACCATTCATTGAAAATTGTTTTCAATCAAGAAACAAGCTCTCTATCGTATCCATAAAGAATTGAAGCAATAACTCAGATTTAATAGACTTTATTTCAATTTTTAAAAAGATTAATACACTTTATATATCACTTCAACCTTTATTTTGCTTCTTTCAATTTTTGTCCAAAATTCAAACTATGGCATAAATTTCATTTCAAACATCAATTAATTTAATACTCGTATTAGTTAAATGTAACTGAGAATAAAATTCTGTTTCAACCGGCAATTAATAAAAAATCTGACTATGATTTTAACATTTTTAGTAAAATCATGTTTTTAACAGAAGTAAAGAAAAAAGGTTTTCTTATATCATTTTGGAAATTAAATCTGAACATTAATTTAAAACAAAAATTTTTTAATTCTAGAGCCAATTATATCTTTGGCACATTTCAAAAACTGAAGTCCAAGAGGCAAAAATATGGGAAATAAAATTTAAAACAATTAACATTTGCAAATGTAGTCCAAGTGAGGTGCGAAAATATCGGAAAATAAAATTTAAAAGAAAAGAAACATAAGCAATGAGGAAAGTCTGATAAAATATAATTTTATCACATTGGTATTTGTGATATTTCAACAAAGTACTCACTATAGACAATACCATTTATTGTTATTGAAGTTTCAGCTATATTGGTTGCTACAACAATTTTTCTAGTACTTTGAGGTGTACGACTAAAAACTCTCATCTATAATGTAAAATCATTGTTTAATTATTTTTAACTCTTCCATTGTTAATTAATAGACCAACAAATGATAGGGAAATATGTACAATATAACAGACCTGTTCTGATGCTGGCAAACTACCATACATTGGTAAAATTTGTAATTTTTCACTATCTTTAGACAATTTCCTTGCTTCCTCTCTGAAAATAAGAGTTTTAAAAGTAGTATTATAAGCCATGAAACTAAATTATTCAATTATAAATAATATCCTGTTTTTCACCACTAAAATCTATTTAGATGATTACAAGTTCTTGAACAACTAGTAATATTTGAGTTATTTTTAAAAACTGTCACATAAACACCTTCAAGCCAGTAGACAAGAAATGGATATAACTGATACAGATTTCACACAGAAAAATCTATTTTGCCAAAAATGTCCACATATCTTCACCTTTTAAATCAATATTTTTATATATACATTCTGATCTAAGTTTTTTTTGTATCAAAACAAAAGGGGCAATTTATGGATTAATGTGTAAGGCAAGAAACATTTTGCTGTGAGGCATGGATTGATTTTTTTTTCTTTGAAAAATCAATTATGTCATGTAATAGCTGTAAAAATTTTAGTAAAATCTTAGTTAAGTATGAAAATGTTTTGTGGAACCTTCTTTTGATTTATGGCAAAAGAAGTAGTTAAGACCCAATTAGTTGATAGTGGAATAGTAGTGGAATTTTAAGAAATGAAAGTGGGAGGCAGGATCCCATTTTTGGGGTTGCATGAATGCATGATGCCAGCAACCTTTATTTCCAACACTATTATTATAGCAAATTTTATGTTATTTAATTCTAATAATTTTGTTTTTTAGATGCAAGATATTTCTGTGCCTGTCTGCAATCAAGTTTTTATTGGTCTTTGTTGAATTCTTGTCAATTCAGATGTGAATAAAGTTGAATTATCAAAATCTTTATAAGCATGTGCATTCACGTTTTTTTCTTCAGATTGTTATTTTGTAATAAATCCATATAGTGGACTACATGGAGGTTACTTTTGAGATTTGAAAGGAAATATACAGGGCAACAATTACATTTCTTGTAAAGGTATTAAAGCATCCTTTGATGTTAATATAAGGGAGATAACTTACATTAATAAATCAACAACTTTCATCACTTCATCCTACAATAAAATGTAAAAAACAATCAAATGACTTGTCAAAATCTAAACATATAGTTCCAATTGGTCCAGTACCTAAAGTCTTTCAGACATAAAAGATAGACATACAAGTTCATTTACAAAAATAACAGCTTGGTACTCGTAGATTTGGCTAAACATCTTGGCATTGATAATTATAATAATGGGGAAAGATGACTTATTCTTTCACATGCCACTTTTTGCTTAAGTTCATACTGCTTTAACTAGCAGAAACACATCTGATATTACCTGGCCAGTTAGAAACACCAATACATCACCCGGCCTCTGAGTAAAGTGGACTTTCATAACAGTTTCCACTGTGTATTTTAAATAATCTGGTATGGGACTGAAAGATATACAAAAAACAGTCACCCAAAAATGTTATATGCCCATAGAAAAATTAAAACATTTTTCCATATTGTCATGATTCTCATTCTAAACAATACTAGTTTGATTAACCCTTGATTTCACATGTTTAGATTCAATACTAGATCTAGGACAATTACTCATGTGAATTGTCCCAAATGAACCTTTATTGACTAGAAATTTCATAAGACATTTTGATCTCATTCAGTCCAAGGGCAATATCATTTCAAAAATCTTGAAACTCAACCTCATTCCAGATCTTATTCTTAAATAGAATCATACCAGGGCTGTGTATATATGACTCACGTGACTCAAATGTTAGGTGAATTGGGTCACCTCACAATCATATAATTATGGTGTAAGAAGATCAAGAAAGCTTCTCAGGGAAGGTAACATAAAACTCTCAATCATGTTTTTTTTATCACAGAAATCATATTGTAAAAGCATTGTGTGAAGATGAATTTAACTTACTCAATGGTATAATGAATATCAACAGGATATTCTCTACCTTCTATTGTTAATATGGTTGCTGTATCATTCCTTAAATATATACATTTCACTGTGAAATATTTCTATAAAACTCTGTAACTGATGTATAGAGTAATATTTTAACAGTGTAAATTATATTTTTATTGTACATTACATAGCACAGCTACTGATACGGCTTAAAAATAATCAAACTAAGTCATTATATCCATTACCAACACTTTAAAGTACAGTTAAGATGAAACAAAAGAGATTCTCTTTAAAAGAGTGTTTTAGCATTACTTACTCTTTATTATCACTTTCATTGGTGTTGAAAAATTCACATATTTCCTGAAATTAAATGTTAGCTTGCTTGGCATGTACTTTATTTTCATATTAGTTGATCTGCCACAATTCATACAATATTAAAATCAGGAATATGAAAAATGGAAATTGTTGAAACATTGTGTACAATATATAACTTCATAATATTGTAATAATTTTTTGTTTTAAATAAGATCTCTACCTCTATACCTTGTATATATATGTTGATAAGGGAATATTAAGATCCAGGATGGATAGGTACAAAATACACTATTTTCAGAACATAACAAATACAGTTTGTACTGTTTCTTCAGTTACATTATAATACAAATGAAGTATTGGCATCTCTAGGTAAACTACTCAAACATGGTTTTCAATCAAAAAGTCTAAAGCATAAATCTAAATAATTGTTAGACAGAATGGTTCAATTCATATTCTATAGCTACTTGAAACTTTCATCATTTTAAAATATATTATACCTCTGCATTCAATGTAGCAGATGTCACAATTAGTTTTAAATCATCTCTTTTCTTTTGAATCTGAAAAATAAAAATCCACAGTTCAAGTTGTGGGCATATTGGTGCCAAACCATCCAGAGCTTTGAACGTGAGCAGGAGGATTTTAAACATAATTCTATCACTTACATTGTTTGAATACAGACTTTTTTTAAACATACTCTTGGTGATAATTTTAAACAAACTGTAATTGTTAAATAATATATACAGAAGTACTACCTTCCTCAATAATCCCATTATAATATCTGTATTTAATGATCTTTCATGAGCTTCATCCAACATAATGATACTTTAAATAGAAACAACAATAAAAAGAATCTATTTATTGAGACTTTGCATCAATTATAAAAATCTTAAACATTTTCAAACAATGGAGGTTACAGGAGTCACCTAGTTTTAAATGACCATATTCCTACATGTTACATCTATTAGTCTACCTAGTATGAAACTAATTAGTTGAAAGTTGATTGTAAGGGTTAGTACAGGGGCGTAAGATGTGTACATAACAGACCAAGTTATACGAGCAACCAGTACAAAAATTTCATCAGGAGGATTTTATTTCTATGTATAAACATACCAATTTCATCAAAATCACTTCAAACTTGTAGATTCAAGATTGTGAACTGTGGAACAGACTGAACAAAAATATGATATGGGTGCATGCCATGTTCACATGAGATAATGAAATGGACACTTTTTTAATTTGTGAAATTTCTTATTTTTACTCTTTGTGTATTGCAAAGACTGAAATATGTGCATTACAATGCATTTTTATTTTAATTAAGAAATATGATTGCTATTTAAAATTTAATCATAATAATCTAACGAGTATTGTTTTTGTCATTTAGTGAGGTTGATTATACATTAAGAGATACAGTGAAACCCCTCTAAACCGACAGGCTGTCGGACTTTTGATAAATGCCGATTTGGAGGGGTTGCCAGTTTACCTGTAGTAGTGGTAATATGTATTCATCTTTCATGCGGTCACCGGATTAATGTCAATTAATACGAATTCAGATGCTGGTTTAGAGAGACCAATTAACTACTTTGGGAGTGAACCTCAATCCTGGATTGCCGTTAAGAGAGGATTCCGGTTTACCGGGATGTATCTCCTATATATTTTATAGTGATTCGGTCAGGTCTTTTCATATATTCGGTTTACAGGAGAACTGGTTTATAGAGGATGCGGTTTGAAGTGGTTTCACTGTATCAATAATTTTTTTGGTAGATACAATCAAAAAATTATTAGTCACCTATATTTGGACAGAAGTGGGTCTTTCATTATTTCCCTAATTAGCATACCATCAGTTAAAAACTGAAATAAAATAGTAAAGACAATTCATTAAGCATTTCTAAGGGTAGAGTCTTCTTGAAGTTAAAATTGAATTGTAGCCAGTGGTACTTTTCAGATTGAAAATTTAACTTGGAATAGATTATTAATTTAAAATAATACACTTGTCCACAAAACAAGATCTAATTTCATGAAATTCATGTACAAGAAGACACTAGATATATATATATTTTTGTTTTTTTAATAAAGTGCTCAAAATTGTCTTACTTTAAGTTTCGTGTTGTTTTCATCTGTACAGTCATCAAACCTAATTAAATAACCAACTTCATCACCTAATAAGCACCCTCTTTCTTCAGCTACCCGTGAACAAACCTACATTCAAATTTCAAATTGAACTTTAAAATATAATTCAAATCATTAGTGGTGGAAAATAATATTGCATAACTGAGTTATTCATAAGCTACTAGTGATGGAAGAACCGGATGTCACTGTATAAAGAAAGAAATACTCACAGTAACAGCAGCTACACGTCTTGGTTGTGTTACACCTATACAATATCCCTGGTTACCCCAACCAGCTTCTAATAAATACTATCAATAAATAAACATCACATCAGTAATATACCCATATTTACATCAAATTAACTAGCTCAAGATCATGGAATGAAAATCTCCTATAATTTTGTCACTTACTGCGTCAAACTGATGATATGGATTTTTGCGTAAGATGTATTATTTTATAGATGTGCAAATTAGATACTTAATCAGTATTATAAGGACTACACAAACCTGGGGTATTTGAGTACTTTTACCACATCCTGTTTCACCAATAACAACTACTGTTTGAAATTTCTCCACTAAATACAGTATATTATTACGATGCTGAAATATAAACATTGTATTAAACCAATATTCCAAGCACTGAATAAATTAAAATAAAAAACAGTTTATCAACAGGATATGTACTTAAACGGACAAGTTTCTAAACAGTTTAACCAACCATACAGTGGAAATTTTTTAGCTAAGCTATTTAGAAAGTGTTCACATCTCACCATTGAAATTTGAGATTTCAAAAGTATTATGTGTGTCCAGAATTATTCATGTTTGGAAGCTTAAATTATGATTTATAATTTATTGAGTCCATGCCATATAAAGAAAGACAAATATACGGAATAATTTTAATATTATATCAAACGTACTTGAAAGACCGGTAATTTAAGTCTTTGTTGTTCTATTGTCAAGTTACGATATGGATTATAAACAGTAGTAGTTGAATCTGTATCATGCTCTTTTATTCTTTCTTGATTCAGCTGACTTCCAGGAGGTTCACTGCCTAAAACAGAAATCCTTCCATTAGTAACAAGATAACTATATTTATAGATGTTATGTTCCTTACCTAATATCTGAGGGTAGTTGATGCCACTGCCAATGAGACTAAAAATATATTTGTGTCAACAGGTTATTAGGTCTATGCCAGTAGTCTGAGCAGAGCAAATGATAATCAAAATTTTTTATAATTTTTTTAGATAATCGGATCATCAGCCTCAATTTAGTAGGTTACTGGTACTGTTACTGTACTGCATAGAGGTATTAATAGAAAGAACTAGAGGGCTAACTCCAGAACGAGGTTGAAGTCACTATGTATGCCACCGCCATCTTGTTTGTACGGGAAAAGACGCCAAATGTCCTACAGCCGAAATAGATGTTTTTTAAGAAGCAAATTCATAATTATGGTCCTTTCCTGCTAGGCTTATAATTGTTAAAAGAAACAAAGTTTTGTTATTGTCCTACTAAATAATTACATTCTAGCTATAAGTAAACCTAAGTGTCGGAGTCATGGCTACTCGTAACCATTGAGATTAACTGATTGACCTAGCTGTGCTGCAATTCTATGAAGTTATCAAATTGATTTCTTGTAACCACGTACCTTTTAAAAATCCCTAAATAATAAATTCAAATTCTTAAACCTAGCCAATGACCTAAGAGCACAGGCCCAAATTCATCAGTGGCCAAGTTAGATCTTCTTTTAATTTTATGTTCATTTTAAGTGGTATCATTCCATTAAAATATATTTGAGCTAATAAGCGGTGTTTTGCACACGCTTTTAGCATTAGCTTTTTACTATAGCCAGCGTAGATTACGCTGCTTTTTGTCATACAATCAATATGGCGTCAATGGTCCACTAATGGCTTCAAGTCAGTCCTCTAGTCTTTATTATTACCTCTATGCTGTACTATTAATTATGAACAGTAGATTATCGGTACTGTTACTGTTACAAACACTGTTGTTACACTTAGTCAGTGTTTGTCTTGCTTTGATAAAAATATAATTTTTGACTTGCTTTATTTTTATCAAGGCAAACTAGGCTAGAAAAGAAATTCTAAGACTAACACTGTTAGTCACAGTACCATTTTGAAGCTGCTTTTCCAATTCTGATAAAAAATAATGTATAAAAAAAAAACGTTTATTTTGCTCTGATCACTACCTACAGATGGGAGATAATAAAAACGTCAATAATAAAATTATTATTTGAAGATAAACTTACCTGGTTTCCAAAATTTCATAGGTACATTTCTAGTACTTGTATTTCTAGTTGAGGAACGATTCATGTTTAGTAAGGGTAATAACTTTTTATGTCAAATAAGAAAATCTATCTTTATACCAAAGTTTATTTATGTTTTTGTGGATTGAACATTTCGCGCGCCTTCTACTACTTCCGGTGTCATGTATCTATTATTAGTAACACTTGCTATTTTGTCATTGCGTGCATCACAGAGTATTTTTACTGTGATTGCATCTTCGGGACATATATTTAGGTCCTTACTCGATCCAGACAAGATTAATTCCTTCCATTTCTTTTTTCGCATTGATAACCCCACACCATTAGGGCACAACTTGATAGGGGTGTCAAATAAGAATAGCCAATATAATCAAAATATTCCCTTTATTAGTATGTGTATGGACTATTTCAGACCCATATTGTTAAATTGTTCATTTGCTAATAAATATTGGACCATAAGACAATCTATTTAATGATTCGTTATTTTTGGTCTGTGGCACAAACACTAAGAATTGATAAGAAGATATACATCCACCAGGAAAATCTTCACATAGAATTATTTAAAGATTTCGATCTCGACTCTTGGCCAAATGATTCTTTCTGACATCAGGAAGTTGGTGAATATTACTATTTATTTAATATTATAAATTTATTTTCAAAAATAATTTTAACATATCAGTGTAGATAGAAAGAAATGCATTGGTATATCAAAAATAATGTAGGCCTAATACTTAAAAATAATTTATTCCATAAATAAGTACATGAAAACTAAACTAACAAGTAATACCTCAGATTTCAACAACATTCATATTTCATTAATATAAAAGTTTAGACATAAAGAAAATCACAAAAACATACATTGTCTCAATTCTCAACACAACAACAAAAATAATTTCAATAAGTTATTGTTAATTTATACAGTTCATTCTTTTTATCACAAAAAATTATAATAATTTAGCATATTATTTACAGAAGCAACATCAGCCATTTCCCTTATGCTGAATTACAGATCTAAGTTACAGTTCATCACTGTCTAAATCAAGTTCATAATTCCTGAAGATGATAAATTGCAGTTCATTACTACTTATCATCCTTGCTTATTTATAAATTGCAGAATATGACTAAGATATTGAGTTATCACAAAAAATTCAGTTTACAAATTCCACCATTTAATTTGTTGTAATAAACTACAGTTCACTATTGTCACCATTATAACTTCTTGTTTTATCACGAGAGAAGCTTAAAGACTTTTTCAATTGATCATAACTCCAATGGAGTTGTTCAACCTCATGCCGATGTCTATGCTGTTCCTCTTCTAATTCTTTCAATAAATGTTCATTTGTTTGAACTAATGCTCTAAATAATAATGAACATAATTTCTAGAATTATATAATTTGATTACTATTTAAAGAAGCATTCATTTAATATTAGAACATTCATAAAATCAAACTGGTTTTACACATACCGAGCTTATGAGATAAATCTGCCCAAGACATCTGCATGAGTACTCTACTTTTAGATTTTTAGTGGTCTTAAACGTCCACAGATGTTTGCACACAAGGGCTCTGTTTAGTGCCCCTCTGAACAAGCCTGGACCTTCAGATTAGTGAGCAAGTGTCATATAGTAAGCAGTAAGTGTAAGCAGTTCTATTACATCAATAGAACAGAATATTTTTTTCTAGTCCAATAGAAAAAAAAGCATTAAAAATTCAGTGTCTTTCTTGCAAACTAAGGGGTAAAGATGAACTTACGTATGACTTTCTTGCAACATGTTAGTTAATTCTTGTAGTTGAGCAAATTGCTTTAGTCTAACCCTTAAACCCTCTACTTCATGAGACAATGCTTCATTTTTCCTTTCTAATTCCTCTAAAAACAATAAAATATATATATGTAATGAAATAAATTTGATCTATGATTGATAAACACCAGATTATTCTTATAGTTAAAGTAGTCAATGTCAAAAGAAAAAGATATAGTCAAAGATAAAAGAATGCAAATTGTCTATGTATCATTCAGCAATCAGACATTTTAGATATCAATACTTGTGAATTACTTACAAATGCTAATTTTGAAGCATGTACACTGAGGGTCACCTATTCGCTATGAGACAAATTGCATAGCTTACAGTATAACCTAATAGGCTAAGCTATAAAATTATGCACATCTAGGTTCAATTTGAAAAATTGATACAGTCTTAAGTGGGAATAAATATATAAAGGTCTGGCTTGTATAGTACTAGTCATACTAATTCTAAGAGTTGAATCTTCATGTTTATGTCTGGAGCAGAAACAGAATGAGTGAAAATGTCTTGATTTAACAATACCTATGTGTGACTGATTAGAAGCTATATTCTGTTGTTCTTGATTCTTTAATTTTATCTTCAAGTTTTTATTCTCTGTGACATATTTTGTTACTTCTTCTTGTAGGCTTTCCTGTAATACAAAGAATTATGGTAGAAACCGAGAGAATGCATTGATATCAATCAATTTAGTTATCTAGATGTGAGACACCATCCCTTTAAGCACAGTAGTCAGATTTATTAAGGAAGATAACTCCATTAGTAATATTGATGCAAGGGAGATAACTCTAGAGATAGCAATGTATTATTGGAAACAGTGGTCAGATGTACAGCAGGAAACTGGTCATGGTGGCAGTTAGCCTAACCATTGTAAACAAAATATATTCTCTAAGAATCTTCATCTATTGTTCATAAAACTGTGATGTCACTCAAGAAATGGGAAATGGGGAGTTCTTCAACTAAACTTGCAAAAAAGCCATAATTTCAGCAAAATTTGTTTAAATGAATATTCATTTCCACACACCTAATATTAATATAGATATCTAAGCAATTCCAAAGCATAATCTAATTATGTAGAGAAAACAGAAAACCGTTTATAAACTTGCAGTATTTTTCATATCTTGTATAATTCCTCAATAGTATATCTGAAAGTGACCCTAATTACATTGACCTCGAGATCTGGTCGGTTGGTATGTTTGTGTCATTTCTTCTAGCTATTAATTTGCACATTTTTCCCCAACATTTCCAAACCTAGCTGCTATAATATTTATGAAATAGCTTTTACCAGTGCCATCATAACCCAAATCAACTTTATGTCTGATCTCTTCTATGAGAGAGCATGTTTTTTTTTTTTATCGCATGTCAAAACAATTTCATTTGTGTGACAGATCTATCATAAGAACCATACCAACAAATCAGATCTCAAGGACAATGTCATCAGGGTCACTTCCGGAGATACTAGTGAAGAACTCTCTATTTCCTGATTCTAGAATGTCATACCTTTGAGTTTATTTTTGCAACGAAAGACCTATGACTACAAATACTTGATAAAACAAATTTATTACAAGTAGTCAAAATACCATAATTGCATAGATATAAAAAAAAACTAATAAAACATATTAATGATTTTAATTCTTACCAAATCATGTTGAGCTTTTTTCAAAGACTTTTTGATCTGTTCTTCACCAGAAGAAGTAATATGATTTAATTGTGTCTGGTCAGCAATCTGTTGACGTAATAATCTGTTTTCTTCTTTTAATCTTGCTATTTGTTTCTGTACATTGTCTGATACTAATTCATTTGGTCTGTCACCAAAGTACCTCTGAACTATTGTTAAAGCTTGCTCTAAAAAAATGGGCAGACCATAAAATAATATGGTCAAGAAATATGATACAATTTTCATATGCAGTTTAAATAAACTGATTTAATCTCCTGTCAGAACTGTTGATTCTCTGATATTCATTGCTTGGCCATTCCCTTATTTTGACTCTGCAGACTTGGAGTGACATCACATCGTATAAATAAAGCATAACCTCTATATATATTCTAACCTTTAAATTTAACATGGTTATGTAGAGATTTTGAACCATTCCAATAATGATCTACAATATCTAGCAGTTGGTGCAGAAATGATGCATAAGGTTTATTAGAATCCAATTTTAATTGGATTCTTTCTTCTGTTTCTGTCAGTCTAGCTTCTCCTTTATGATATTTAGGAATGCCCAGTTCTTCTAAGGTTTGCTCTATCTAAAAGAGAGATACAGAAAATCAAAAACTTCTTGATCTCATACTAAATATTTTTCAATTTCATAGATTTTCAATAGGGTTCATCCTTGTATTACTAACTCTCACACCAAGTTTCACCAAAATCTGTTACGAATTGCACATTATAGAGTGTTTACAAGCACTTCAAGAACAAGAGCAATAACTCATCCTAAATGTTTTTTTATTTTTCTCATTTTCAATAGGGTTCATCCTTGAGTGAAACACAAAGTTAATTTAATATTTGTCAAGAACTGAGCCTTCTTGAGTGTTTTCAAGCAATTGTGGACGGACAGACAGACATGGGTGACAGCAATATTCTCCACTTTTTATGTGTGCACATAAAAAAGAAATTACCTCACTATCTGGATATCTTGTTTGCTTATTTCTTGCATTATTCTTATCCCCATTTTGTCTTTCAAGTGGTGTTGTCCAGTTTGGAAGCTCTTTAAATTGAGGATAGATTTCTTCATCTTGTTTTGTATCTACGACAGTTTGTTGTGACTCTGGTAAATCATTCACTAGAATTAAACAAACGTTTTAGTTTCCAGTCAGACAACAGATCAGCTTCTAGAAGTTGTGTAATAATTGTGATTTATTTTCCTGGCGGTTTTTTTTTTTTATTTTTTTAAAAGTATATCTGGATTGGTCTAACATGAACATATCAGTTTGCAATGAAATGAAGTTATTTTATCGACCCACTTCAGTAGGAACTACTACATAGGGTACAGAGGTAAATTTGTAAATGTTTTAGTACCATAAGTTACTGTCAAGGTATTTTGACTGTGAAGTGTCCCATTCAAACAACTATGCTAGACCCCTAATTTTCATAACTGAGGGTAGAAACGGAGTTGTTAAGATTCAGGTGCTAGGTTCTACTCTGATTTTATTAGAATGAAAAATAGCAGTAAAAGAAGTATACACCTTGATGGGGATTTGCTGTAAAATAACCATGACTTTTATATTTTGTAAATGCTTCTTCTTCATCTTGAAATCTCACCAAACCATCTTGTCTGGAATAGAAAATTTCATATATCTACAGGAAGACCTTCATTGTATAACTTAAAACAGCTATTTCTATAGCAGAGAGATTTTCAAACTACACCAGCGTGAGTAATATCTAAAGCTAAAACTGATCTTTTCTTTCCTTCTTTTATAATTTGGGTGTATTAAAAATTGGTCTGGTTACATTGAAATATTACTTCTGTTAATAGCCTTATCCAAACTATAACATACCTATGTTGTTGTTGACCTTGTTGATTATTATTATAATGAGGTGAATGTTGTAAGACATCAATTGGTATGTTGGGATATTTCTCACGTAACCTTGTCATTGCTTCTGATTCATCTTCTGTATGGGTTAGCTACAATCAAATATAATTCTTAATTACTGTTATATTTAAAATTCAATACTAACTATACAACAAACTAATATGACCTTTTTAAGTAGCAGATCTCTTTAATCGCGACCATGACCAATGCTTAACATATGAATTTCTATAAACTTCTTCATTATCAATACCAAATAATAGTAATTCAAATATTGATACATCTATCAATACAATTACAATATTATTTTTTATACTATTTGGGAAATTAAATTGGGGTTTTTTAAAACCATATTCAAACATAGCTTCAAAATACACAAAAAAATTAATTTTGATATTGAATGAATTATAGCTCTATTTATTTCATCATTAAATATGTAAAGAATAACAGATAAATATAAATGAAAAAAATATATTTACCAGTTTTTTCTCTCTCTGTAAAACATCTAATCTATCACTTTCTTTATCAGCTAGTTTAGTTAAAGCTGACAAAACAATTAAAATAAAATAATTAACATAATGAACTTCTCCAATAAAATAAAAGACAGCTTGACAGGCAACGTACTCTTACTGTCAGAATTGAATTTGAAAAAAGACTTGACAATACAGTAACAATCACCAGATTGAAAAAATCAACCTTCAATCCTACATTTCTTTTCTGGATTGATAATCAACAATGTCAGCCAGTTTCTCTATGCATTGTAAAGTATTTACACACCAAAAATCAAACTTGTTTTAAAGAACAAGGGCAATAAATCATTGTAAATATATTTGATATAATTTTTGATTTCCAATAGGGTTCATCCTTGGGTGATAATAAACAAATTAAGTAATTTTTTTAAAATTCGTAAAGAATTGTGCCTTCTAGAGTGTTTACGATAATTGTGGACGGACGTGGGTGACGAAAATATATGCTCCACATTTCATGTGGATGTATAAAAATGCCTGATTGGAAAAACAGGTCTGGTATTAAATCCTACTATACTGCACTTTATTGAGGCAATAAAATGAAATCAATTTGAATAGATATATTTAGCACAGGGCCTCTGTTTCTGAAATAACTTGAAATATATGAAAACGTATTACATACATGTTAAGGAATAATCTTTTGATTTAGTATGTTTGTTATTAGAGCCTGTGATAGGTCTTGCTTTACTTAAATCACCATCAGTTCTTGATACTAAATCTATCACAGCTACATCATCATCATCTAAAACTAGGATTAGAAAATAATAATTGTTTATTAAGACCAGATATTCCTTCTAAATATCTTAAAGAAATAGATCTAGTAATTCAAAACACTTAAAAAAAGAAAGAAACAATCAGTAATAATACAAGTTCTTGGTAAAACCTCTTGACATTCATCTTTTATACCTAACCACATCTAATTTTCATCTGGGTCTACTGGATTTGATGAAGAAAAGTGACTATGCAAGGCTACCAGTTCTCATTTCAGACATTCTCAGACATGATGTCAAGCCTTAAGGAAATTAACCTGCATTTCTCCATAATTTCATAATAAAAGCAGATGACAAAACTTCATTTATAATACTAAAAGTTAAGAATTACTACTAAAGCACCTGTTGATCCCTTTGTCAATTTATTGATAGCTGCTACTCTTGGGTTAGGTTGTCTTTCGATCTCTTCTTCCACAATAGGATGATGTGTCATTTCAGTAGCTTGACCAGTACTAAAATGTGTTAAAGCAGCTTGTCTTTCTCTATCTCTTACTCCACGATCATCTTAAACCACAAGATGTTAAATCAAGATTCCAATATTTTACTACATTTTACTTCACACCACAGTGAGATAAACATCTCCCAATACTTGGTTTGTTTCTACCTATACCAAATGCTGAGATGGAAGTGTTCCCTTTTCTATTTATGAAGAAGGCTATTACATAATTGTAAAAAAATAAACAAAGATTTTATTGCAAAACCCAACCTTACCTAATTTTTGAAGATTTGGTAACATATGTATTAAATATAAACGATAGTCTGGTTCATTTCTGGTCACAGGATTTAAACGTAAATCAATATCCCGTAAATTACTGTTATATTTTAATCTTTTTAATTCATCTAAAGAACTAATGCCATTATAATATCTAATCATTTCTATAGCAAGGTTTTCACAAAAAAATAAGTTAGCTTCACAGGCAATTTATATGCCCATGGCAGCATTGAATTTAAACAAAGATTTGACAGTACAGTAACAATCACTGGAATGAAATATTCAACCTTTAGTCAAACACTTCTTTCTTGAGTTAAAGATGTACAATATTACTAAGTTTCATTAAAATCTATCAAGAATTAACTTCTAACAAGGCATTAACTCATTAAATATTTTTCGGTATTCTTAATTTTCATCCTTGGGTCACAATAAACAATTTCAGCAAGTTTCGTCAAAACAAGTAAAGCATTGTGCTTTATAGATTTATTACAAGCCAAAAATTGAATGCATTTTAAGGAATAAGGGCAATAATTCATATTAAATATAACTCAATATTTTTCATTTTCAATAGGGCTCATTCATGATATTTAAACGTTTTATTCCCATTTGCTAGAGATAATAAATGGAATACCAAATTGCCATTGTTGTTGTGGAAAATATTAAGGAATGTGGACAATAACAACAGCGTCCGGTTACTTCATGATTTATGTACCGAATTGACAGACTGGATGATCAAAAAAAATATCAACAACATTTGAACGACATTTGAGACTTGGCGTACATACATATGCTAGTACCATACCGTGGGAAATCCCAGCATAATTAGCCTAATTACGAGTTAATTAAGAACTTGTGGGACCATCTGGTATTTTTCCCAGTCATTAGAACACCTATACTTTCTATTGATATAAGTATTACCGGTCCAATTATGGTCTATATATGTATATATATGAAAATGAGAAAACCCATCTTTAAATTAATTAAGATTTTATATAAACTTACTGTCAATAACTGGGTCTGGAGGATTGAGTCTATCTTGCCCTCATTTAAAGTGATTTTTAGATCTCATAAACATCTGTATTATGCTTTGAATTTGATATTTGTTTTGATAATTTTGATTTCATATACTAAAGATTTACATGTCAGGGGTTGCTCATTGTTAAAAGTATTTCCATTCTTTACATTTAAATGTTCCTTAGTTCATTAGTTTAGTTGTTATTTTTATTATTTCTATGAACATTCTGTTAGGAAAAACCTTGATTTTGGGAAAAAAAAATGGTTTAACAAAGGGTTCTACTTTTATTAATGCTCCTCTGAGAGGTTGATTGCTTCTACTGACTTGTCAATCAGGCATTCAGTTACGAATAGACATGAGATTTGATGAATAGATTCATTGAACCATACAGTTTACCCTTACGTGACAAAACTGATATTTTAATCCTTTTATCTGTTCAAGACTATACTGTTCGTAACTGTTGCAAGGATTGACATTGGCGCTTGTAAATTTCTCTTCTCTTTGATAATTAATTCATTAGGCTGGGCTTGTAATATTTTTCAAGCCAATAACTGGTCTGAAACTAGGTCAAGTCTTCAATGGTTGGCCCTACTGCAGTTTAGTTCTCACAGTTACAGCTGCAAATATGTTTTTACCTAATATAATACAGGTATGAGCACTTGAATTATTAACCGGGATTAACCGGGTAAATAACAGTTATTGCCAAAAGTTACCTGGTTAGAAAAAATCATTAACCATTTTAACACTTATTAAGAGTGTTTACAAGCAGTAGTGAACGGACGGACGGACATGGGTGACAACGATATATGTTAAAAATCATGAAATTCAAACTAGACCGATGTCTTATCTATTCCAATGCTCACACCAAGATTCATCAAAATCCATTGAAAAATCAGCTTCTATTGTACACAACAACAAATATAGAGCCATGGGCAAAAACTCGAAAACTGTTCATCGAAAAATCATCAAATTCAAACAGGAAAGCCCTCTTATCAATTCCAATGCTCATCCACATATTCCTTGGCAATATAAAAAGGATACAAATTTAGTTTTTCTAGTAACTTTAAATTGTCCAATCCCTGAAAGAAAGGTATATAATATAATAGAATATCTGAAACGAACATTCATTATCAATAGTATTTGATATCCCTCAGAGTAACCAATTCAAAATCAAAATCTTCACTGATGTTTGTTACAAAGTCAGAATCTGATTTTCATTAAATAAAAGTGTAAAAATAGCGATGGCCATCATAATACGCCCACATTTGTTATGGAAGTCAATACCGTCTGTGAGGTTGACAAGAGTTATCGATAAATAAAATATTTGCTGGTTTTAAATAAGGTGTTAATAGGGTTCAACCTTAAGTGATTATTAACACTCACACCAAGTGTCATTGAATTCCATCAAGAAACCAACTCTCTACCACAAAGAATTAGGGAACAAGAGCAGATAAATTGAAAGCATTTTCAAGAACAAGTGCAATAACTCATATATTTGTGGATTGTTCTGATTTTCAATAGGGTTTTTCATTCGGTTATAACAAACACCTCAAGTTTTGTCAAAATCAATCAAGAAACCAGTCCCTTTCGTGTCCACAAAGAATTCAAGATCATGGGCAATAACTCATAGTAATTATTTTTATTATCCTAGGGTGATAACTAAGACTCACACCAGACTGCTTTATATGTATAACAAGTGGTGGCCTAGCAAGATACGCCCACTTAAAATATACTTTCAGTTATAACACATCAAAAACTCTAAGATTATTTAGGTCTAATCCAAGTTCTCATCAATATAAATGTTCACACCAAATTTCATTAAAATCAGATGAAAACTGTATTGTCTATCGCAATCACAAGCCGTGTTTCTACTAAGTCAAGTGCAATAACTCAAAAACAGTATATCAAAACGTCCATTTCGAGCTTGACCAATCAACTTCAATGATCACAACAAATTTCATTAACATCAGATGAAAACTGTTGTCTCTATCGTGTTCACAAGTCTATTTCGACGCAATTTGACTTACTCAAGGCCAATATTTTAAAAAAGGTTCACCCAAAAATCGTCACTATCAAACTTGTCCAAGATTTCATCAATATAAAGAATCACACAAAATTTCATTCAAATCAAAAGGAAATTGTGATCTCTATCGCATTCACAAGCCAATTTTGACGTGTTTTTACTAAGTCAAGTGCAATAATTCAAAAAACCCTTCATCGAAAAATCGCCAACTTCGAACTTGTCCGAGATCTCATCCATATAAATAATCCCAGCAAGTCATTCAAATCCGACAAAAACAGACGTCTCTATTGCGTTCACAAGCAATTGAGGACAGATGGACCGACAGACCGGGGTGACAACAATATACGACCACATTATAATGTGGGCGAATAAAAAGGAAAAAGATTATGATAGATATTAAATTAAAAAAGAAATATGTTTACCCGGTACCTCTAAAGATTCAATATTATTTCTTGACAAATCTAGTTCTTTTAATCTGGAAAATTTACGTAAAGATTTTCCAAGGGCAGCAAATTTTTCATGGTAAGTTCCTGGTAATGATAAAGCTTTAACATCCTCTGAAATGTTAACATTTGTCAGTTTAGAAATCATCATAAATAAACAAATTGTTCTCCAAGGAAATATATTTTGTGCAATCCACAAAAATTACTAACAGTAATAGCTCTACATCTACCCCATCTTTTGGTTTTTAAGTCTGAAAATGACCTCAGAAGGTGTAAAAAAAAATTCTCATTAAACTACCGGTATAACATTCATAACATGTTTAAGGCCAAATATTGACATGGTGACATGACTTTACATTTGAAATAATACACTTCCTTCAATACATACCCTGTAATATGGACCTACATTTCGGATTGATAATATAAATAAAAGCATAAGCTTATGTGTAAATTGTAATAATTCCAGTGTTTGGCATTTTTATCAAGCAATATGAAATAAGAATATCAGTAGTATTTTGTGTTCATATTTCAACCCATATTATGAATATGTTTGGTAAAAAAAGTAAATATGGAGGTAAGGCTGTTGTTTCAGAGGAAATGTTGGAATCATCTGAAAAGATCATGTAATTGTCAATACTTCTCTGATTAGTCTGAAACTTGCTGACTCTATTCCCAGCCTCTGGGGTTTTTTCCACACCTCCGCGGGTATGGGGATTTTAAACGTATTTACAAAGTTTTTGTAAGAATTTCAATCACTCAGTCCCCATCTCAAAATGCATGTGCATTAAAAAATTCCAAAGGTTAAACGGTAACGTGATAGAAACTAACGAACGATCATCTTGTACTTTCGTTTTATGACCCAGTAACGTCGGAATTTTGGATGCGCGCGCAATTTGAAATGGCGACTAAGTGATTGAAATTCTTGAAAAATACTTTGAAGCAGCTATAGGCATGGTGTAGTGGATAATGATGGTATGGTATGATTGAACTAAAAAAAATGAAATGAATGGAGTTTTACGTCCTACTCTTCTGCACCTTATGGGCTAATGAAGACGGGCAATGCAGTGTGCAATGAGGGAATTTTTGCCAGGACAGCGGCATTAGCCTACTCTTTTTGCTATTTCCAACTGTCGAGGGATCTTTAAAATGCACAGCCTGTAGCACACGGGGCCTCGGTTTATTGCCAATCTGAACGACTAGACGCTTTTTCCATGTCAGTCCCTCCGACCTGCATCACTGACAAGAGGAAACTAGGCTGAAAAATCAGAAAGTTCATCACGACCTTTGCTGGGATTGAACCCTGGATTTTCAGGTTAGCGAGCAAGCGTCTAACCCACTGAGCCACCGCGGCTCCCTATCATTTAACTAAAAAAACATTCATCTTTCCAAATAAATCAAGGTTTGGTGGATTCGAGGTATGTAAATACGTTTAAAACGGAAGCACTTGCGGAGGTGCGGAAAATCCCAAGTTTTAGGTGCCTAGTTTTTTTTTTACTCTCCCCCAGCCATATCTGTCCAAATAGCTATCAGAAGCTGGGAATAGAGTCAGCAAGTTTCGGAATTACTCTTGGCCAAGTTTTACATCAACATCAATACTAGTAGGGTATAGTTAATACAATGGGGAATGGGGAGGGGCAATACAGCAACACTGTCATTTTATCAATTCCATATTATTATCAAACAATTATTTTGTCACTGGCTTCTTTACTTTTAGCAAGCCATAGACAACCTAAGTTATTCTACAGTGACTAAAGGTTTCATTTCATTAATATAAGAATGATTGTCATTCAATGGACAGGTCAGCCAAGACTTGCAAGAACGATGGACATGTTAAGACTCGCCAAATAAGGTAGTTGTTTCATGCCATTGGGCAAACGTCAAAGTAGATGGTTCCAAATAGTTTATAATTATGCATCTGACATGCATCGCTTCGGAGCCAAACGCACCAATAAAATTCAAGCATGAATAAACATTAACGTACCAAGGTTTTCGTGGGTCAAGTTTACTCGATCTCTAATAATTTCTTCAGTCAAAATCAGCGCCATATTTCAGCTTTTCGTAACAAGCGTACAAAATGTGTAATAAACATTATCTAAAAAACGAAAAAGTTGTAACTATGGACGCTAGGAACTTAATTTAATTTGATTTAATCCGTACTTATGTAACAATATGTAACATGTAAAAATAGTGGTGATTAAAATATTTAATTCTCAATAAAGATCAAGACAATATATCATAATAATCTTAAGTTTATCTCCTATTTGTGGAATAATTTTCGTAGGCCAATTCATATTGTTCTCAATATAGGCCTAAACTCCGATAAAAATAGTTAATTATGTAATTTATTTATAAGAACAAAAACAGACATGTGCAGGCATAAAATTGTTGATGTAGTCATAGAACAGTAACAGTATTAGTTATCTTGGGTTATATAAATATAGTGTCGTCTTCTACATTTTAAAATTTTTCAAAATTAGGTTACCGAACCTCATCATGGCTGACAAATACCTAACAAATGAAAAAATTACACCAAAATCGGCTGCAGAATGGTTAGTGACAGCTGAGGTAAAGTGCATTTGTAGATCTAATGTCATTCTACTCAAATGATTATTTTGGCGTATTTTTTCCCCAATGTTTATCAGACATTATCTCAAATATAGAGAAATTGAGACAAAAATTTCAGAAACTGTTTCACTGTCAGTTATGTCATGATTGCATTGTATTTGTAGGCTATTGCTTCAGTAGCCAACAACTGTTTGGCCACAATATTTAAAGACATTAAAGTTTAATTCTTTTTACTAAAATTTACTATTGCTTTTTAGGAAGCAGTTTCACAGTTGTATACTTTTCGAGACCATTATATAGAATCTCATGGTGTTCGTAACGCTAGTGATAAAATAAAGGACGTCCAATCAAAATGTGCAGAAACAATAAAGTATCTAGATGATATATCAGGTAATAAAATCACCAAACCGGCTGAATTTGAAGATCAAGATTGAGTTTATTTGGATCTGTAGGTCTTTGTTTTAGCGAATTTACCCAAAAGGCCTAAACTCTCAACAAACTTGTGTTAACGTATCTATTTATTTAGCTATTTCTAAATACATAATCATACTATCGAATTTGATGATCATAATTTAATTTGAATAAGAAATAACTCCTACAAAATCTCAATTGTCATGTGCTGCTTAAAGACAGGTTAATGTTTTTTAATTTAGCAACTTTGACTGCTATTGTAGATAAAATAAAGAATAAAGCAGTGTTTTCAATGTTAAGGGGTAAAACATTAAATGTTAGTGCTGATTTTAATCAAGAGGCTCATGACTGCTTATCAAAAGCTGTTAAATTGGATCCTAAACAAGTAGAAGGATGGAATCATCTTGGAGAAAGTTTCTGGAAGAAAGGAGATATGACTGGTGCTAAAAATTGTTTTTCAGGTGCTTTAGATCATGTAAGTAAACACAAAGTAAACACAGAATTGTGTTCAACAGATACTGTTCAGTACTGGATATCCATTGTTCCTGAAGCATATATAGTGTCTGAGATATCTATTTCGCATAAGGTACATATATATTCTGAATAACCAAACATTTGACAAACATCTAATATTCCATAATAACTACAACAGTGATTTCAGAGGTTTAGGTTCTATGAAATGACACTCAGAAGTCTAAAAACTCAAGGTCACCAGCTATTGGTGTTGTATTAAAGTTTCATATTCAGAATATTATAGATATGTAGATTCTATAAGGCTTATCCACATTTATTTTAGTCCAAAAATAAAGTGTCCTTAAGAAATCTGTCAATGGTTATGAGACAAATGCCAGGTACCCAAGAAGAAAAGGCCAAATTAATTGTTGAAAGTGTTGAAAAGGCTAAAGAAGCAGTACAGTTAGACATTCAAGATGGAATCTCATGGAGTAAGTTTATTTTACACTTAATTATTTCTTGACATCGTTTTTTTATACAGCAACATGAATATTTGGACGTATATTGTCACCGCCCTTTTCCGTTGGTCTGTTGGTCAAGATTTGTTGTAGACACAATAGAAGCTACAATTTTCAATGGATTTTGATGGAACTTTGTTTGAGCACTGGAATTGGTAAGACAGCGATCAAGTTCACTTTTGATGAATTTTCAAAGAACTTTTTTTGAGTTATTGCCCCTACCTCTACATTTGTTCGAATTTGACGATTTTTCGTTGTCATTTTCCTTGATTAAGTAAAATTGTGTCAAAAGATTACAGTATTGATTTTGATAAACTTGGTGTGATCAAGCATTGGCATTGATAACAATTTTCAAGTAAGTTATTGCCCCATATATTATTCAATAATATGCCCTTATTCTTAATCTTAATCGATGTCAAGCCTTGGGTTTTTTTTGGGTTTTTTTGGGAAGCTTTATAGCCCAATTTGAAAATGGTATAGTATTTCTGTTTTGACCTTAAATATTTAAATGAGTTGGAATCGAAAATGAATATCTTAAACTAGATTTGTGCTAGACTGGAAGTGAGCTATTGCATAATATGATATAATGTGCTCTAATCTTGTATTGAGTCTGCAGGATAGGTGACCACACTTGCATATTTTTTTATATATTAATTTATAGAATGTACAAATTATAATTTTGTAATTGTAATTTTTTATGTCTGATTTTAGCTCCAAATAAGCTCTAGTCAACTGAGATTGTTTATTCCATACAATATATGATATGACATATTCACATTTTTAAATCCAATTTATTATAGGTATACTTGGAAATGCCTATTTATCAATGTTTTTTGCTGCTGGACAAAACCCCAAAATTCTCAAACAGTGTATGGGTGCATACCAACAAGCTGTAAGTTTATGTTAAAACTATCTTTATAAAAATCTACAACAATATATTCAGTCACCCCTCAAGGGAATATTCAAAAACGGTCACGAAAAGGAACTGGACTCTTATGAGAGGAACTGCAAAACCATTTTGTTTTGACATTTTGAAAATGATGGGATCTTACTTTTACTCATTCATGAGATACTCAAATCTGTCATATTTTTTATTCTTTCAATACCAAAGTTTTCACGGGAACTAACGTTGCCAAGTCAAAATTCTTTACCATAAATCAATAAAATATCATTCTTTACTTGTATTTAATTGCCTGCCAGTAACATACGTTAATCCATTTTCAACCGATATGTTTTTATAATAACATCCAGTAAACTCTACTTTCGTTTTCTGATAAATTTTACGGTCTTGATTTTACCAACAACAAAATTCTGAATTCTTCACGGTATTTTACAATAATCTTCAATATTATGAGATATATAAATATTAATCAGGAACAAGCTATAAAATTAAGCTGTAGAAGAGTATCAAATTTCCGATTAGCGATAACCTCATTGAATCTCAATGAACGTGATCTTTGTTATGGGAAGTGTCACAGTTGCTTAATTGAGTCATTTTGATTACTTAGGAGTGTAAATACATGGTCGCTGGCGACATAATGAAGTGGTCACTTAGCAGTAGTTAATTACATTGAAAACTCGTAGTGGGGACTTAATTGTGGTTGATTTTTTAAGGTGGGTTCTTGATAAAGGTGGTTATGTGAGCTGGATATACTGTACTATGAAATAGAATGAATATAAACCAAAATGTTGAAAAGATTTTATCTTATCATTCTATGATTCTAGCCTAGATTTATGTTAAATATAAATATTATCTTGCAGGAAAAAGACAGTATAGCAAATTCAACCGCTGATCTTCATCATAACAGAGCAAATGTAAATAGTTTGTATATAGATTTTAGTGAATTTATAACCACTATTAAATAGGTTTTTAAAAAATAGTTAGCCTGGATTTGACTTCAATTGTAATAAGTTTTATGCCAGGTATTGGAAGACTTTAGAACTGGTGTTCATGCTGTTTTACTTTTGTTACAATTTTTACCAAACCCATATATTACTGAAAACTGGGGTTTAGTCACAATTCCTGTTAATATCTATCTGACATAACTATAGCTAACTATAACCATAGCTGTCCTGAAGCTGTTTTTTCAGTGTACTTGTGATAAAATTTTTATTTAGGCATATAAATATCAAGAAGATTATCAAGCAGCTTTGGAAGGTTTAACTAAAGCATCCTTATTAGATCCTAGTTGGAGTGAACCTAAAGAGAGAGAAAAACAACTCATTACATATTTAACTAATGTTAAACAACTTAAAGATTCTAAGGTAGGTCTTGTATTATTCTCAGAAATTGTTATTTTCTATAGTTGAAGATTGTAATAGGTTAAATAACCAGATTTGTCTGTGGTTGCCTCCCTTTATTCAACAATGATAGTGGTGACAGTGACATTCATCTTCATTGCTGATTATATAGCTTAAAATTTAGTTAGGAAAGTGGAAATTTCTTACTGCCTTATTTTGTTGGTTGATGGTACCTGTACACATCTTACGGAACACAATACCTTTTTTTCAAAATAATTTGCCCTACATGTTGACACTGGTAATTTGACTAGCATTTCCTGTATATTCCTTAGGGTTTGCCAAAAGAATGCAAAAAACTTATTTATAATATTCATCTGTGGTGATGTATTTACTGTAGAAAAATATTTCTTTTAAAAAATATTTAGGGAAAAGTAAAAGGTAAAAAGTTGGAGACTATGACAAGACAGATAAATGAGAAAGATTTAGGACCTTACAGTGGTGGAAGTTATACAGGACCAAAAGGTGATAAAGTCACATTAAAGCCCGTCAAATTAAAAGAATTAAAAGCAGATACCAATTTAGAAAGTGTAGTAGTGGGTAAAGTGGTTTGTTCAGTAATGTCAGAAGATTCTGTCCCATTGTAAGTCTCAATTTCTCATACAACTATAACTCTTCAAATTATTATCTAACACAGATATTTGTATGATTTTTAGCCATTCACTCATGAAGAGTTATTATATGTTGTTTGTATTGGAGTAACACCCTCTTTTTAGACACTTATTTTCTATTCTAAAGCTATTTATAAAATGAATTTAATAAAAGTGCGATTGTTTCATTTTTATATTAATGAACTTCACACTTGAAGTCACTCATGTACATCTAAAAACAACAGTCAATTGTTGAATTACATGCTATCACATATTAAAAATGGATTCAGAAAAAAAGATAAAGATACAGGTCCAAAATGGAGCACTTGGGATAAAAATGCATTGACTACAATTTGCCATAGGAAATATTTAGATAATTTCCTAATTATTTTTTTTAGTACATTTTGTATGGTGGATACTGAAGAAACATGTTTTCCAGTGACTGTTTATAATATAGCATCCGGACGGGGCATGAAAATAGGTGATTCAGTAGCTATACCAGAACCATATGTACAATCTGTCAATGTCCACCATAAAGAACTAGTAAGTACAGTTTTATTGGACTCATTTGTATTGTATGATTTCATGAGCCTAATGTATCGTTCAAACTTTAAATTTTTTTGGTTTGAATAATAGAAATTAAGCCAGATTTGAAGTAGAATGATCTGCAATCTTTGATATTATGATGAATGTTTTTACTATAAGTGACATTTTTTTAAGTATTCAACCATTCAACCATGAGATGTGTAAAATCTATTGTAATTAAATGTTTATTTGTAGAATATAGAATATGACAGTATAAGAGTTGATTCACCAGTCTTATTAGTTGTGAATGGGAAGAAATTGGGTATTGATAAACAAGCTCCAACAGTTTTAGCTGTTGATAAATATCATGAATAATATCATTTTATATCTTATAATATCATCTGTAATAAAGTCAATTATTTATTTATTGTCTAGTTTTATTCTATTACAAATTACTAAGATTTCCATTATAATTCATCTAGTTACGGCAAATACAAAATCTTTAATTTTTCTTTTCTTAAAATTTAGTATGGTGATAAGTTTTAAAAAGTGTCCAGCAACCTGATTTTTGGAAAGGAAATTGAAATCCCACACCTTTGTCCCTTCTTCTGCCTGACCACAATGTTTACAGAATCACAATTCCTCATTTATTTTTTATTGAATTAAAATATGATAGATAAATATACTAATCATTGAAAAAATTATTATTTGGAAATTGAGTTTACTTTCCGAGCTATGCATAATTCTAAATATGTGATTTTAAATATTGATGCTACTCTGCGATTCCTAATCCTTACATAGATCGGAAGACATTCTCAGACAAATGTATATAATAAAACTTAGCTTATTTCATCGAAGAGCAATCTCCAGTCATGTGAAGAGCATCTGTTCTCCTTTTTCTAAGTTATCTCCCATTATAAAAGATTCAAATGATTACAAGAAAAATTAAGAAATAAAATGCAGAAGACTCCTGTTATTCAAATTTCCCTCAAGGAATGTTAAAGCATTATTTCAAAGTATTTTGATAACATTTGCAACCTAATTTATTTCAATAGGGTACCAGTTGAATAGAAATTGTGTTATTAAGATAATGATATGTGCTAAGTCATGATTGACATCTAGGTGATGATAATCCTTTTATTATCCTCTAAATACAATTCAATAATATTCATTGTTAACCTTTACCACACTGATTCTTAATCTACATTTCATGTCACATACAAGAAAATACTGTTGTGTTCAATCCAGCCAAAAGATGCCTGGGCTATAAGTGAAGTCATTTGCAATTTATTTTTCCCAAATATAAAAATAGCTTTTATATTATGAATGCAATTAGGATTTTTGGGTTGTATGGAAATTGAATAATTATTGTCAAACAAACTTTGATAAATTCTTTAACTTTCTCAATTGGCATTTAGTAATTGGGCAATATAAAATGTCAAAAAGTCACTAGTTATTTATTAAAGTAATTGTTATCCATATAATTGTGTCCAGACATATTGATTATAGACATTATTTAAATAGCTTCCATAACGGAATCATAATCTGCCCTTTTTAATTACTTTTTAAATATCATTTTTGAAAATTCCATATGAGAATATTTGTAGTTTGAAATATTTCTTACATAAAATGAGCACACCTGGTGTACTCATTCTATTAGTTACTAGATTGACTTACAATGGTCAATATAGGGATGTGTGATAGAAATATTTCTTTCAATGTACAGAAGATATCAATGTAAAGCCTTTAATGACACAGCAACCTTGTGTTATAAAGGGACATGGTAATAGAGTAAAAACACCCTACTCAATAACTGAGTGCGTAGTTACTAGTTTCTATTATGATGCGTTGCTAGGATTAAAATTGGGATGTCACAAAGATCCTGGGAAAATCACTTTAGATCAATGGATTAACTTCAACAAGTAGCATCTTTTATCTATATATGTCAGAATAAATTCATATCCACTCTTCTTAAATGTTTGAATGATGAACAGAGCAGAATTATAATGTCTATATATAATGATGATCTCCTGTCAGGTCTTTGATCTGTGGTTTTGGGGTCGGTACCACACACACCATTTCATGTCTAAACTGTTTAAAACTGACTGGATCCTGTTCAAACATATTTCAATTAACAGCTTGAAAACCTCATTCAGTGAAAAAATATAAAATTGTAGTCTAATAAAACATAATAATATTATTGTAAAAAAAAATTTGCAAAGAAGGATGTAACAATTCCTCATATTTGGAATTGTTTTGAGTTTTCATCCAATGGAACCTACTCTTTCTGTCTCTCCGACTATGAAATTATAGTTAGTAGATGGTTATATAGACCCGTGTAGAGAAAGTGAAAAATTAATCTGATTGAGAGATAACACTATTGTTAAAATATACTCCAGATTAAGTAGATGTATATTGTTTGTGAGATATTAATATTAGAACGATGCCATCCATAACGATAAGAATAATTATATAGATATTGATATGAAATAAATAATATTGTTTCAATAAATAAATCAATAATAGGGAAATGGAATGCACTGAAATGAGGAGTATTTAATTACATGGAAGTTAATAAATCGTAGGTATTATGATACTAACTAATTTTTATTTTAATAAGATAAACAGGATGGGACCTGATTGAGTATGAATCGTGAAAAGCACGTGTATTATATTTCATCATTCATCTATTTAATAAGTTTAGCTGATCAATATGATAAGAGGAATAAAAGCTTGATATTATAACTGTATAACTCGCCAAGCTTGATGAATTGACAATAGATGCATTGAATGATGATGGTATGGATGATCTCCTTTCAATAAAACACAGGTTTAACCTCCCCTCAATGTAATCTTCGCCGCCACTTAAAACACCCCTTTATTTATTCAAACCGTTCATCGAACAAGTTACTGAGTTTTCGAGGACGTTTTATTATACACCATCTCTTTGTTTCACCAGTAACTGCAATGCACATAATAACCTGTGATGTTGTAGTTTCCATTTTGATATTTTGCTATGTGCACAAAGCTTAACATTTCATTCTCTACCATGTTCTACTTTCAATTTCCCATTTTAGAATTTACAATATATAATACTTTCCATTCCTTATCACGTTAGAATAAACATCTATCTTCTGACATATTATACTTTCTATTTCTTACCATGTTAGAATTAACATCTTCTGACATATTATACTTTCCATTCCTTATCATGTTAGAATAAACATCTTCTGACATATTATATTTTCCATTCCGTATGATGTTAGAATTAATATCTTCTGACATATCATATTTTCCATTCCGTATCATGTTAGAATTAATATCTTCTGACATATTATACTTTCCATTCCTTATCATGTTAGAATAAACATCTTCTTACATATTATACTTTTCAATTCTTCTCATGTTAGAATAAACATCTTCTGGCATATTATACTTTCCATTTCTTATCATGTTAGAATTAACATCTTCTTACATATTATACTTTTCAATTCTTCTCATGTTAGAATTAACATCTTCTGACATATTATACTTTCCATTCCTTATCATGTTAGAATAAACATCTTCTGACATATTATATTTTCCATTCCGTATGATGTTAGAATTAATATCTTCTGACATATTATACTTTCCATTCCTTATCATGTTAGAATAAACATCTTCTTACATATTATATTTTCCATTTCTTAGCATATAAAAATTTACATCTTCTTACATATTATACTTTTCAATTCTTCTCATGTTAGAATTAACATCTTCTGACATATTATACTTTCCATTTCTTATCATGTTAGAATTAACATCTTCTTACATATTATACTTTTCAATTCTTCTCATGTTAGAATAAACATCTTCTGGCATATTATACTTTCCATTTCTTATCATGTTAGAATTAACATCTTCTTACATATTATACTTTTCAATTCTTCTCATGTTAGAATTAACATCTTCTGGCATATTATACTTTCCATTTCTTATCATGTTAGAATAAACATCTTCTGGCTTTCCATTTCTTATCTTGTTAGAATTAACATCTTCTTACATATTATACTTTTCAATTCTTCTCATGTTAGAATAAACATCTTCTGGCATATTATACTTTCCATTTCTTATCATGTTAGAATTAACATCTTCTTACATATTATACTTTTCAATTCTTCTCATGTTAGAATAAACATCTTCTGGCATATTATACTTTCCATTTCTTATCATGTTAGAATTAACATCTTCTTACATATTATACTTTTCAATTCTTCTCATGTTAGAATTAACATCTTCTGGCATATTATATTTTCCATTCCTTATCATGTTAGAATTAACATCTTCTGACATATCATATTTTCCATTCCGTATGATGTTAGAATTAATATCTTCTGACATATTGTATTGTCTATTTCTTATAATGATGGAATTTCTGACATCTTATGCTGTCAATATATTATACTTTCCATTCCTTATCATGTTAGAATTAACATCTTCTTACATATTATACTTTCCATTTCTTAGCATATAAAAATTTACATCTTCTGTCATGCACTTCTTTCTATTTTTTATCATGCTAAATTTTCTGTCATATAATATACTTTTTATTTTCTATCAGGCAACACCTCCAAACCGTAATTTCTCTCATCGACGATGTTACACTTGCCATTCCTTCTATGTTTATGTTCTACAATTTTATATTTTTAAAAGTTATATTTACCATCTTCTACAATCTTATATTTTACTATCTTCTACAGTGTTATTATGTATGGGCCATCTTCTACCATGTTATTTTGAACATGTTATTCTACAATTTAATATTAACTATCTTATACAATGTTATAGTTTATATATTCTACAATGTTACATTAACAATCTTCTACAATGTTATTCTACAATGTTTCATTAACTTCCTTCTAAAATGTTATTCTTTATATCTTTAATCAATACAATGATAATCATACTTTCTACTTTATAAAGGTCTTTTGTGCTTTCGGTCGTTCTGGTTGCCCATTTGTTCGACTTATCAGTTAAGTTTCTAGGAAACTTAGGGGAGACGAACAATTTCAGTATTCTCCAGTGTTCCAAACACAATAATTACAGAAAACGTGAAATGGTTCGTATACAATAATATATGATGGATACCAAACCTACATCTAATGCTGCTTTTTTTTTATCCAGTTTGTCGTTTTATATATAAATGTCAACTGATAGAGCTAAGTAAATACATGATATGAAATTATAATATCTTGGAGTTCAAAGTACAAGAGAAACTTTCCTCCACTTGAATATAAATACAGAAGATAAACAGAGGGGCTTGTATAGCTACGGTCCGATTGTCAATTTGAAGGTTTTATCTCCATATCAAATTCTGTTTTGATGACGTCTGGTGCAAGGAGGAACTCAGTATTGAACATGAGTGTCTCAAATTTATGAGATGTCCTCTATCCCTTTATATGTGAAAAGATTTTAAAATTGAATTTTTTATTGTTAAAGTCTCGTAGCGTTTTCTGCTTTATTTTTCAAAGATTGTTCATCGCAAATAAGTAGCAAAAGGTAATTGACGATAGATTTTGGGTGGAGGCAAGGGTGTCTCAAGTACCTTTTAATACAACAAACAAATACTTTTGTCCACGTGATAACCATGTACTCTACTGATAACAATATGTTAGAGGATGCTTCAACATTAAAAGCCCAAAGGTTTTTCTTCAGTTTTTCTAATTTTTCAGAATTAAAATTAAGTTGTACTGTATTCGAACGCCTTATTCATATTCCTAAAACTCCTTTAATAATTTTATACCCTATCTGTTAGGGACAATTATCTTTCAAAATATACGTATAGGCTCTCTCGATATGTAATATGTATAAATAAATATAATGAAAAAAATAGTTTGAGTTTGTTTTGTTTGTTTTTTTGTTTTTTCTTTCTCTTTAACATTGTGCCTATTGAAGCACTATTAAGGTGATTTGAGCGAATCTCAATGAAAGCACTGACAAATGTCACAGTGAAAAATATAATAAGTGGTATAATTAAAATATGCGCCATTTTGCATAACAGAATTGTTTCTTAATCTTGCACAGGATGAACATGAATAGGGCTAATATAGTTATAGGTTACGGTTAATAACTCGCCATACATTCAGCTAAAATTTTCTATTTAATCATAAATAACAAAAGATATGTGGTTGCTATGAAGAAATATTATACAGGCGGATAAAGGATTATGTGTTTGGATGATATGTTTTATCATTCATATTTTTTACTCCACAGATTTTTATATTTAGTGGATTTGTTCAAGTGGGTAAATTACCCGTCTTATCTTTCCATTATTTTTCAATAAAGAAGAAGTTAATACATCAAAGGGGAAATTGGCTGTTGTATGTGATATGTTTTATTAGTCAATAATTCTATTCATTGGTATTGAATTGAATTAAGCTTATCTAGTCTTTCTAATGATTTTAGGAAATAAAAACTGGGAACAGGGAAGCTGGATTAAACCAAGTCACACAATCATAAACCTTTGTTCACATTCTTTCAGATGTATCACGGATGGATTCAGTTCCGTTCGGTTCGAACATATTATGAAAATTGGTTTGAATGGATTCAGCAGAATAATTCTTACATCAATTTAGATGGAATCAATGGAAATATATCAGTTCAGACGCATCCAGTAGAAACACTTGAACACAAGTTTAGATAGATCTAGACGACATGCTAAGTAAGATCAGTGCTGATTATTATAATCATTATGCAGCACATGTGTAATAGATTAATAAGAAGAGGCACATTTTTAAATTTTTAAATCTAATCTGAAGAGGTGGTCGTTGCCAGTTCGTCTGAACCACAGAAATTAAAGGAAACAAATGTTTAGAGATATTTTTCTATCAGATTACTAGCGAAAAGGGAAAAATAGAATAATGGTTATTAATCCATTTGGTTTATTGATGAGTTTTGATGTTTACATATCAAAGTGAAGTGATATCAATGAATAAATCATCTACTATTACAAGGTACCATGCTTTTAATATAAGAGCACTTTATCAACAGTATGGAAGTTGGTATAATTGAAGTTGGGGATATTCTAAATTTACGAGATTGTCTGTCGCAATTCTATTTTATAGACTATTTGTGAATACGTTATTAATAGAATTTCAAAATGACCTTATTGAATTTGTTAATGTAGTTCCAATGTTGACATCTGCATGCAACCTAACTTATCTTTGTAGTTTTCAGCGGTCAGAATATGATTATGTGTAGGCTTGTTTTTATATCCAGATCTCGTGGTCAAGTTAAATGTTGGTGCTGTAGCTTAAATGTTCTATAAAATGGAAATGAAAAAGTTATACAGTATTTCTGTTATCAGTGATTGTAATGTAAATCATTAGGTAACAGTTGTATTTAATAACAGATTTCATATTAAGATGTCAAACTTCATTAGAATTAAGTATAAATCAATATTTATTTTGCATATATACATTGTGTGTTATATAATTGATTTTCTTTCAAAAAATTCAAATTTGATATATGAAGATATGTTTCTTTTGAACTTTTGCTTCTTGATACTATTGGTGATGGTAAAAAAATGTACCCTTTCTGGCTGGAAAATGGCAGAAACGCGTGCAGTTCCATACATCATACACAAAGTTTATAGTTTTCCCAATACAGTATAGTACGACAATAGTATATAGCTTTTATATAAACTCCATACCTTCTCCATGTTATTTAAACACAGGGTTGTGTGTTGTTTTGAAATTGACCTTTGACACCTCTTGAAAGCACTCGTACGAAAAATTGTTAAAAATAGGGTAAAGATATTTTACTGCTTTTCAAGGGACGGGAGAATTCATCTTGAAAGTTGCCACGATGCTTGTGTGAATATACAAGATGGAAGATTATTATCTCTGATAAAATGTTGCTGGTAGCTAGTACTAAGATAAGGAACTTTACAAGAGGTGTTATACCAGAAATCTTATCTCATAACCAGCTGATTTCTTCCAGAAAGGGGATGGGGCAGCTCCTTAAGGAATGCGTTAAAACGGATTGCAGACGCAAAAGATACGTTAGGTCTACCATTGCATAATTTGTTTATATTTCTTTCCGAAACAATATTTCAATATGTTTTGTGATTGAAGGAAAACTGAAGAAAAATGTATATGAATGCAAATATAACTACAATAACATAGTTTAGTATAAATTTGAAATGGGGAATGTTTTTAAATGGCTTGCAAACTATATACATGTAAAACTGTCCCTACCTCCGTATATTTTCATTTATTCGAATTAAACCAAATCTATGGCTTATGTTAAGTGTAAATGTAAGCTAGTGAAGCAAATACGATATTAAGAAGACCTTTAGTAAAGATGCCTTAGTATATTAATTGAATTTGAAGAATATAATTTAAAAGACGCCGAAATATATATAGATATAATCAAAGGACATTATATTTCATATACCATTCATATCTATTATAACATTATATAATTTATATACCTCATTTCTTAGTAATGGTGGCATGCTGCCAAGCCATTATGATGCTTCTCTGAAATCGTGCAAGTATACACCGTTCGTATCTACAATAATGTTAATCAAGACAAGATAACCATAGTTGTCCAACAAGTTTATTTGGGCTCAGTATTGAACAAGCGACCTACCACAGTCTTGCTATGTTCCAATGTATCCTGATACGTGTATTTAAAACTAATAATTGAATTAACAAACATTTCTACATAGCACAACTGATAAAAACAAGTTATCTTGACCATGTAAAAAGTATTTGAATCTGTCCAAGCATGACAAGTGAACAGTTATAGGATCAAAACCCTGACCATTACTTTGCAGGTTCTATGTCGTAATAAGAAAGAAAGACAATTTTTTTTAAATACAAGTAAGCCTAAAATCTTTGTCGTTCAATTAGAGCAAGATAGCTACCTATATAATATGCACAGTATGTAGGTAAGTAGCCTGTTACATGGCCTACATACCCGCGTGTAAAATTTATATATCTCTACCTATAATAAACGTATTGATACTTAGCCTATTATCTATTGGAGATATTCGATGTCAACAACATTCAATAAGAAACTTAAACCCTAATACATCACAATGCGGATATCAAATCAATTGTAATGTAACAAAGCATAAATATGGGGCTATACATAGGCCTAAATGATTCATAATTCTCCACACTAGGCTAATCAGGTGTGCAGATTATTTTTGAAAAATGGAGTGGCGATATTCTTTTATATGTATTTCCTATTTGTTATATTTTAACAAGAATTACACATTAATTTGTTTCAAAAGTTCTAATAGACAGAAATCTTAGAATGGTTCTGTCGGTTGATACACTGGTGGTAATATAAAGGCGAAGGGATCAAAGAAGTAGTCTTAAAACTAAATTAGGTTACTGCAAAAAAATGGTCAAAACATATCGACATAAACTACCGTTGCATGTCTTAACATTTGAAATACAATCGACAAGTTTTATTTTTACTATAGCCAATTGCACACGTCTCCTATTTTTTTCCTTGAATCATTTTAAAATGGGTACCGTATGTTCAAATTAAACATCATTACTTTTAAAGAATCGCTCGAGCGAGTCGGGGCAATAAAAAGATAACGGTACTTTATAACCAATGAGAATTGAAAAGGAAAATCTAGTATTACAATAACAGTAAGAGACGCACACTCATCGCTAAGCGATAATTATATTCAATAGATACAACTGAATGGTGTTCAGCGATAAATTGGCGAATCAAAGCCTAATCTCCTCCTATTTTAATTCATTTAACTCGGTGACATCTCAGGTAATTTCTTCTAAACCATTGATGATAATGCATTCTGGGAGAAAGAAACACTGATTGCGCATGCTCCAGTCAGGTGTCAGTTTTGGCGACTGAGGTTGCAGAGAAGGGACAGTTTGGCATCATGTCCCGAAGAAAACAAGCCAATCCAAGATCTATTCAAGGTGAGTAAATTAAATAAATATCCATGTTTGGTTTAGCATAAATAAAACACACTCCGGCGAATTCAACAGGTAATTTTGTGACATCGCTTCCCTATCGTCAAGGGATGGATTTGTTTAGAATCGGCCGTCGGCTGCTAGCATCGAGTCAGTGTTAAAAAAGAAGTTCAGACTTGTTGAAGTCTAGTAGCTATAAAAACAAACGACAAGTGTTAATGAATTAAATGTGTGTTTTCAGACAACATTTGGTTCCATTTGACTCTTTTTTACAATATGGCATAGATTTATGAGGAAGCCAATTCACTGTAACAGAAAACGTTTTATAAACTGATGAGAAACCTTCCATTATAAAATAAGTTTCCAGGCCCTAGGCCTATAAACATTTTTTATTGCGGAATTTGTAAAACCATAATACAGTCCTCATTCCTGAACCATATATAATTGAGAGGTTCACAAAAATAAAATATGCAGTTTTTTTTTCATTGGGAAAATATTTCCGGATAAAGTATTAACATAACAGACCTATATATAATCCAGGTAAATAGCTAGGCTTGTATCCTTACAGAGCTTGAATGAATGTCAAGTCAATACTTTGGAGATTTGCCAAAATCCTAGCCATTTACTTTGTATAAATGATATTTCAGAGTTGAAATTATATATTTGTTGGACACAGAATGCAAAACTAAAAGAAATACTGTAATAAAAATCATATTTTTCATATTTAATTGCTGGTAAAAATTACTTTTTAATAAATAGTTAGATTGTATTTAAGCACTGGAAAATGCAAATCTGGATTCATCTAATCTGATTTCTTAAATATTTTTTCCATCCCATTAATTTGTGCTTCAAGACTGTTTAGATTTGTTACAGCAGACTACCAAATTTGAATACAGATTTGTAATTTTTGTATGATTTTTATTTAAATTTCAAATAGGCTAACCTACTGGTTGATGTTCATTTAGTTCTTGGTTGACTTAGAAGCCTTTAGGCAAAAACTTAACAATATATCATCCTCAATGATAAAATACAATTGATTGAATATATTGATGTACTATGTAATAAGTACCTAATCCTCATGTTTCTCACAACTTTTAACAATTAATGTACCAGAAAAACTAATCTTGGAAGGTTGAAATCATTGATGGGTTAAAACTTGTCAAAAGTAGCTTTAATTAACATGATATTGATTATTGTCAAACACTGGTTTTGACAGCTAATGTCTTTAGCTGATTGTGTCAGACTCGTTTTTTTCAGGTAATGAAATGAGAGGGTTTTCATGATAGTTTTTATCAAGTTATTCTATGTTTTCCTTATTAGTATGAATTGTGATTGATTACATCCATCAGTGTCACATTACAATGGCTTGATGAAAATTGTTTCTTGATTACACATTATTAGAACTGTACCATATTTTTTCATACTTCATAGTTTATATGTACTTCACTTTATCTTGACCAACTTTTGAGTGAAATGGACAGGAAGGTATCTTTAATTTTAAGAGTTTTTATCCTTTACATAAGCTTATGTGTATTAGAGACATTTGTTTTCGCCATATTGCAATTAGTACATGCAAAGGTCATCTTTTTTTTTTGATGTTTTCAGATAAACATCTATTTGGAATTTTAAGATTGTTATTTTCTTTTGGTTGGATAAGTACTAAACCTTTACTAAACTCTGTTGTTAAAGAATGTTAATACAGATGTGAATCTACTGATGGATTAATAAGAATTATGATAATCTGTATGTAGATAATCCTACTACTGTTATCTAGGTTTACTAAGTACAGTTTGATGAATTTTTATATAAATGAAGGTGGGGGTTCATTTTTGGTTGCTAGGATATAAGATGAAATAAGACTTATGCGATTTTTTTCACATTGAATGGACATGATGTATAGTTTGTTTCTTAGTATGATAATGTTGTGAAGCATTCATTTAAGTTAAAATATTTCCATGAAGCACTGAAAAAGTTTCTCTTGAATTTAATAAGCTTATGAGTATAAATATTCAAATTCCTCATTGTTATGTATCCTTTCTTCTGGTTAGTTACCCCATAGATTGCAAAATATATTTATTTTTGGGATTCATTGATTGTTTAATTTTATAAAAGATCTGTCTATATTATCTTTTTTTTTATCCTTCATCTCCAATATCGATTGATTGTTGTATACTTGTTATTGAACATGTTTTTCACAGACTCCCTAAGGACATAAAACAAGCTCACCTGTCATGGGGAACACAGAGACAGAAATATTAACAATAGTATTTAACACATAATCTCATTAAAATAACTCTACTAATCTGGCAATTAAACCCTTGGGTGTACCCATAAGGTCTAATTGTCAGGGGATTTCAATATTTCACCTCTAAATCTTCTTTAAGACGTTCAGTCAAGTATCTTTGAGGAGGTATGACATCATTATAATCTGATACATTGACTTAACAGACAATGTTACAGTGGTTGGTAAGGTATTCTTCTTTTAGTTATCAATATTTAAAGAAGGGATTTTAAAAGATTGATGTTTTGTATGTAGTGACTTACTGTTGTGTAGAACAAATATATCTAATTAATTTTGATGATGCTCAGACACAGATCAATTAGAGTAATTATTGACATGAATACAAACTAATAGAAGCAGCAACGTGTTCAATGCTATAAAATGTGTGAGCAATATTTGAACAATTTATTGGAAATAAAACTGAGTTGAGGTAAGAAATTAAAAGTTCCTGATGTTTTGTAGATAATTATCAAATTTTCATAATCTAATTTAGAGGATTGTATTTTAATGATCAGCAATGAAATAATGGTGGATAAGTAACTTTAATTGTGGATAAGTAACTTTAATTGCTCAGTTATTTTGGCAGTAAATGCATCTTAGTAGATAGAAAATCTTGAGATAAAAATTCAGAAATAATAGGATATGTAACTTAGTTCAGGTTCTGTTAGTGGTGTTATATAATGACAGTGAAATAAGTAAAATTTATTTGATTGAATATCTTGTCAAGTTTAGATGTAAACTGTTTGAAGAGGTAAGATGTAAGATGTTGACTATTCTAATTAGATTCTTTGTCCTACTCAATATAAAGACAGCTAAGAACAGGTGTAAATTGAATGTTTGAAATGTGTAAATATTAGTTCACTTAGCCATTTCTTTCTCTCATCAATATGGGAGACATTTCCAAATTAATAAGGAAACTTGAGAACTAAAACAAGTTATATGACTTTTGTTGATGGAAGGAAACATTAAAAGCTAAAAGAGGTTTGATTTGATTACAAGAAATGACTGATGTTATCATCTTTACTATAATATTGTTGATTTCACCTGGTCTTCTCTCATTATTCTCTATTACAATTTAATAGCTTGGATTATTAATTGATAGTATAAACTGAGCAGATAACTCAAACTATTCATTCTGTTATCTTATAACATGATAATTACATTACACAGTATTACACACTATTACATATTACTAATTCAATAATTGGTTTCGTTGCTGTTAATTTCTAAATCTGATACACCACTTCATCATGTTTCTGTTATGATGACATGGGATATTCCATATACTGCAGTTTAAAGTTCCTGAAATTATTTCAGAAGTGATTCATTAACAAAAGTTACATAACCTTACTTTTTCAAATATATAAATGCGCAGTTGTCGAGATGTTCCTGTCTAGTCACCTCTGTTTTAATGATACATAGCTATCAAGTTCATGACTATATATTATTTCTTGGTTTATTTTGTAGTAATTATCTGCTACAATTCCTGTTGTTCACTGGGTTTGTAAGATAATTGAAAAATTATAGGTATGAATTAAATTTTTAGTTTATCATATTCCATGTATTGATTCAATTTCAAGGTAATTTATTTATTTCCCTGTACCCATCATTGTAAGATCATTCATCCACTACTCTTTCTAGATGTTTTGTTTCAGCACAAAACTTACCAACCAACAATAAACTACAATAACCAACCAAATAATAACCCATAGAATTTGATAAATTTTGCATGCTTTTTATTAATTATAAACTTAAAATATTTTGATGCCCCAGTTGTAAGATGTGGTTTTCAGTGTAAATTATCTATTTTGACTTTGACAGTTCTACCTATACCATATCTTATTTGTTTTCACATGATAAATGATTTTTGTCCATGCTAGATGAATCAAAATTTCAATTGAATTGATTTGTATGCACTGTAGATATAAAGTGTTTACTAAGTTGAATACCATGTACCTATATATTATCATTGTATATAAAAGGGAATTGTAAATGTGAAAGGAAGGTGATATTTGTTTAAGGTAATGTAAGGTATTATGATAAGAGTCAGGGAAACAGATGGGAACATGTTGACTTAACAACAATGTTTGCTAAATGATAACTGAAGTGATGGCCTTATTAATATCACTTTGCTCACAAGTCAACTTGGAGGATGTTGAAGCCTTATTGATCAAATATTTAATAAATAATCCAAACAAACACTGGTGACAAAGATTCATCGTAGGGTGGTCGCTAGCTAGGACGAGGGAGGTTGGTTGCTAGGTTGGTCTCTTATCAAATGACACTTGATGTTGAAAACGTGCTTATACCAAAGATGTAAAATGGCGTGTCTTATGTTGACAAATAATATAAATAAGTGAAGACTCTTGAAATTTGTTTTCTGCTGATAAGGTGTTCACATTAAATATCTTCTCTTTTCATCTGATTGTGAAGTTACGTTTGATGCTAGTGTGTCAATATAAATCACTGCTTAGAAGAGACATTATCTTGATTTTAAATAAGTAATGTATTTCTAATACTCAAATTCAGTTCATCTCAAACAGTAAAATTTGAGTCTTCTACTTTAATTTCATTAAAGAAGATTTGCACAGCTTCTTGCAAAATTGTATATTGAGATTCAGAATGGGATTTGATATGAGAGCTTGTGTTTAGTTAGTTTTAGTTTTAAACTGGTACTTTCAAATCTATAGTTTTTAGACTGGTACTTTCAAATCTATAGTTTTTAGACTGGTACTTTCAAATCTATAGTTTGAAACTGGTACTTTCAAATCTATAGTTTTACTGGTACTTTCAAATCTATAGTTTGAAACTGGTACTTTCAAATCTATAGTTTGAAACTGGTACTTTCAAATCTATAGTTTTAAACTGGTACTTTCAAATCTATAGTTTTAAACTGGTACTTTCAAATCTAAATTCTGAAACTGGTACTTTCAAATCTATAGTTTTAAACTGGTACTTTCAAATCTAAATTCTGAAACAGGTACTTTCAAATCTATAGTTTTAAACTGGTACTTTCAAATCTATAGTTTTAAACTGGTACTTTCAAATCTATAGTTTTAAACTGGTACTTTCAAATCTATTGTTTTAAACGGGTACTTTCAAATCTTAAGTCTGAATCTGGCTTGTCCTTGTCTTTGTTTGCTATATATATTTTGAGTGATTTAGTTCAAAGTATGCATCTTTTTGTCTGACGACACATTGGTGTGTGTGGGGTTTATTCAACAAATTTCGGACAAAGTACCACTTCATGTATTTATCATGTCCAAAAGTTAGTATGAATTGTGATGTAGACAGATGCTATATTCACATTAAGATAAGATATTGGTGAAGTCATTTTCTGTATCTTTGACACGTTTCAACACAACTAAATTTTTATATAAAACCTGATGATATTTTTTTTTCATTGTTTATCCTACTTAATAAATCAATGGATAACATCTAAAGTCAAATATATAATGAAATTATCCATGATCCTATAGAAGAGAATCTAGACAATTAAACCTTTTAGCATGTAAATTATTCTGAATTCTTTGATATTATGTAATTTCTGTCTGTCTCGTTAAAATATGAAATTGTGTTGATACTACAATACAAGGAAATGAAGAGTGAATTGAGGTTTTTTATGAGACATTTCTGGTGAATCCAGAAGCAGTATGTACATGATTGGTGATCAGGAAAAAATCTGTGTTGCAAATGGGTTATAATAGAAAGTGAATATTAAGTGTGGTATATAAAGCAACCTGTTGTAGAGTTAGTGATGAAAGTATATTGATCAGACTATTAGTAAGACTATTTCTATAGAATATATAATGAGATAAATGAAGAGAAGTTAAGAGGTGGAAGGAGATGTTTAGATATTTGTGTATTATTCAAGTTTCAAGTAATTGTTAAATATTGAATAGCTTAATCAATAATTCCAATCTGTTACCCAGTTTTATCAATATCTTAATGTCTTCATCTTTTCCTTTACCTTTACACTTTTATTACCTTTCCTTTATAATTGACAGCTCACTAGATGCAAATTTCTCTTTGTCTGATGAGAATTAATAGTCTTACTGAAAGAAAGCAATCAATCACCTTCCACTTTTTTCTGATTAGTTTTCACCTTGATGCCATGTAATAAACACAAAAATTAATCTTATATCTTTTATGAAATTCAAGTAAAAATGAAGTAAAAACAGTATTGACTGTTTTTTGGAACAGCCATAACATTAAAAAAATGCTTTGTAAAATAGTGTTAGAATGTATAGGAGTATTGTAATAACCATTGCATTTAGATATGCTTTTATTAAATATAACCAAACAATTCTTGGTAGATATGTTTCTTTTTTCATCTGTATTAACCATCTCTTTCAGTCTTAAGGATTTTTAGACTTGAAACCTGTGATAGATGTCTGATTTTTCTCAACATAATTACGGGTGTACTAGTCATTTCATATCAGATGTTAATATCTTTTATATGAGTTTTGACATCTTTTCAAATTGAAGTCTAAATGCTACTTGGTCAATATTAGAGATTATTGACAGGACATAAAACTAACTAAACAAACCAAAAGCCATCATAATTGTACTGAAACTGGGGTCATAAATTATGAAGCTCTATTTGTAAGGGTACTGTGTGTACATAAGAAGTTACAGGACCCACCATGTTGAATTATCCTTTTCATGTTTTAAGGATGTGTTGTGACTTATTATCTGAATAAGCTTGTTTTGTTTTACAAGTGCTTTAAATGTGGAATTCCACTTTTTATTTTTTAAACCCTTTATATGGACATAATTTGTTTTAGTAAGACTAATTTTTAATGAAACGCTCTGACAACACATGCTACCTGACAATGAATGACAATTAATGATAAAACAAAGTAATAAAGGGAGATGTAAAACTTGGTAGGAGACATCCGTTGAAGTTTAGTGTTTACAATGAGATAAATGAAAGGAAATCATATTTTATATCCTCACCTTATATCAATATCACCATATGGGATGAAAATCATAAATAACTGATAAAAACATATTGATAAAAATATTCTCCTAAAATTATGTTGGATAAAATATCAGATTGGTTCCATAAATTCAATACCAGTATAGGAAAATTTGTAGGGAAAGTGTATTTTGATCTTCCTTCTTCACGTTCCCACATTTTTCAGTGTTTTTTCACTCAGGATTTTTATATGCAGATTTGAAACGAAATGAAATTTTACAATTAAACTATTCTTGTTTGGGAAGATGTATTGAATTGTAGATTTAATAATTAATTAATTTAATTTGAAGATCTTTTGAAACAAATTTATAAGGAAATCTGGTATAATGTTGGTTAAATGATAAAATGAAAGTGTATTTCATCAGGTCTTAAAGACATCTTACCCATTAATATAAAATAGAAATTGTCCAGTGGGTTTTTGGTTTTGTGTTGTTGAATAAGATTGGTTGATTAAATGATAAGCTTATATGTAAGTTATTTTTGAATTGAATAGTTTTTAGTTTATAATAATAGTTTGATCTTCTAATCTAGTTAAAAGCAAAACCTAATCTTACCATCAGGCTATAGAAAGCTATAGAAAGTTGGAAGGAATATTGTAAGATGATAAAAGGGAATAAAGAGCACGATCAATATTCAATACAGTAGGGAGGAGGTTGTTTATAGAATTATTACCTTCACAATATTGTGATGATCGGTAATCAGTCCACGAAACTCAATTAAACCTTAAGTCTTTATTCTTTTCATACCTGACTCAGGTATTCTTTTCATTATTCTCTGCGTCTATTTAATGCCTGGGTGAAATGAGATACTGTAATTAACTGTTATCAGCATCCAGTATAATCAATCACAACACTTTATTGTCCACGCTAATCACTTTTAGATATCACCAAATCATGAATAGCCACCCAACTTCTCATCAATTTCTTCTTGTCGTGTGACAGAATGGTGTGAAACTTTCTCTCGTGATTAATTATCAGGGATAAACAAGCCTTTCATCAGTATATAGTTAATTAATTGCTTGACTGATTACCTTAATTGACAGGTAATTAAATAGCTCAGGTAACAAGTAAAGGTAAAAGATGCTGGATATTGAAGCAGGTAAAAAAAAACAGCTCATTAATCACAGGTAAATCACTCTCACTCTCCTCTTACACTATTCTCTTTTTCTTCATCGATTTACTTCATGACAAATAAAAAGTTTTTTCTTGTAAGAATTTATTGATGTAATTAAGCATAGATTCAGATGTCACTTTCTTCATTAATCAAAATATTGAAAATCTTCTTTTCATTGACAATTGTTGGAAAGAAAATTTCTGAAGGTTCATAAGGAATATGTAATTGTATTTTGTTAATTATTCTGGATGACGGACTGAACTGAATTTTTTGTTGCCATTTTCTAAGTTTTTTTGACATGTTTTAAGTTGTTTGCTACAAGATTGTTGTTAATGATCCATGAAAGTTACTAATCAGTTATCTAAAAACCTCCCACAGTTTATTCAATTTACAGGTACATTAAATATCTTTTGTCATCCTATCACTATATCTTATACTATTGTGAACAAAATTAAGCCAAGTTTTTATCCAAAACCTTGATTTTTTATAATTTTCATCAACTATTATTTTAGAAATGATTTTTTGTTAGGTTTACTTGTTGCCTTAATAATTCGGCAGAAGATCAATGATTGGCTTTCGGCTTGCTTTATCTTCTTCCCAGAATATATCATAAAAAAAGATCAATATTAAATTTTTATACGCCCACATTATAATGTGATCGAAATTAATGTTTTCCCCATCTGTCTGTCCGTTGGGTGGTTGACATAGAGACTTCAATTTTCAAATCATTTGAATGAAATTTGATGTAAAAATTTATATGGATGAGATCTTGGACAAGTTTGGTATTGACAATTTTTTGATGAACGGTATTTGAGTTATTATTGGAACATGTCGAAATTGGCTTATGAACGCAATAGAGACTACAGTTTTCATCTGATGTGAATAAATTTGTTGTGATCATTTATATTGATAAGATCTTGCACTATGTACTATAAATTGTGGTTTATTTTGACAAATCATGTTGGAGTTTCAACCTATTTTAATCAGAAAATATACGTGGCATATCTTGCAACCACTTGTTTTATTATGTTTTTATTTAATTTTCTTCACCACAAAGTTATTTCTGATAAGTTTGCATCCCTTTTACAATTTTCCTCTATTAACTGGAATTATTAACCTAAGAATAATTGATCAATATTAAAACTTGTCAATTTATCTATGATTTTTTATAGAACATAATATGTGAGTTTGGACATGTTTTTATTTAATTTTCTTCACCACAAAGTTATTTCTGATAAGTTTACATCCTCTTTCAAATTTTGAGAGGAAATGAAAATCAGTAAAAAAATATTTTGCCTTATTGTATTAAAATACTATTTGATAGATTCAATAGCAATGATTGTATATAGTAAATTATACTATTGAATAATAATAGAATATTCTTTAAAATATCTTATCTTTAATTCACGGGGGATAAAATATCGTTTAGATTTATCTTGTGCAGGAAAATGCCACATTTGGGTTCAGCCTGTATAGAAGTCTTGAAAAATTTCAAGGGAGATAGATTTTCAAAGGTACTTTGCGCACAATGTGTATATCAAAATTGTATATTCATATGGAAATAAACTGAATAATGGATTTGTAAAACAGTTAAACTTGTATACATGGAGAATTTAATGTTCTGTTTAAAAATGTTATCAGTACGGTATGTGGTTCAATAACAAGTGAATAAGTGTAGGCTTGAGTAAATTGATGTTTGAATGATAAACTGTTGAGACTTGTCACTTTTCATTTCTATAGATAAGTACATGAATAAATATTTATATGCCAGTATCTTTTATCATAGGCTTGAAGCATTGTGTTAAAAATTGTCTACTTAGTGATTATGTCATCAAATCAATTATAATAATAGAGAATTTATTGTGTACTATGTATAGGTAATTGTATTCTTATTCTTATTCCTGTGTATCTCACACCCACTACCATTGTTTCCATGTCATTGATAAGACAGCTTTACAAATACCTGTTTGTGCATGCAACTATCAGAGAAATTATTTATTGCAAGGCTTAAATACAAAATAACTGATGTTTAGCACAGTTTGCAAAATGAATTCTAGGTCTTTGCAGCATATATTTAATTGCAGGCTTCAAGCAAAAATATAATCAATTAGTTTTACTAAGCATATAGAAAAATGACAACTGGCCCCTTTCAGTAATAAAATATATTTTCACACATTTCTTGTCATTGGATTTTTTTGACAATAAATCATACTTTTTATCAATGGATATTTCGGCTGAAAAAATTTTCATGTACGAAAAAACCCTGCCATTTATAAAACTATTCCAAATTTTTAGCATAATGTGCATACAACATATTATGTATCTTTTATCTAATAATGCTTTGATAATGTTAAGAGTAGAGGAGTTACAAGAATTATTCATTTTCTACTAAGTTTTATATTTCTGACATATTGAATTAGCTTTATCTTATATAGCTATTGAAGGATAAAATAAGAAGGGATAAAATATAGGTAAAGAAGTACAGTAATCTTAAGATTATAATACTACTTCTCTGATCACTGAAGATATTACAGCCTTTATCCATGTTATTAATATCTGGAGAGGTGTACAAACTTGCTTCTCTACCCAAACAATTGAAGTGTAAAAACCTACGCAAGCAGTCTCCATGGTACTCACTGGCAAACTGTCAAACACGAGACCCCAAATCACTGACTATTGATGAAGAAGGTTGGATATGAAGAGGCAGGTTTAGAATAGAGGACAAAAGATCTATTGAATGATTGCCGCGACCAGTAACGGTTTCTACTTCAATAACTCACCACTGATCATACTTATTGAAGCTTCCAACAATAAATTCACCTATTTTATACCTGGCGTTGACTTTATTTATCTAAACATCATAATTAAACACTTCACTTTGCATTCCATTTTTCACAATTCAAATTTTATCATTTATTTTTCATTTCATGAATACATTATTTATGACAACTAATTATATTCCACAAATAAATTAAAGATTATTCTTATTCTTTTCTTAATAAAAAAACAAAAAGCTTAAGGATTAAATTAAATATCATGGTTTAGATTGTATTTATTATGAGATGTGTATTTTGTATTGAGAAACTAGGGATCACGGTTACTTTCCTTTATTACAATACCATTCTCATTCCTTCTGCTTCAATCTTTTAGATTAGACACCTTGTGCAAATTCTTTATTGAATTATGAGTCTATTAGTATTGTTCACAACATCCACTATAAAATAGGTATATTGGATATAATATTTTATAGATATAATAGAATATTCTAGAGTAAAAGATGGTTTGATGAAGGAGAACTAAATAGTTTATTTATTTAAGCCTAAGGGAGGTTCAACTTAGATTATTTATCTTATATCATCTATCTGCATCAATCATATTTTATTTTCATAGTTGAGTTGCTAAATAAACCTACCCTCCCTCTCTTTCTGTTCAATATTATCTTGCCTAAAGCTGATGTTTTACATATTATTGATGTTATTATAATAAATGTTTCAATGTTAAGGGTATCAATACTATTCAGTGATTAGAGTGTATCATTATTCATATAAAGACTTATATGTCAAACTGGTATTAGTTATTGAAAGCATGTTTTGAGAGATTTATGTAGTTGTATTTATAGAAATTGTCTTTAAGGTAGATGATTTGAATAAGAATTTATTAGGATCTATTTGTAATTTAAATGAAAAATTGTGTTCAATAGCATACTCATAATTTTTCTTTTTCCTGTAATTCCTAGAGGTTATTCTAATCTATGTTAATCCTGTCTTGTAAGAAAGTAATGCTATATTTGATTCTATCTGATTCTATCTTACAGTGGTTGAAGATAAAAATGGAGATGAAGATAGTAATAGATTAGTAATAGATGACCAGAAAAAACCAGAACCGGTAAATATAATACTCTTTATTCATCATAAATTTACTCATGAATATTTCATGCTAAAGAACTGATCATATACCTACATACATAGTCTTATGAAAATGGATTGAAATACTAGTTAGTTTGATAAAAACTATAAATTCTAGAGAGTTTATGATATGGATGCGTACAACATATAAATATATGAAACATGTAGAAAAAAATCTAAAAAGGCTGAAAAGTTATTGTTTATTTCTTTTAAAAGGAAACTTGGTAGAGTTTAATTTGAATTTGAGATGATGTTCAGAGTTTCCTTCTATTAGATAGCCATTAGTAATAATGTATCAATGTTGTATAGAAATAAATAGAATTTAATATGAAATACCTGATTGACGGTATGATTTAGTTACCTTTTTTATGTGAATGATTGCGGAAAGATTTATCTTCTGATTTCAAATATTACTATCCTCTTTTGTGATTGGAGGAAATTTTCAGGATGAGTTGTTGAGATTTTATGATATAGTAAAATTTCAGAATTGTTTATTTAAAAGGCTGTTTAATTCAGTGACTAAATTTCATAATAAAACTGTCCTGGAAAGATGAGTTAGTATTGAAGAGATATGGTGATTTATACAAAGGGATAAAACGTTATTGATTTAATATTATAAGATTTATTGAATTAGTGTCAAGAGTTAACTTTCCACCATTATTAGGATGTATTCAGCATACAGATAATATTCTCTGTTATAGCGTTATAATTATTCCACATAAAACACACCTTTTTCTTTTACCTGTTTGATTGGTGAGAATTTTTATCATTTCACTGCAGTATGATGAGTTTGAAAATCTCATTGATGAGAAAGGGAAATGAAATTGTGGTGTGCTATCGATGATATTAACATGAAAAACAATGTGATCAACACACTTACTGTCACTTATCTCGTGAGAGAATGAAATAATTTTGATGAATTATTGGAAATTAAAAACATGGCATTCACATGCATTTTATTCTTATTGATTTTCAACTATATTGGGGATAATAAATTCTGGGAGGAAAAAACATTAAAAGCCTTTGATGAAAATTCTATAATAGAAAATATTAATCCTAGTTTTGTCGATAAGATAACTCTATTTTATTATTGGACATTTTTCTTTATTATTTTATGGTTGTTTGTAATTGTTTTGGGTTTTCCTTGATGTAAATCACCAATTCTTTGGCTTTAAGTGCTTTTTATTCTTGTAAAGACTTTCATGGAAATTTTGTAAGATCAGCTTATATTTGCCTAGTGTTTTTTATTGATGGTTTGTGTACCTGAATTTTTCAGATGGATACTCTTCAACCATTGAATATAGATACTAACTTGCCGTATCATTACAATACCTTATCATCTAGTCTATCAAGTAGTGAAGATAATACATCTAGAGTTGCCTCCCCTACTGAAAATCCACAGATGATTACCTCACCCTCCACTCCGTCCAGTACTTGTAGCTCAGTACCACCAACCTCAGATCTGCCACTACCTAAACTAAAAGATGCCACAAAGGTACAGTGCTTAACAGCAGCTTGTTCATCAATTTTCAAATGACAATGTTTGGCAAACTTATAGCCAATGCTTGTTTTACATACATAAATGACAATTTAAACCTTGATGGATCACCATGTTACTCATTGTTATATACTTTGTAAAGGTGTCTAAGCTGAAAAATATCTTATATTGCATTGACCATTAACTTAAAACTGCTTTATGTTATAGATATTACCAATACCAAGTAGTGATGGTAGAACAAAGTATGTTTGTCCGATGTGTCAAGAACATCTAGAATCTAATCATGATCTCACTGTACATATCAGAATGCATAATTCTGGTAATCATGCCAGCCAAAATAATACCTGTACCATCTGTAATAAAATACTGAGTTCTCAGAGTTCATTGGATAGACATATGTTGGTACATTCAGGTAGGTACATATATATTATTGTAAAACAAAATTCACTTCAATGTATATGTTAATATTTTATAACTCAAAAAAGAACAATTGTTAACATGAATAGTTTGTTAATATTAAGTAGACTTTATATTCTGCATTTGTTATATCTTCAGGTGAAAGACCATTTAAATGCAAGATTTGTTCAATGACATTTACAACCAATGGTAATATGCATCGTCACTCACGAATTCACCAGAAACAAAATAATGGTACTGATTCACCTAGACCAAGTAAACGTGGTAAGGGTGGGTGGAAAGGAAAACTCTTTTCCACTAGTTCCCTGGATGAAAATGATGTCTCAACATCACGAAGAGATTCATCTGACCTGATGGATGAATCAAGAAAATTATCTAAATCATCCACAGCAGCCTTTGATTGGTCTACTGATCTGCAGAAGCCGTCCGTGTTACCTAAGTCCAAGATGATGCCAGCATTCATGCCTAGACCAATGTGGCCTGCATACTCACCTTACATGCCTTTTATGAGACCACAGTTTCCACACATGTATCCTGATTTATCAGTAAGTAGATTTTTCAGTAATAATGTAAAGATACAGAATTAAAACAAACTTGATTGCTCAAAATATTTATCATATTGCAGTATATTGTGATTTATTGATTAGAGCTGAGAGTGTTTCATATTAAAATAAGAAATCAGACACATGAAATGAAAAGTTTGACAATGCTCTTTACAAGCATAGGATATTGGAGAAATGTTCACTATGTGATCAGAAAGCTTAGCCGGAAACTATCTTTCTTTACTTAACTGCAAATAAATTGTTGTTTTAGATGGGTATGTTTCCATTTCAACAACAAATACCATGTCCATTGTGTAGTAAAATGGTTAATTTGGTTGAATACCTGACACATTTGAAGATTGAACATGATCAAGAAAACCCTTTTACTTCAAGTAAAGTTGATACAAGTACTGTTACTACACCAATTAAAGAAGAAATGACTAGTGAAGTAGATGACCATTCAACAGGTCAATCTGGTCGACAATCAGATAACCAAGTTCACCAGTCTGATAATGACAACCAATCAGATGATGATGAAAATCGTCTTGAAATACAAATAGACCAATCTGACGAAGTCAATGAAGAGATTGAGAGAAGTGATGAAAGTGATGATTCAGCATCACCTCAGAATTCAAAAACTAAAGGAACGGAAGATAACAATTGTATGAATTTCTCCTCACCCAAATTTCCTTTAGTTGCTAATACATGGTATGATGAGAATGAAAAGATCAACTCTAATATGTCAGATTTCATGTGTAAAGAATGCGGAAAAGCTTTCCCTTGTAAGAGTTCTCTGATGCTACATGCTGATTCTCATTTAGAAAGTCGATCATTGGAGACTTCTGATATTCAGACAGAAGAAACTTCTATTAAGAAAAGTGGAGAGAAAATGAAGAAGGGTTTCTTTTCTATGCTGGATTTAAAACCAAATCAATCAGACTTACCAATCAATGATGATGGAACTCCAAGAATTAAATCTGAAAAAATGGAGGAAGAAGATAACAGAAGTTCCCCTGAAACAAGCCCTTCTAAACAATCCCCAGATTTCAATCCCTTTAGCCCTTTCAATTATTTAAAACCAGGTCTCTTACCATATAATGTAAGTAATATGGCACTGAATGTCCAGAGAGGTATGTTGCATGCTGATTCACCTTTTACTACAAGTACAAGTCCTGCTTCTTCTATTGTATCTGGGGAAGGAAATGGTAGTGTTGCTGATTTGCATGATACTAAAGCTACTGGTTTGTTGTGTAAATTTTGTGATATGGTGTTTCCTAATCAGAAAACATTGAATGGTGAGTTAGTATTAGACATTAACAGCTGAGAATGGATTAGTAACTAATTTGTTCACATGGACCCTCTTACTACTGTTAGATGTTGTTAGATATTGTCCATAACCTTGCTTGCTTTACTATGTTTACATTTGATTTAATGTTTGTTGAAAATGTTACATTTTGTGAACCTTCTGAAGATGCATGAGATATTGATGATGAAGATCTTTTTTGAATGGTGTCTTTCAACTTCTATTGTTTGTCTGGTATCTTATTTTATTTTTTACTTTAAATCTAATTTTTCCAGCTCATAAGAGAATCCACATGGGTCTGTCACCATATAAATGTAGTATGTGTAATTACTCTAGTGCTGATAAAAGTACCTTGATACGACATTTTAGAACTCATAATGGTGAACGACCATTTCAATGTATCATTTGTGATTATGCTTTTACTACTAAAGCTAATTGTGAACGACATGTCAGGTAAGTATTTTCTTGTAGTTATATGTGCTAGTATGTTTGATTACAAGCTGATCCAAGATTTAGCATTTTAAATTATTGATAGTACTATATATAGTCCAGTAAGTACTGTACCAGAGGCAACTGGGGTGGTGAAAGTTGGCCCCAAAACAAATTATCTCATTAAAAAAAAAAATGATGCAAACCAAATAATCCATGATTGAAATTTTTTAAATATACCTTGTGAAATATGTATAAGGTGATGTTGAATAGAGTTTGTGATAAATGATTAAGTTTTATTATATTACAGAAAGAAACATGGTAAAAATGATAAAAGTGAAATAGAGAAGTCTATAGGATATAATAAATATAGTACTACTACTGCTGATATAGATAAAATAAATACATTCCATTCCCCTGATACTGTCTGTAAATATTGTGGAGAAGATTTTAAATTCTTTAGAGCTTTAAAACATCATTTACGATCCCACACTAGTTGTCGTCTTAAACCGTTTCTCTGTCAAAAATGTCAGGTTAGTACTCAATGTTTAAATCTTGATGTGAATAAAGTTGATTTTAAATCGTTGTCTACTTAAATTGTATTATTTAAGTGAAAATTTTATACGAAAATATTCACTTCATTAATAAGATCAAATTCTTTATATTTTAATGTAATAAAATGTACTGATTATATTAACTATATTTAGGTTGGATTTTCTACTAGAGCTAATTGTGTCCGACATATACAGAAACAACATGTAGAGATTAATGTTAATGAAATAGAAGACTATATACATGTCAATGATACCAATATAGTAGATATGGATTCTGATAGTTCAACATCGGATAAAACCATTTCTAAAGGTATATTCACCTTCCCAGCATTTATAAAACCTTAATCATAAGATATTGAAAACTGAAAGGAAGTTTTCCTTGCACTTTGTTTTTTTCCCGAACCCTTTTTGCTTTCCTGCACATAGCATGACACTGCCAGAAGTAGGAATAACAACCCCAATTCCTCTTCATTAATATGTTTTGTTATCCTATGTAGGAGCTTTGTATGCATTTTATCATATGTTTTAAAGAGAAGATATATTTGAATTTCTGTATCCTAATTTTGATTTATTGATGAACATGTTTTATATTTTGTAGTATCACCCAAGAATCAGACTAATGATAGCCCATCACCGGCAGTAACAGATAGTTTATTAAAACATATGATGAGTAAAATGGGTTCACCATCTTTATCAACTCCATCTACATTATATAATAATGATCAACCTATAGATTTATCAGTGAAAAAATCACCAGTTGATAATAAGGTACCAGTTTGTTTTTATTTTTTCTGTTATTTTAAATGGTCAATTATCTCAAGTCATACAAAAAATTATTTTTTTGAACAACTCTATAGATGGAATATACTTGGAAAGGAAAAGTGAAATGAGAAATTTTTTCACAAGTGCCATAGGTCACATGGTTGTGGACAATAATAACATTGTTCTTGTATTTGTATTTCAGATCAGTCCAAAACAAACAGATGTATCACCCAACATGATGTACAACTGTTCTTATTGTCTTAAATCTTTTGATATGAGAAGTGAACTCATTTTGCATGTTCAACAAGTACATGATATAACTCCCGAGAAAGATACCAACAATAATAAGAAGTGGTTACAAGAAACAGCTGCACCGAGAAAATTACCAATTATGCCATATCCCATCCATCCAGCTTTTGCTAAATATCCCTATCCTAACCAGGCTATTAGTGCTTTATTTTCTCAGAGAGGTAAGAATGAAAGTTATTGATATATTCTATAGATTGAGTTTTCTATGAGTTTGAAAACTCTAGAATTCATTTAGCACTCAGATATTAAATATAATACTAGGATCACCTTCATAAGATTGCAAATTTATTATTTTCATATCTGTTAGACACTTTCAGGAAAATACATGGAATTTCAATCATTAGTAGAGCCACTTGAAGTACAATTAAAACTGAAAATATTTTAAGAAAAATTAAATTATGATATTATTATTTAGCTTACATGGATACAGGGCCTTTGTAAGTATGAAGCAGACATGGATATAAGTAAATTATTGTGGCTAGAATTGTTATTTTTATTTTATTCAGTTCAGTTACAGCATGATATATTTTGTGTTTTCAGTTTAAATACACATTATTTGTTTCATATTATTTATCATTTTTCTAATAAAATTTGAGCAATATTTATGGATTGGGTGCAATTTCAAAACTGGCATGTAGATCTTGGGAATAGTGTTTTGTTTTATGCATGAACCAAGTTTTATGTTTATGTCATTTCGAAGAGTAGTCCATTTGTGCCCATTAATAAATTACTTTTGAGATTTTCTTAATTATATTTTGTATTAAGAGTGAAGGAGGTACAAGTTCCTACAAAGTCTGTAAATTTTACTTTGTTAAGTGCTGGCCAAATATATATTTTTGTGAAAGTTAATATTTTGATTGTGATAGTAATACGTGTTTGATTATTGTTGAATGATGAAATTTAAGTTGTTATTTCATTTGATATTTTTAACATTTAGAAATGAATTTATGACACTTTTTTGTTATATATCTTTTTCTGTTTTAGGTTTTGATGCAAGCTCTGACCTCTCTCCTGTAAATAGAATGTTAAATACAGCCCAATCTCCTAGTTTTAGAAATTTTTTAAGTCAATCGCCTAATAAAAGAAAAGCTACTAGTACCAGCAGTATAAATAATGATCATGAAGAGGATTATGATGATTCCTCAGAAGATAATTCAGTAGATAAGGTACTAAATAAGTTTCTTATGTATTTTAATCAGGAATTAGTCATTCATTTTATTCCAGTTTGAGACCAGCCCCTTTAAAAGTGTCCCTTATTTCTATTCGAAGACTGGCCCCTATTCCTGCTCCAGACTGGCCCCTATTTCTGCTTTAGGCTGGCAACTATTTCCTATTTTTATGCTCTGTGAAAATTTTTGACAGTACTGAAAAACATATGTTTAGAGGGTATTGATTATTTTATAAGGATTTTGTAAAACAAACTGTATTTGTTGCAGTATAAATGAGTAAGTTTCTAATCTTGTTAGCTTGTTACAATTATCAATATGAATTTTGTTGTAGTCTGATAACATAGTATCATTTGATAACTCCGATCAACATAATATAAGAAAATATCAAACAGAAGATAATAGTGAACCACCAGTAAAAAAGAAGAGAAATTCATATGCTGATTCTCCACATAAACTACCATGTCCTTATTGTCCACGATCCTTCCCATGGGTTAGCTCTTTAAATAGACATCTACTAACACATACAGGTATCTACTGCGATTTTTTTTATCTTAAAGTTTGTTTTCAATAAAATGTTACTAAATATTACATGGTGGACAGAGTCCGTGACCAAATTTCCTTACCATATTTTTTTCATACCCAGACTTTATTTTATTTTCAGGTCAAAAGCCATTTAAATGTTCTCAGTGTCCAGTAACATTTTCTACCAAATCTAATAGAGAAAGACATCTAATCAGGAAACATGGTGTCAATATGTTAGACCCTGCCAGTAGATCTACTATGGATAGACCATATAAATGTCATCTTTGTGTCTTTAGTTCTTTTGCAACAAGAAGTAAGTAAATGTACATAAGATATAATTTGTGCCAAATCTACGCCATGAATAAAAATATTAATTAAATTAATTCTTCTTTGCATATCTTATTATTGTGGGACTTTGCTTTCAGTAAAGTCCCAGTTTGTTTTCAGTTTGTCAATTCTTTTTTTTTTTTTTTTTCGAAATGTACACAGGGCACACAGCCTAGGCTGCAATAGTTGCAGCATTTTCACAACTTCCCCAGACCTTCTGTAGTGTCGACGTTTCTAATGAATATAAATTGGAACATTTTTGCAAAACCGGAAGTGCTGCATTGCAACATGTTTAAAAAGTCGTCAGTGGCTCTAAAAGTCGCAAATTTTCAATCGATTTTCTTCGGGTTTGCATTTTTGAAAACTTGAAACTATTTCCAACAAGATAACAGTTAAAAAATTTCGAAATTCGAAAATTCATAGCACACATTTTTTTGCCGTATTTTGCACATTTTTGCAACTTTGCTATTTTAAGACCGATTGATTTGAAAATTTAGGTGCCTTCAAGTGTTACGAATATGAAAACATTGGCAGAGTCAAAATTTTTGCTTCATTTCTGGTTTAAGCGTAAAAAGGGTTTAAACTCTCGGTTGACCTACTTGTGCTGTAATTGATGTATCGCAACAAAATTAATGTCGATCGTAATTAAATTAGAAGACAAAAAAACGAAGAAAAAATCCGGACCGGAAGTGAAACTTTGGCCACCATCTTGAAATGTCACTTTTTTGTAAAACTCAAAATGGGGCCTCTACGGTAAGAGCGACATGTGTGTTATTTTTACTTTAAGAAAGTCCAAACGATTGCGAAAAAATGTATGGGAGCCGAATTTTGAATTTCGCTTTTGCATTTTTGCAACATCCGGTTGAATTTTTTAGAAGTTTGGGGGCTTATTTCTCGTGACCTTGACCTTTGGTGACCGTGACCTTTAGTAGGTCAAAGGTCATTGACCTTGGCTATCATTTGATACTTTGACCTTTGACCTCCGACATCTACTTCCGGTTTTATAGCTGCGCGAAAACAGCAAAATTCGCAACTTTGGACTGCTCTAGAGCGTGACCTAATTTATTTAGAGTGTTATTTTTTTCAGATTCTTAAGGTGCTTTTTGTCCTCTTTCCAACGATATATAACAAAAGTTTGTAAAATGAAAATTGAAGTTTTTGATTTTTTCAAAGATAAATACATTTTGCCGTATATTCGCTTGTTTAAAATGTATGTGTTTATACCGTGATCTATTAGCTGTACAAGCTTCAAATTTGTACCGTGAATATACATTTTGAATATGATTAGATTCCTGTCCAAAAAAACAAGATGGGCGTGGCACATCCGGCTGAACTTCAAATTTACCATTTATATCGGTCAGCGAATTAGGGCTGCAGGAAATAACGTTTTTCAAAAAAGTACCTTGCATACATATACCTCATTACTTTGGCCAGTTTATCCCAAAAAATCAAATGTTTCTGTCTGTTTGTTGCAATTTTGCGACATTTGCAAAAAAAAAAATCATTTTTTTTAGTTTGGGGGGCTTATTTCTAGTGACCTTGACCTTTGGTGACCTAGGCCTTTACAAGGGATTGGTCATTGATTTGGCTATCAGTTGACAATTTGACATTAGGCTTCCGACGTCTACTTCCGGTTTTATAGCTGCCCGAAAACAGCAAAATTCGCTAATTTTGACTGCTCTAGAGCGTGACCTAATTATTTAGAGGGTTATTTTTTTCAGATTCTTAAGGCTCCTTTTGTCCTCTTTCCAGCGATGTACAACAAAAGTTTTCAAAATGAAAATTTAATTTTTGCACTTTTAAAACTAAAGTACATTTTGCTTTTTTGAAATGTATGTGTGTATATCTCGCGATCTCCTAAATGTACAAGCTTCAAATTTGTACTGTGAGTATACATTTTGAATGTGATTAGATTCAAGTAAAAAAATATGAGATGGGCGTGGCACATCTGGGTAAATTTGCAATTTATCATTTATATGGGTCAGCCAATTACGTTTGCAGGAAATGACGTTTTTCAAAAAAATACTTTGCACTCAGATACCTCGTTACTTTGGCCAGTTTATCCTACAAAATCAGATGTTTCTGCCTGCTTGTTGCAATTTTGCGACGATAGCAAAGTCCCACTCTGTGCCATAATTGGCTCTAGTTATGTTTGTTGTTCTATAAAGCTGTGCCTATATACAGTATTCACAATTGCTAAAAAGACTTTATTATGTTTTCCTTCAGTTTTCTATCCTGACAATAAACCACTCTGTACCATTGCGTCTAGTATTCTACATTCAATTTTGATTAATGTGTGGGTGTATATAGCTGTCGCTGTTTACTATGAGTTATTGCCCTTGTCCTTGAATTCTTTGTGGACATGATAGGGAGCTGGTTTCTGGATGGATTTTGATGAAACTTGGTGTGCAGGTTATAAGCCAAGGATGAACTCTTTTAAAATGAGACCAATCGAAATGTATTTAATATGAGTTATTGCCCTTATTCTTGAAAATGCTTTTGCCTTTGTTTTTGGATTCTATGTGGACATGATAGAGAGCTGGTCCTGGATGGATTTTGATGAAATTGATTGTGTTGGTAATCACTCAAGAATAAACCCTATTGAGAAATCAAACTAATCAAAAATATTTTGTATGAGTTATTTCCCTTGTTCTTTAGAGCATGCATAGATATCCTATAAATAGCTCAGTGAGAACATGTTTCATTTATTGGGGACTCAAATTGATTTTGATGAATATTTGGACATATATTATCATCTCCCCGGTCTGGTCCGTCAACATTAAGTTGTAAACACAATAGAAGCTAAGGATTTTAATGAAAATTGGTGCGAGAACAAGTACATGTGGACAGGATCATTTTTTTGCCGTATTTTGCACATTTTTGCAACTTTGCTATTTTAAGACCGATTTATTTGAAAATTTAGGTGCCTTCAAGTGTTACGAATATGAAAACATTGGCAGAGTCAAAATTTTTGCTTCATTTCTGGTTTAAGCGTAAAAAGGGTTTAAACTCTCGGTTGACCTACTTGTGCTGTAATTGATGTATCGCAACAAAATTAATGTCGATCGTAATTAAATTAGAAGACAAAAAAACGAAGAAAAAATCCGGACCGGAAGTGAAACTTTGGCCACCATCTTGAAATGTCACTTTTTTGTAAAACTCAAAATGGGGCCTCTACGGTAAGAGCGACATGTGTGTTATTTTTACTTTAAGAAAGTCCAAACGATCGCGAAAAAATGTATGGGAGCCGAATTTTGAATTTCGCTTTTGCATTTTTGCAACATCCGGTTGAATTTTTTAGAAGTTTGGGGGCTTATTTCTCGTGACCTTGACCTTTGGTGACCGTGACCTTTAGTAGGTCAAAGGTCATTGACCTTGGCTATCATTTGATACTTTGACCTTTGACCTCCGACATCTACTTCCGGTTTTATAGCTGCGCGAAAACAGCAAAATTCGCAACTTTGGACTGCTCTAGAGCGTGACCTAATTTATTTAGAGTGTTATTTTTTTCAGATTCTTAAGGTGCTTTTTGTCCTCTTTCCAACGATATATAACAAAAGTTTGTAAAATGAAAATTGAAGTTTTTGATTTTTTCAAAGATAAATACATTTTGCCGTATATTCGCTTGTTTAAAATGTATGTGTTTATACCGTGATCTATTAGCTGTACAAGCTTCAAATTTGTACCGTGAATATACATTTTGAATATGATTAGATTCCTGTCCAAAAAAACAAGATGGGCGTGGCACATCCGGCTGAACTTCAAATTTACCATTTATATCGGTCAGCGAATTAGGGCTGCAGGAAATAACGTTTTTCAAAAAAGTACCTTGCATACATATACCTCATTACTTTGGCCAGTTTATCCCAAAAAATCAAATGTTTCTGTCTGTTTGTTGCAATTTTGCGACATTTGCAAAAAAAAAATCATTTTTTTTAGTTTGGGGGGCTTATTTCTAGTGACCTTGACCTTTGGTGACCTAGGCCTTTACAAGGGATTGGTCATTGATTTGGCTATCAGTTGACAATTTGACATTAGGCTTCCGACGTCTACTTCCGGTTTTATAGCTGCCCGAAAACAGCAAAATTCGCTAATTTTGACTGCTCTAGAGCGTGACCTAATTATTTAGAGGGTTATTTTTTTCAGATTCTTAAGGCTCCTTTTGTCCTCTTTCCAGCGATGTACAACAAAAGTTTTCAAAATGAAAATTTAATTTTTGCACTTTTAAAACTAAAGTACATTTTGCTTTTTTGAAATGTATGTGTGTATATCTCGCGATCTCCTAAATGTACAAGCTTCAAATTTGTACTGTGAGTATACATTTTGAATGTGATTAGATTCAAGTAAAAAAATATGAGATGGGCGTGGCACATCTGGGTAAATTTGCAATTTATCATTTATATGGGTCAGCCAATTACGTTTGCAGGAAATGACGTTTTTCAAAAAAATACTTTGCACTCAGATACCTCGTTACTTTGGCCAGTTTATCCTACAAAATCAGATGTTTCTGCCTGCTTGTTGCAATTTTGCGACGATAGCAAAGTCCCACTCAGTGCCATAATTGGCTCTAGTTATGTTTGTTGTTCTATAAAGCTGTGCCTATATACAGTATTCACAATTGCTAAAAAGACTTTATTATGTTTTCCTTCAGTTTTCTATCCTCACAATAAACCACTCTGTACCATTGCGTCTAGTATTCTACATTCAATTTTGATTAATGTGTGGGTGTATATAGCTGTCGCTGTTTACTATGAGTTATTGCCCTTGTCCTTGAATTCTTTGTGGACATGATAGGGAGCTGGATTCTTGACGGATTTTGATGAAACTTGGAGTGTGGGTTATAACCCAAGGATGAACTCTTTTAAAATGAGACCAATCGAAATATATTTAATATGAGTTATTGCCCTTACTCTTGGAAATGCTTTTGCCTTTGTTTTTTGATTCTATGTGGACATGATAGAGAGCTGGTCCTGGATGGATTTTGATGAAATTGATTGTGTTGGTAATCACTCAAGAATAAACCCTATTGAGAAATCAAACTTATCAAAAATATTTTGTATGAGTTATTTCCCTTGTTCTTTAGAACATGCATAGATATCCTATAAATAGCTAAGTGAGAACATGTTTCATTTATTGGGGACTCAAATTGATTTTGATGAATATTTGGACGTATATTATCATCTCCCTGGTCTGGTCCGTCAACATTAAGTTGTAAACACAATAGAAGCTAAAGCTTTTAATGAAACTTGGTGCGAGAACAAGTACATGTGGACATTTTAGGTGCCTATTTGAGCTGGTTTAAGGATTTTGATGAAACTTGGTGTGGGTGTTCATAATAACCCAAGAATAATTTTTAATTAAAAATCAGTTACCGATAACTTTTGTCAACCCTCCGGATGAATTAGCTGCCATTATAAATGTAGGCGCATTATGATGGCCATCGCTGTTTTTCTATTCTTCATCATTATCGGCCAATATTATTTTGCTTTGATTTGACCGTAATTTGTTTGGATTGAATAATGAATGGTGTATATTTTGTTGTAGGTAATTTAGAGAAACACTACAGTGAGAGACATCCTAATTGTGATATACCAATAGATAATACATATAATGACAATTATGATCTGAATACCAGTGATATAGATATTAATAGTCAACAACAAACTGACAGTACAGATAAATTACCACAGGTACATCTTTCATTATATCTTACATTTCATACAGCAAAATATTTCTCTAGAATAATCTCAAAAATCTATGATGTACTGATGTTTTGATCTTCTGTTCCACTTTATTTATAAATGTACAATGAGGTTCTATGAAATCCCCTCACAAAGCACATATATTAAATCTTCAATCAACTCTTTAAATGATGACACTAGGCTTACTGACAAATAGTAATGTTAGGTTACAGAATGATATAAGACACTGGTTTTAGGTTATAATGTTATAATTCAGGTGTGTACTTTATATTTTATAGGTTGAAGATTGTGAAGCTGAAGATGATTATCAAGATAACAATCAAGAGGATGTCATTGTTATAAATCCATATGAAGATAATGTTAAAGATGATAGACCAATATCTGATGATGAAGATATGAATAATTATTATGAAGATATACCAGAAAAACATATTAATCCTGAACGTGATAATTATAATGTTGATAAGATAACACAGTGTTGGAAATGTTCAGAGGAATTTTCCTCCAGGAAGCTTCTGGTACGACATCTTAAAGAACATAATATTGATCTACCTTATAAATGTTATCTGTGTGATGCCTCGTTTGATGAAAGATTGGAATGTTTAAAACATAAAGAGAAGTATCATCCTACTGATTGGTTGGTATTATTTGAGAAGAATGGTGTTAAGAATATAGAAGAGTTTTCATCCCAGATTGATAATATGGTAAATAAGAGTAGTAATATGATAGCTGATACAGAAGGTGATGTGACGTATGAAATGTTAGAATCTGCCAGAGCTGATGTATTGACTGCTGATTATTTCCAACGTAAAGTTTACTGTTCCCTATGTCCTAAAAGATTTTGGTCGCTGCAAGATTTAAGAAGACATATGAGATCTCATACAGGTAAGAAAATATTGATTAATTTGAAATTAGAATGCATTTCCTACATATCCGACATTTTGAAGAAAAATTGATGTGTTTTGTTTGTCTGTATTTAACCCAATTTTTCTATCAAATATCACCAAATTATTTTTGTTTTGTAGGTGAACGTCCATTTGAGTGTGATATATGTTTAAAGAGATTTACATTAAAACATAGTATGATGAGACACAGACGTAAACATAGTAATCAAGAATTAGATATTGATACAGATTGTTTTTATACAGATGATATTATAGGTAACTCATTGACTTTAACATGAGAAGTGCTAAGATCTAAATGATAATTATATTAATTCCTAAAGGTTATTCTGTGCCACAAATCATCTGTACAGTAGTATCTGGAATGAACAATTTGTGTTACTATAGTCTGAAAGTATGGACTTCTGTCACTATCAACAAATACAATATATATTAGAGAATATTAATGTTCCATTGTATCTGATGAAATTGTTAACAATCTAACTAAGATAAATTTCATTTCAATACATGAACCATCATATGATCATTGTCTTTAATCCACTCCATAGGAAACAGTATGTATGGTGGTCCATTACCTAGATTGCCATTTTCTACCAGTCAACCTCAATCTTCTTCTGGTCCTTCAGTACCTACTACAACTCATATCACTGTAAGTTTACTTCATTTTACACTTTCTGTAGTTCTCATTTTCAATCTTGATTCATTCTTTTATATACTATTGTTAATATTTTTGTGTTAGTATAAAATCTGTTGATATATTTTTAATAGAATAAAGAAGATTGTTTAATATTTGTTTTTATAGGAAGAAGAAGAAAAAGATAAAGGTGATAAAGAATCAGATATTCTACAGAACTTATTAGGTGTGGATACAACACAAATAGACACAATGTTAGACATGAAACAATCTTTACAATCTACTACTCAGATATTAGGTATTGATGAGAACAAGCCCGAAACAACTTCATAATAAATATTCATACATCTCTTATTTTCTTATATTATACATAAGGTGTTATTTATCACTGCTTGAATCCATTATTTAATATTTATTAAGTTATAGTTTTCATTTATTTAAGAACTGTCTTTTATTAGATTTTATGATGACTTGTATGATGCAACACAATATTCTGTGTTTAAGGCAAATAATAAGGCTTCTCATTAAGTAATCATTACATATCTATGCAATTATTTATTTATATATTTTTATTTGTTTGTCTTGCCTTCTAATGATCTGCTATTTTTAAATACATTCTAAACCATTCAGATCTGTTTTTCTATGATAACGTTTTAAGAAATAGAAATATATTCTAATATGACATATTAATTTATTGATTTACCAAGATAACTGCTGATATTTATATAATATTTGACCATTTTTTATACTGCTGATATTTATTCCCCTTGTATATAGTTATATATTGACATATTTTTGGATTTCATTAAATATTTAATTTATTTATTTTCATATTTATCTTTTTCTGTCTCATATTAAAGTCATAATTCTTTTGTGATTTTCCTTTGTCATTTGCTTATAGTTGTATAAAATTTTTATATAGTTTTAATAATTTATTTGATTTGTTCCATAGAACATGTAAATATTCCATAATATTTTTAATTTTATGTATATAAGGATACTTAATAACTTATATTTTTAGATATATCATTTTTAATACCATCATGACAGCATTAAAATATATTGGGAATTTAAAAAAAAATTATACAGAGAGATAGTTTCTTTAAATTTCAATAAAGTTGGTTACTTTCTTGATTGAAGTTTCAATCAGCAATAAAAGCAGCATAGTTAAATTTGGATATATCTTTATATTATAAACAGCATTAGTTTAAATTGGATAAATATATGTATTATAAACAGCATTAGTTTAAATTGGATAAATATATGTATAATAAACAGCATTAGTTTTAAATAGTTAAGATGGATATCAGCATTAGTTACATTAGCAATATAAAGAGCTTTAGACAAAATATCTTAATATATATTTTATATGTAGCATTAGCTAAAAAGATATATTATAACATTAAATATATTGTATCATTATTCATTATATTTTTGAGTTATTAGGTTATTTTAGATCTTCTTATATATTAATTCTTATGTACAACAAATTGAGAATAACTGTCATTATTATGAGAATTTGTATACTGCTTGAAGGAGTTGATGTAGTAATACTACTGATGAGGTTTCAATCATAAATTTTCAGTAGTTTCAATAATCATCTTTACCTGCCCTTCATATGATCAATCATCTCTAAAATAATGGAAACCTAAATATTTCTGTTTGAATTAAGGATATTTTTATGTGTGACACTAATAACTAACAACATGTAACATATATTATCATATATAATGTATATGAGGCCTTTTATATCTCATTCTAGCCTCTTGTTAAATTTTGTTATTTCAATATCCGTCCAATTGAAATGCATTTTACTTTAAATAACGTCCAATCAAGTCAATTATTTATTTTGTCTCATTGTGATTTATACGTATTATTGACCAATATAATAAAATAAACCACAGTATTTTCTTATATCTTTAATAATATTATCAGGTATTGAGTTTTATTTCGATCTTAAATGTGGTGGAAATTTCTTTAAGTATATAGTTATAATACATAATATGCAATGAATTGAATTTGTATCTACATGTTAAAATACCAAACAAGTATCAGATAATAAGATACAAAATACAGTAATACGTCGTAAAAACGAAAGGTGGATCTATATCAGCCACTGTACTGTATTAACAGTATTGAATAAAACAAACATTTCTAGATTTACTATTTATATATTTAAATATATCTATATATAGTTTGTTACATCATATATTAGAATTATCGGGTTACACATGTCTGATATATAGTGTATTTAGTAATAGATTGTAATGTCCAGTATTGAAGTGCTATTACATATCATAATTATTTAGTTTTCTTTAATACCTTTTCAAACAAAAGCCTTGAACTAAATATTTTTTGCTGGTTGTGCTTGTTATAATTATTCCACAAAATATCATAAATTTCAAATTCATGATGCTTTTTGAACAAAGTTGAATAAAAGACAGTGAAAAAAAGTATGAGCTGTAAGAAATCAAGAATTTGGCATATTATTTTCCGAACATAACTATACAAGGTTTTTGGAATGGAATAGATATTCAATTATTATAGATTATTATTGGGTAATCTATAACATCTTTACATCAGCATTAAGTATCATTATTATTTTTGTTTAGTTGTCATTTTAGGCAGCATTATTATGTTTTTCATAGTATTTATTAATTTGTTTCAGAAAATTTCAGACATTTGGATCAAGTTAAGTAATATTCAATAATCATGAAATATTAAAATAAATTAGGAAACATCATGTACAGTTCTGTATAAGTGAGTTTATCAAAACACAATGCTATTGGCTTGACAGATACAATAGTTCCAATAAACATACAGTGGCAATTCAATTTTGAAACCATCAATTAACAATTAGTTTAGTTTTCAATTTGTAAAGATGTCTTCCCAACATAATTTTCCCAATCAGTATTTGAGTAAGTATATTAGTATTTTACCTTCCAGCATTCATATCACATTTTGTCCAATTATATTTTGTTTTCCCTACTAAACCCTCTAAATTGATTTATCAATGTTACTCTAATAATAAGTAGCATAATTTGTCTCTGATCGTTACATAGTATTACTTGTATTTTGCTTCTAGTTTCATTATTTGTTTTAAAAAGTGTGTCGAAATAAAGACAATTTTATTTAAGTTTCTTTTTTTGATTATGACAAAAAGTCAGTGTATGTTTCTTGATATATTTTCAGTCCAGAGCTACCACTAGGAGCCACTCAATTAGTGAGTTCTGCACATTCAATAAAATAGGAACGACATGATCCATGTACCATCAAAATGACTAAGGAAAATTATGAACATCTGGTAATTTTCATTCAAAATTGCAACTAACAACCTGTTCAGAACACGCCAATAATTTAGTCGAAATGACTTTCGTATAATGAAAAAAATTATTGATTTAAAGGGATTTATTTTTGGGACAAATCATTCAATGATAACCATAATTAAAGTAAAATGTTCTTTTTCTCTGTACCTTGAAATTTACTAAATAAACTAAACTTAATCATCATAATGGATCAAACCTGAAATATAGAATATAAAAAATAGTAAGAAAGTTGCCAAAGAACACAAAGTGCCTTCTACGGTGTTTACAAGCAATGGATGTACCAATGGTCAGACGGACATGGCAATGTTCAAATATATTTCAAATTAACCAGACAAAGAGTTCATTAGAAACTACTTTTTTTCAATATGCTCTATCTGAAAAACTAAAGAAATATGTTTTTTTGTTTGTTTAGTTATTAGATTTAGAAGTCTTAACAAAAATCGTAATACGCCCACATTTATAATGGCAGCCAATTTGTCCAGGAGGTTGACAAGAATTATTGGTAAATGAAAGATTTTTCTATCATTTGAAGTACACTCACAATAAATTTCATCAAAATCCATCAAGAAAATCAGCTCTCTATCGTGTCCACATAGAATTCGAGAACAAAGGCAGACACGTTTTTAAGAACAAGGGCAATAACTCATTAAATATTTTTCGATTAAACTGTTTTTCAAAAGGGTTCATCCTTGGGTTATAACAAACAATCACACCAAGTTTCGTCAAAATCCATCAAGAATCCTCTATCTGTCCATAAAACAATTCACGAACAAGGGCAATAACTCATAGAAAATATTTTTCAATTGGTCTGATTTTTAATAGGCTTCATCCTTGGGTGATTAGAAAGACTTACACCAAGTTTTGTCAAAATCCATCAAGAAACCAGCTCTCTATCATGTCGACAAAAATAGTGGATGGACAGTCAGACAGACAGATGGACGGACAGATTATATACGCCCACATTAATGTGTGGGCTTATAAAAATGGTACACAGGTCAGATTTTACAGCGATTTCACTTGTTTTGAATCATCATAGTCTTTGAGTTTGGTTAACAAAAGTTGAATAAATTTACACAGATCAACATTTTAAATTATTTTGTAATACGGTAATATTACTATTACCTTTTGGATTCTCTCTCAGCTATTTCCTTTAATTCTTGTAAAGATGGAGCTCTTCCTAATAAATGTAATATTTGTACATAGATCCGACCGATAAAAATGAAAAACTTCATTTTATATGTATCTGATAATATTCTAACATCAAAAACACATTGGTCCCACCATGATCTTATTGTACCCATCAAACCTAACTTTCTTTTATCTCCTAAATGAGCACCTTTTATAGCACTGAAATGATATAAAAAATAATATTACTATGACAACTTTCATTTATATACGGCCACATATTGCACAGATTGCTGTTACCCATGTTGGTCCGTCCACAATTACTTGTAAAACCTTTATTAGGCACAATTCTTTATATATTTTGACAAAACTTGCTGAAATAATTTGTTATCACCCAAGGATGAGGTCACCTCCTCAACAGGTTTAAATCTATAACTAGGTTGGTGTTGCTCTATATCATGTGTGATTAGCTTTAATTCAAATAAACTGTTTTAAAATATAAACAGAAATACCTTACCTTCTAGCCATAACACTATATCTATCTATAACATTATCATGATCTCGTATAATTGCACGTACAGTGTTTAAATTTCTGAAATATCAAAAGTAAAAAAGAAGTAATAGTGTTAACATGTTAGACTGTAATATATTGACAGGTTTCTCATACTTTCTATTTACCGGTATATCTACATTTGACTATTCCAAGTAGGCTAATGGTTCCAAACCAAATCTTTTTAATTTAAAAGGCATCTATCAATTCTGGTTCTATAGCCAACAAATTAAGACTATTGTGTGACAGTAACTCGAATTGAATTGTTGTGTTAATGAAAAGTAAAGCCAAGTGTTTCAATTTTTCAACAGTAAACAGGATAAATAAGCTATGCTTATCTTCGAATTTCAACAAACATTTAAAAATCAAATATTTGTATTAACAAAGAAAGAAATAAGAGGTCACATGAAACTAAAGAAGAAAGTTTGCAAAGACAAACCTGATAACTAATAGCATGTTTCTAGGCATATCCCGTAACACTTTCATTATTTCATCAAAATGATTTTGAACTTCTTTTTTCATGTTTTCAATATCTTCAGGTGTTAGTTTGTGAAAGCGTAATGTTTGCCTGGCTAATGGTCTTTGTATGAGTATTTCGCTTAATACTGTATAGTCTACAAAACATAATTGATATCAAATTTTGAGTTACATTTTAAAGTATAGATCTAAATGCTCTTGTCTTAAACACTTTCTGTATTTCACAACTCAATCTGAAAGCCAGACAAATAAAGCGCAATTTGTTAAATTGGTGGAGCTTTAAACAAGTTTTTTCTGTTCCAAATTTGGCCTTAATAGGTAGTGAAGCACAAAAGGCAAGGATTTTAAATAGGTTAAGGAATGTATGGTGTGATAAATTACTTATACAATCATTGACAATCAAAAGGTGAGTGAGGGTGAGTGACCTTTGTGATGCATGTTATATAATAACCATTGCATGTGGATGAAATTTGTGTTTTGGTACATAAGAATTTATAGCACATTTATGCGCTACCCACCCAGTTATACCAAGAAAAGATCAATAGAAATTGCCGATATCATGTTATAAAAAGGAATTTGATATGCTGTTAGATAGATATCTGTGTTTTACTGTTTGAATAACTGAAACATTTGACAAAATAAAGTATGTTAATCTATATTTTAAGTACAAAACCGTGTAATACCTAAAAATAAAGATTAATGCAGTTGGCATTGATTTAAAAACAGATAAAACTCTAGTGTGAATCAATTTAAACTCTTCTCTTAGTTCTTGCTTTCTTTCCGGACTCAGATTCTTCCATTCCTTTCTAGTTACTGGCTTAGTTTGAAATAAACGTTTATTTTTTAGTTTAACATTTCTTTCTTTTAACATGATACAAAATATATGATAATCTGAAATGCAAAATAATGATAAAACTGAACTCAGAACACATTAAATATTTTTTGATATGTTTGATTTTCAATAGGATTCAACCTTGGGTGATAGTAAATTATTTCAGTTAGTTTTATCAAAAATCTGTAAAGAATTGTGCCTTGTAGAGTGTATATGAGCCAAAAATGAAACATGTTTTTAAGAACAAGGGCAAAAATTCATATTTAATATATTTCAATATGGCTCATTTTTTGGTTGATATCGAACAATTTCAGGAAGTTTCATAATTGGTCAAGAATGGTACCTTCTATAATGTGCACAACCCAAAATTTTAATGTGTTCTCAAAAACAAGGTTGATTGATTTCCAATAAGGTTCATCCTTGGGTGATAACAATAACTCAGACCAAGTTTCATCAAAATCCATAAAGAATTGTGTTTTCTAGATTGTTAATGAGTTAATAATGAACGCATTTTCAAGAACAAGGGCAATAATTCATACTTAATATTTTTTTTTTCGACTTGATTTTACTAAGCCAAGAGTAATAATTCAAATTGGGTAAAAACTAGTCTTTATCACGTTCACAACGCAATTTCCACATGTTTTGACTTTTCAAGGGCAATAACTCTCAAACCATTCATAGAAAAATTGTCAAATTGAAACTTGATCGTCGTATTATCAATTCCAATGCTCACACAGAGTTTTATAAAAAAAAGTATAGAAAATTGTATCTTCTATAGTACCCACAACAAATTTAAATCCAGGGGCAATAACTAAAAAAACTTCAGTCTAAAAATGGTCAATTTGAACTTGACTGTCGTCTTATCAATTCCAATGCTCACAGCAAGTTTCATTAAAACCCATTGAAAATCGTAGCTTTTATTGTACCCACAACAAATAATGACGAACAGGCTGAGGGACAGGGTGACGACAATAAACGTCTACATGTTCATGTGGGCTTATACTTCAACAATCAATTGATGAACTAAATTTCTGTTTTGTTTTCAGACATTTGTTCAATCAAGAAATGTAAATCTGATTATTTTGTTAAACATATATACTAACCTTCAACACCAAGTTCATGAGAAAATTGCGCCATTTTGTCCTCATCATTTAATACAATGGCTTTAAATAAACTACTTAATGCATGTCGATGTTTAGGTGATAATTTATCATATAAACCATGATCTAATAAAACTAGTTCAGCTCTTCCACTTTTAGTTTTTCTTATAAATACTGTAATAATCAAATAATAAATTTCAATAAGATTTCTATCAAAACTTGTCAAGTGTTAGTCTGATGTGGGTTTAACCAACAAGAAAAAGATCAGGAGGAATTTCTGCAAGAATAAATAAAGACTTACTATTTCCAGGGTGTGGATCAGCATGAACAAAACCTGAGAGAAATATCTGATCGGAGAAACATTTGACGAGTTTATAATCTATCTGTAATACAAAAATATCTATATTGTTATTAACATGCATAAAAAATATAACACACTCAATTATAATGAGAAATGGATAAAATCATCTCAATATTGTGAACATTTTCAATGTAACTTTAATTTGTTAGTATCAATTGAAATTGAACTCATTTCTATAAAAATTGAACAATAGTTTACATAAATTGTAAAACTAAGGCCGTACAAAGTAAATTGTCTGTTTTACAGGCCCCGCGCACTCCGGTAAAATACCCTGCACTCCAAAACTATTTATTGACATTTTTTACACGTTCGAATACGATTGATTTTCTCCTTATTGGTATCACTCAACACATTCCGCTTTTCTCAAGTAAAAACCAGAAGTACTCCGTTAGTACGAGTTATCGAGAATGGGCATTTGTAACATAGGCCTAGATAAAAATTATTAAAATAGAAGTTCAATCTAATCAGATTGTTTTGTTCTTGTCATGTGATTTGATGTATGACAATTTGTTCCAAAATTTCCAATAATAACAATTATTACCATACAATGGCGTTTTAAAATATAGTTTACAGATGGATAGAAATGGATTAGTACGTAGAATAACATTGTCTTTACATAATATTATCAGCCCTGATGCACCCTAAGTGCATCATTGTCAGAGGTAGTAAATATGTTGGAATGATTACGTTTATGTAAAGTTGAAAGGTAAAAAAGTTCTGTTATTTCTATCAATTTATCATACAAAAAAAAACATCTGATAGTTGTATCTGAATGGTGATTTAAATCTATTTTTTAAATTTGTGGAAATAAATAATAAATAGCTTCGCTCGCTCCGATTTTTTCTGGTGCCAAATTTAAAAAAGCGCTTATAAATAATAAATAATAAATTCGCCCTCTCGCCCCATTTTTAAAAAAAAAAGGCCTGTAAAACAGACAATTTACTTTGCATGGCCTAATTGAAAAAACATTAACTTACATCTTTTAAAGAAAGCCCCATTTTACTGATAGATAGCTTATCACTTATTTTACATCCATCTATAAACTGAGTTGTTAAAACTCTCTAAAATACAAATTATACACATAGTACAAATAACAGCTCATTTCAATCTGTAGGTTGGTGTAGGTTAGGTTTAGGATAAACTTCTTATGTGACGTCAACCTTTGATCTTTGCAGACCAATATTAACCTTATTGGTACTGGCATTGTGCCATGAGTATATTATTTTCTAAAATGGTGGCAAAATATTGAACTGATGTGACATGTTATATAAACCAGATATTTTTTGTGTAATCTGTATTTTAAGTGGGTTAATGGTCTTCAGGCAGTCTCATGTGATCAATAATGACTTACAGTGAACTTTTCATGCTACGATCATTATTAAACTTATTGGATTGCTTTCGGCCATTGACCTACATATTGACTTATCTTGCCAAATCTCAACTGAAATTGATCGGACTTCTATAAATTAAATCATTAAAATATGGATAAATATGAGTATAAAAGAACTTTTAAATATCATTTTGACCTAGCTATAAATAACATCTGTACCTTAGTAGTTTTATCCCAATATATCTTTGGAACATAAATATAAGATAGATGGTTTAAATCTCTGGCACATTTTTCACCATTTTTACCCTCATTTTCAAAATCTAATTCCTGAGCTAAGGTATGCTTCAAGTCCTGTAATAAAAGAATACGAAAAGAAAATTGCAATTGTAAATTTCTCTCAGTTACTAGGGTGAAGGCTGTCAATTGATTAGTATTAATACACTACAAGATTTTGTTTTGTGTAAGAATTCTATAAGCCAAGGAAAATGATAACTAACCTGCAGGACCCAAGCAAAACTAAATTTTGGGTGAACCCATCCAACCATCTTTAATAGTATTTCACATGTTTTGATATCACCAGCAAATCTATCACGTAAATCTATATACTGTAACTGAAAAGGTAGTTTGAAGAATTCTGTAGAAAAATTGGGTAGAAGATTGCAAACTCCAAATGACATTATTGCTTAGTCAAACAAATTGTGTTCGCTTTGAAAGTAATTTTTCACCAGGAAGATTTGCCAATAACCAGCTGACAGAAAGGAAACTCAAGTTGTTATCACTGTAAATGGTTGTTTCTTGTTTAAACCATACATACCTTAACAGCCACTCTGTCTCCCTCCTTTGTTACAGCTTTATGAACTTGAGCTAAACTAGCTGCTGCTATAGGAACTTCATCAAATTCTTTAAATACTTCTAATGGTAATTTTCCAAAATCTTCTAAAAATAGTTCTTCTATCTTAAACCAATAGTAACAAAAACACTGATTAATCTACACAAATGGTTTTTGGTAAAATACATACATGGTATATTTTACGATGAGTTTCACTAAAAATAATTTAGATCAATAATGTGGTTACCTCATGTGGACCTCGGCTTAAGGCTTTATCTTGTAACTGTACTAATGTGCTGATATATTCACTAGGTAATATATGATTCATTGATACTAGTCCTTGACCTAATTTAATATATAAACCACCATTTTTTAAACAACCATCTAAAATACGATTTGCAGCTCTTTGATGACATCCTTTAATAGCTATGTTATATTCTTCTCCATCTTCTTCTAAATTATACAAATTCCATTTATAATCTAAAGATATGATAGATCCAATCTTCAATGATCTGAAATATGTTAATAATAAACTAGAGCCAGTGTGGCACAGACTGGGACTTGGCTAGCGTGGCAAATTGCAAAATAACTTTTGTTCAAACTACCAAGATATATGCCTTTATTGCTATTCCAGGTATTTTTGTGTATGTCATTTCCAGTCATACAAAAATAGGTCATATATAAGTTCTTCAATTATTAATGACATTTTGGTATGACAACAAATGTTAGAGCGCAGATCTTTCAATGGTGAAGCTAGTGAGAGCAAAGCTCTCTCTTATGGTAACACGTATATATGCATCTATATGTTTCAGAAGAATATGTCCCACAGGTAGTTAAAATAAAGTGAGAAACATGATGGCGTCTTTTTGGGGGTGCTATGTTTCTTTACAGCTAGGTCGCAGTCATTAAGGGTAGTATCGGAGTGAATATTCTGGAATTCTAGATCAAAATTACATTTCTTTCAACACAGAAATGGTTTTTTCGTACCAAATAAATACATCTTACATTTTATTTTAATTTTTCCTGAATATTCTGTCATTTTCATGAACGAGTTTATTTCATATAGAGTCATCTCTTGCAATCCAAATACGTTGATGATGGGGTTTGGTGACGTCACAAGGCCTTTCATTCAGATGACATAATTTGCGTTATGCATTCGATGGTTAAAAATTGATAAAAAAAGAGCTGTGAATAAGCCCAGATAAGATGTATGGAACTCAAAGAGTTGGAACTCTAGGGCATTATCATAACTAAGAGAGGGTTGAATATCAATTTTTTCCTAGGAATCTGAATCTGGGAGGTAAAAAGCCAGGTCAGGAGGCGTTTTCGAGTTATTCAAAGGTCAGAGGTCACAAAAGGTCAAATAATGCAAAAAACGTTTAACAATGAAAACTAATTCATTGATCACATCTAGAGATCGGCTTAAACCCTATAATGGTAATAAGAATTTGTAGAAGAAATGTAGTTTGCAAGAGAACCCACAAACCTTTGAATTTTTTTATTTATTATTACTAATTATTGTCATTATTATCAATAAAGTGCTCTCATTCAAGGCCATCTCTTTATTCATATTAGTATCAGAGTATTTGTGACTTAAACAGGTTTTGCATTGACACGGCCTACATAGTTCATACCTCATATTTTGCAACAAGTTGGTTTCGCACATTCAAAATACAAAATTAGTTGTCTAAATAGTATATATAGTATAAATTAAATAAAAGTGTAATTGGTCGAGCAACAATATGAAAGTTACAGTAACAATTTCACCGGTAGGCCTAGTATACTATGTTAGTATGACACTGATCAATAGATAGGCCTACCCATGTGATAGGCACAACGCCTATTCCTGTAGAAATGGGTGTGATCTGGATGACTAGATGAACAAATTCAGTCAAATATGAATCACAAGAAACATTTGGTACCAAATTTCTTAGGTTTCTTCCATTTCATGATCAGAAAATAAAGATTTCGTACTTTGTTTTCTGCAAACAAAATTCTACAGAAATCTTCCTACCAGATGAACCGAAGGACGCTTAGAAAATTAATCACATTGAAAACAATGACGTAATACACATTTCGTGTTCGTAGTTTGTGCCAGTGCAAAACCTCACTATTAAATAAATATTTGTAACAGTTTGAAGTTTACCTAAAAAATCTTTTAAATCCACCAACAGCTACTCTTATTTTTCTTTTTTCTTGTTCTGATTGTAATAGATAACTAATACCAAGAACTGCTTCAGTAAACACAAATACACTTCCCAAACCTCGTAACAACTTTCTGGGTTTTTTTTTTACATTATTAACAGTGGTGAAAAAATGCTTAGAAGTAATTGTTCTATTCTTCACAAATAATCTGCTGATATTTGTCATATTCATTGATAGTTTCCTGTTACGTTAGAAACATTACATGTGACTGTTTTAGACACATAAATAGTTACCGGTACCATTTCAATTCTGTCATGTGGACAATCTAACATCAAACTCAAGCTTTTATCCTGGAACAAATTTTCTTTTAAATCATATTATATACAATTTGTACAGTACTTTTCAATGGTCTGACAATTCACATACAAAATTCAGTGTCCTTCCTCAGGTCAGATATGAATCTGAACTCTGCTGGAACTGTTTCTTTTACAGCTTATATTCATACCATTTTGGTTTAACACTCATGTCTAAGATTAAAAAGCTGTACACAATTTCTTTGGAAATGAAACTGGGAGTAAATACTGAAGGACATAACCTTGCCAAATTGGTCAGCCTTCGACTACCTTAGCCTATCTAGATTATCTTGTAAAAAGTAATAGTAATGGCTTATGCAATAGCTTGAACCTATTAAATTTGCCTTTTGCTTGTATTGGATATGGCACAGTTCCAACACTCACCTACAGATAACAATATCCTGTTCATGTCATATTTTTGTACTGACCATATCCTTCAAGATAAATTATATATATGTTTTCAATTTTTTTCAGATTGTTTTATTTTAAAGGTCAAGGCCCTTATTATAAGACCTTTTCTCTTTTCCAAAATAAGAGAGGTTTGGAAAACAGTTGCGTCTAAAATTTCGCAATGGATTATTTCGGTGTCTTTGTTTCTTCGACATCTCCGACAAGGCATTGTCAGTCTTGATATTCGTGAATTGACAAACCACAGACATACTATTATTAACCTTATTAATGGTATGTCTATGTGAAAAATACCATAGACATCTAAATATATATTTAGATGTCTATGAAAACATTAAAACTTATTATTTATTATAAAACGAAACAATAAAATTATATATTTTTTCGGTAAGTCATTTAGGCACACTTTTTTTTTTAAAAGAACACCTCCTTTAGAAACACTTTATTTAGGCACACATTCAGATAAGCACATTTCATTTAGGCACAGCAGTTTAGACACAAATTCAATTAGGCACATATGGGGGGGGGGGGCATTGGCACATATATGGGGGGCATGGCCACCAAACCCTCAAGGGATAAGGGAGATCACATCATAGTGGAAGAAATCAATCGAAATCATTATCAGCACAATATTTTTAACCCTTACATACATTGCAATAAATTAATATTAAAGGAATACTGCATCTTAGCATAAACATAAAATTTTAGTTCTCAAGAATGGTTAATATGAATGTATATTCTTACCTTACTTTGATATGTGTGTGTGCTTTCCAGGTGACAGAATGTACAATTGAGACTGCAGCAAAAAGGAGATGTGCCTGGCAATGTGTGAAAGCGTGCTTAATTTTAAAGTGAGCGTAAATTAATGTTGATATAGTTCAAGGGGTGCCTAAATTGATGTGTGTCTAATTCAAGATGTGCCTAAATGAATATGCCTAATTGAGACATGCCTAAATGCCTGTGTGCTGAATTTTAGTGTGCCTAAAAAGAGTGTGCCTTATTGGGTATGTGCCTAATTGAAATTGTGCCTAAAAGGCTGTGCCTAAATGACATGTGCTTAATTGACTTTGTGCCTAAATGAAGTTTCCCTAAAGTACTGTGTCTAGATGAGGTGTGATAAACAATGTGTGCCGAAATGATGTTTATTTAAGGGATAATAGTTCTTAGAATGAAAATAAAATTTGAAAATTGTATTCTTTGCCAATAAGAGCTCTATTCATTTATTTAAGGGATAATAGTTCTTAGAATGAAAATAAAATTTGAAAATTTAATTATTTGCCAATAAGAGCTCTATTCATCAGTAAATATATCTGGTGCCATAAATAAAATAAAAAAATTTCCAAAAAACCAAATAATATTGCATAAAGATGCATTTAATTGAAAAACTCTTAATAAATTTGTTCGAGCATTTTTCAAACGTAGCTTAGTTTTTTTAGTTTTCCAGATTTTAAGGAATTCTGTTACTTTATGCCACCAGGTAAGTGATGAATATATACTCATATTGACCATTCTTGAAAATTAAAAATGGATGTTCATGCTAAGACACAGTATCCCTTTAAGGAAATGAATCAAACTTTATATTTTTTATGTGGAAATCATTGGCACCTGTAATAGACTATTCTGTCCACATACACCTGTTTCTCACACCAAGTTTCATTCAAATCTGTTGAAAATTGTAGCTTCTGTTGTGTCTATAATAAATAGTAACAATATATGTCCACATATCGATTCGTGTGTATAAAAACTGTTCATCAAAAATGTCAAAATCAATTTGTATAAAAGTTGTAGCTTCTATTGTGTCTACAACGAATGTTGACAAATTGGACAGGGGTGGCACCATTATACATCCACATATTCATTAAATATTAAAGGCCTCATATCTTCATCCTGTCCAAGTATCATAGTTTTTTACAACTGAGATCATCATTAATCATCTTAATGAGTGGTTTAGTGCAACGCTCATCTTTATTTGGAATGTATACTTATTCATAAGAGCATATAAATACCTCAAGGCGAATTAATATAATTCAAACCTAGGAAAACATGGGGCCTAGGTGTTTTTTTAAATATCGTTTTTATTGTGACTCTTGAACTTATGATGTGCACGCAAACTTTAATGCCCAGAGAAAGATTATTGTGTTAAACAAAACTTTGTTGGAACCACAGATGTGACATCAAATGATGTGGGGGTCATACCAGTAGCTCTGTTAAACATACAAGTTTTCTTTTAAAACAAACAAAATATATTTAACAATAAAAGATATAAAGATACAATAACTAAGTAGGCCAAACGACAGCATTAAAATAAATTTGGCTATGGAAATTAACAGAAAACATTAACTCAACATTTATACTGTATAAGGCATCTGAAGGTGAGAGCTTATTCATACTTCAAAATAATAATAATTTCTACTAATGTTTTTAGTAGATAGACGGTTCAAATATCTTTTATCCACGATAAAAACTTATTAAAACTGTTTGAGATTGTCTAATTTTTTTCCAAAAATTTAGATATTACATTCAGCATTGGGAAAAGTGATATTTCAGCAAGCTTAGATCACCACAAACAGTACTTTAATCCATTTAATTTCGGGTAAGACCATATAAAATCCTGCAATATATTTCTCACAAAAATATATATTATAGATATATGGAACAATTTAAGATGATTCTCTGAGAGAATATTTTATGACAGGATTTTTAGGAGTATGAATCATTGTAGAGTAGTCAATTTCAGGGAAATAACCATCAACCAGCTCAAATTTATATTTTCTTAACATAACTGACCATAATGTTTTTATCTGAATATAGGCAAATGATTCACCAATACATCTATGGCGGCCAGCACCAAAAGGCACATATGCAAATTTTTCACTATTTGCTACATCAGGGTCTAAAAAGCGATCTGGATTATAAACAGTTGCATCGCTCCATGTATCCTCCAATCTCTGATTAGTTGGTGGAGAGACACAAATTTGATGACCAACTGGTATTGTATAACCACAGACTTTTTGTGGGCTTCTACACATCCTCATCATTGTCATTATTGGTGGTCGCAGGCGTAATGATTCCTTTAAACATCTATCAAGTAACTGACAATCCTTTAAATCTTGATAGGTAATAAGGTCTATGTCACCACTACCACATACTTTCTTTTGTTCTTCAAAGAGCTTATCTTGAATGGCTTGATGTTTTGAGATGAAGAAACCCATCCAAGCACTTGTTGTTGATGAAGTGTGTTGACCAGCCAATAATAAACCAATTAACATGCCAGAAATTTCATCATCAGTTAGTGGACGTCCATCTTTATATGTAGAAGTTATTAACGTATGCAACATATCTTCTTCATCCTCATTTCCATTTCTTCGACGATTTTGAATAACCTCATGAAATATCTTTTTCATCTCTAGATGAGCTCGATCACGTTTTCTGAAACTTGGCAATGGCAGCCATCCTGGTAATAACCATGCAAGATGTGTAAATCCACCATCAAGATCTGCATACAATTGTGCAACGCTTTCATCAAGTTTTGATCGGATTTCCTTTCCATGCAGACAACGACTTGCTGTCAAGATAATAAGTTCAGACAAGGCCTTGAATAAATTAGCAGTCCCATTATCACCCCATCTCTGAAAGTATTGATTAGCCTCTTCAATAATTAATGGAATGTGCTCTTTAAATTGGGCAATATTTAAACCAGATTTCAAAATCTTCTTCTGTTCTAGGAACAATGGATTAGGGCAGTCATAAGCAACACCTTTTCCAAAAACAGGTGTTGTTAGACGACTATAGACATCTTCTGCATTAAGATCTTCATTTTTACTATTAAAAAACAATGCAGAAGCTTCTGATCCAATTAAATATGTGAAAGTCTTTCCAACCATTGTAAAGGTAAAGACAGGCCCATGTTTTTTATATGCTGCCAATAAATACTCAATTGGACTTTGGTTAAAATTTACAGCTTCCCCAAGAAATGGGATAGAAGAAGGTATTTGCGGTGGCAAGTCGCCTTCATCTACCAGGGTAGAATTAAATTTTCTTTGTAATAAAATCACTACCATTATCACAAGAATTGAAATAAGTAATAAAGTACTCGCATCTTGAAAACTGTAAAAACTACGGCCCAATACGGTATCCTTCAACCAATTCCACATTTTCTTTGATGAGAACTGTCACTGTAGAGAAAAGTCACAAATCCTAAATATCAGCTGTTATTTCTTCTTCGATCGTACGATATTTTTCACGCTTATCGAATCCTAACAACACAACCGGAAGTCAATGTAATTACCAAAAAATAGTTCCTCAGAGACCAGTTTTTACGATCTGAAAGAGTAAGATGCAAAATTTTATGGTTTGTTTTTCTTTTCAACGCATCAAAATCAATAAAAACTCATATAATGAAAAATAATAACATAATTATTGTGAAAATAACTGATATTCCTAAAGCAGACGATTTATTTTTTTAGTATGGTTTCGTACAAAATAAGATACAAATGATATAATGAATAGGAACTTGATTTATGTGTAAAGATATAATTATAAGGAAAAAATAGATTTTGCCTATGGTCCTGTGAAAATCTCACTCACTTACTCACTTTCTTTAACATCGATGGCAAACAATTCACTGTTAGTAAGATCTATTCCTTGCTATACTATGTTAAGCAAATGAACACAGAACAGCTGATATCATTCATGGACATGGACAAGCTTATATCAAATTTTATTGGTTGACAAAAATCAGCAGATAAAATGGTTGGATATTCTTTAGACTCGCGTTAGTTAACTTGTGGGATTGCACGTATTTATAATCACACAAAATTTGTCGATGTGAATTTTGAATAAATTAAGGCCTGTCTTAAACAGGGTAGGCCTAACTAGGCTAAAGACCTGTTGTTTTTGTTTGTTTGTTTTTTTTATCTTTGGTGGGCCTCAAATCAAAGCAATTGTATGAATTGTAGTATCAAAATTTTATAACTTCGCATTCTACTTTAAATCAATATGAGAGGCTCATAAACAAAATGAATTATGAACCTCTGACGGTCGGTCTTCCCCGTCTGTCTCACCTAGTAGCTCTGTCTACTCCAGATGTCTTTCAGTCTATTTAATCTTATCTATCGGTTCCCGATTATGGACAATTAAATTAGTAAAGTAAAAACATAAGAAATAATTCTAAATTCCAATAAAGGCCGTTACATAAGAAGAGATACCCCCCTGCTTACAGGTTGTAAATCATAGTTTCCCTCCAAATGTGCTTTATTAACCTAATTTACATAATTATGACCTTTGCAAAAATTTGGTCATTGCTGATTGCGTCTTATTTTAGAAGGAAAAAATAAATATCTTATCTTATATATCTCATCTTCTTGATTGTTCGTCATTTGAGTATACGAATAAGAATTAATTTACCATGAAGGGAGATAACATGTTAGCCAAATAGTGAGTGATGTTTTGCAGTGAGTTGTACTAATTAAGTAGTTAATAACAACAAGCGTTTGGTCATTCAGCGAGGTGACCAAGCAGCTGGTAGCAAGCAGTAATTTTTTTTCTTGTTGACTGGCAATTTTGAATCATGGAAGAGGCGCCCGGTTCGGATATCAAGAATACTGAGTTACGGTTAGTGAGTGAAATCAAAAGCCAGGCAGATTTTAATTCTGAATGGTACCAACAATAGAACCAGTTCCAGCAAGGAGGTTTTGGGGGATGTTGTTTTGCCTGCGGACAAAGAGGGCATTTTAGGAGAGAGAGCCCAAATATTTACGGGACAGCAAGTGGTGGAGTCTGTTAGAAATAAAGAAGTGCCATAAAATTTGAACATGGAATTAAAGGCGAGTATTTGACTTTTGATTAACATCAGCACCGTACGCATTTTCTAAATTAACAATACCGCTAGTTGGCAAATGGACATCTGAATCAAAGTTAATTTTGATATTTTTGGATGATGGTTTTGGTTGTGCACCGAAAAATGAGGATACATTAAAAATGAAAAAAATATTTTTGTCTGGGTTTGTACCTAAGGTAGATAAATCTTGTTGGGATAGAAGAATTGAGAAAGCTAAAAGTTTGATTTTTGAAATTCAAAAAGGTCAGTCGAAGGGTTCATGTTAAGAAAAAAGAAAGTTTTATTGGACAAATAATTTCGACGAGCACAGGAAAGATGGCACAAATTTTGATCCGTTAATTAAGTATGGATGTTATTTACACGGAGGGAGCCGTGCTGGGTTAGACGCTTGTCCACTAACCTGAAGGTCCTAGGTTCAATCCCGGCAAAGGTCGAGATTAACCTTCGGATTTTTCAACCCGGTTTCCTCTTGTCAGTGATGCAGGTCGGAGAGACTGACATGGAAAAAGCGTCTAGTCGTTCGGATGGGATAATAAACCGAGGCCCCGTGTGCTACAGGCTGTGCACGTTAAAGATCCCTCGACAGTTGGAAATAGAATAAGAGCAGGCTAATGCCGCTGTCCTGGCAAAATTTCCCTCATAGCACGCTGCATGATGTTGCCCGTCTTCGTTGGCCCATTAGGTGCAGAAAAGTAGGACGTAAAACTCCATTTTCATTTTATTTACTCTTACATGGAACACTTATATCATATTATCAGGAGATAGTTTAGTACAATTAAGGTTTTGGCAATATAATTTGAAAGAAATTTATATAGTCATTCATTGTGTAATTAGGCGCAAGCTTCAAAATAAGTTTATAGTGATGTTAGTGGGAGGGGATTACGAACTTGTTCTACTTATAGTCGTGGTTTTAAAGTTATACTGCGTCTTAACATGAATATAACATTTCAGTTCTCAAGAATGGTCAATAAGTGTTTATATCCTGGTGTCTTAAAGTAACAGATCCCTTAAAATCTGTAAAACACACAAACCTAAGTCATGTTTGAAAACCGCTTAATCAATTTATTATTTTAGATATTTATGACAGCAGGTATATTTACTGATGAATATATGCTCTTATTGGCCACGTTTCAAATTTTCAAATTTTATGTTCATTCTAAGACCTATTTTACCTTCAATAGATGGGAAAGTTGGGCTTTGAATAATGATTTGTATGAAAATGATACTTTGCCTACTAAAGCTATTTATTTAGCATCACTGATACAAACAGCTAATTCTCCCTGAATTTTTTAATGCGTACGCAATTTGAGATAGAGACTGAGTGATTGAAATTCTTGAAAAATACTTTGACGCAACCACAGGCGTGACATGAATGGTGAAAGGGGATAATGATGGTATGATTGAACTACAAAAACATCCATCTTTCCAATTATATCGAGGTTTAGTGGATTCGAGGTATGTAAAAACGTTTAAAACCCCCGCACCCGCGGAGGTGCGGAAAATCCAAAGTTTTTGGTGCCTAGTTTTTCTGACCCTTCCCCTAGCCATATTTTTCCAAATAGCTATCAAAGGCTGGGAATGGAGTCGGCAAGTTTCGGACTTCCGATACCCCTATTGTTCAAAATGTTTTGGAAGCAGCCGAAAGGCGTAAGAAAGAACCGATTACTGTTAAAATGTTGTCATATGTTTTCAGCATTATATATTCCAAGTAATGCTAAAAATCAACGAATTATATCATTATGTTTGTTAGCTTTTGCTATTTTTACCAAATATTAAGCGTTCTGATATCGTATTTATGTTACGATACGATTTATGATAAAGATTTGTTTCTTGAGACTGATACCGTAAATATATTGATGGCGCATGGATATTATAATACTGGTACAATACTTTGTCCTGTAGTGAATTTAAAGCGATATTTCAATTGGGCAATGAATTTAGTAATGTGAATATATGGTATTTTCATGATTTTTCATTAAAATCCTGGTATTGTTAAATTTATGGATCGTAGATTTTCTTGTTGACGTCATTGACGTCAAAATTATTAAAAAAATGAAACGAAACAAATAAATATTTCTTTTCGTTTTCTGAGACGTTTTTCTTCACATTTACTGATTCAGTTCATGCTAAAATAGCAATAATCAGGGTCTAACAATACAAGATTTTACAGAAAAAAACATATATTGTGATGAAAAAATTGAAACAGCATTAGGAGCAATGGATAATTTTGTACAACGCCAAAACAGACTATGTCAACTGATACTTAATATAATTTTATATAATGTTCAGACTTCAGGGTCTATCTATTCATATACAGGATCTACAGAAACACAGGAATGCTAGAAGTTGATATTATTTGTTTAACAGAAACATGGCTATATAATTTAGTAACTCCAGCAAAAATAAAATTAAATGGTTTCCGTCTTTACACCAACCACAAGTTATAATGAAACTAAAGATTTCAAATTTTTAAAAGAAAAGGGGCATATTGCTTTGAATATTCTGGATAAAAATATTAACGTTATTGTTATCTATAATATAGACCACCTGTTTATCGATTAGATTTATTTCTCCAAATGTTAGAAAGATTAATAATTGAATTACAAGAATCTTGTTCAAATTATGTTATTATGGGGGATTTCAATCAAAATATCTTGGAGGGTCATTTGTCTACACTACTGAAGGTGGGACACTTATAGATCATGTTTACATCTGTAAAGAAATTCCGTCACATAATGTTCAAATTTCACACATACCTGTATATTAGGCCCTATAGCTACCATGAAGCTATAAAAATAACCATAAGATAACGTTATAATATGGATACAAAATTAGTTTGGCTGTTTACTAAAAGTGGTCGAGTGAAGACCGTGCTTTAGAGGGTCTTATTCCATCAAATGTTCTGTATTTGGACACCTGTTTTTTCTAAGTGCTAATCTTTACTAAATTGAATTATCACGACAGCAAGGTCGTTTGTTTCAGAGTTACTTCCCTTAATTTTTCGTCGGCGTCATGAGTGATCAACAAGGCCAAGGAATCTTTCTTCCACCTTTTAGACTTTTTTCAAAATTAATTCCTTGACGTAGACTATAGTATATTTAGTTGATAATTTAAAACGCTTCACCACGACTGGAAACACTTCTAGCACTCAAAAAAATCAGGTGTCCAAATACAGAACATTTAGGACTAAATAAAAACATGGAGCTGATGGGATAAGACCGCATGGTGAATCTGGTTGGTTGAAAACGTTGCGGCTAAGGATTTGAGTAAACATTGCGAAAACATTGGAGATTGCCATGTCATGAGGCTATTACTATTTTAGCATGAACTGAATCAGTTCAACTGTGCAGAAAATGTCCATAATTTCGACGTCAACAAAAATTCCGTCAAATTTCAGAGTGTTTTATTAACAGAGGCCCTACGCTGTTTAAAAACAACTATTCATAGGGTAGTTGAAGTGTTATAATGACTAAATATGAATAAATTTATACAAATTAATAATTACAGTTTGATAAGTTTATCATATGCATGTGATAATCTAACACCTTCGTCTGGCTGATTACTACTGATGTTGATTCATGATTTTATCAATATACATGTATATTTATATCGAATACATGGGCCCTTAGAACGTAAATCTGGCTATTCCGAGGTACCGAATCCAACTATAAATGTCCACTTTTTTTTTTGCCGACTGAAGGTTTTTAGAGGGGTCGAATTCTCACTAACCGGGACTTAGCCCCCGTATACTTCACCTTGATGACAGGGCTGATACTGAGGCATCATCTGTTGAGTTGTAGCCTACCAAATCCTGTGGGCTCTGGTTGTAGGCCATTAGATCGATGGAACACGAGCATGAAACCGTCTCTGTAAATGTGCGCGAATGTCTGTTTAGTGAACGGCGTTTTATACAAGTACTGATACATGTATATTTGACAAGTTGACTTTTATTTAGCTCTGAACAATTGTCTCTTACACAAGTAGAAAAAGGTTTAGGCTAAACTTGTTGAATCTGATTCTGGAAAAAAACATGGTGTTGTTCCGTTCCGTTCCGAAAATACAGATTCGGGATATAGGCCTATATGAATCGGTATTTTTCAGAGCGGAACGGAACAAGAATATTATACACCATGTTCCGTTCCACATACTACAAATAGCCTCGTTAAATAATAGTCCATAAGTTGCATAAGATTTATCTCTTCCTGTGTATACGAGCCTTAATGGTCATTAAAAAAAAATTAAAAGTCGGTCGCTTACTATGTTTAATTATGGCCATATGTTATTTTCTCCTCATTAAAAATCGAAAGAAAAGATTTCAAATTATCATTTTCTTGACCAAGATGAGCACGTCAAATATGTTCGTAGTTTTGCTTAGTGTATCAATTTTATCAACTCTAATTTCGTCAGCTGCAATTTTGGGTGAGTTATTGTAAATAAATTATGAAAGAGGAAATTGAATTTTCCTGATATTATTCCAAGAGTCTTGACCCCTATGTCATAACCTTATCGCTTCATTGCATTGTAACGTTACACAGGTATAGAAGGGTTATTCAAGTTTTAGATTTTGGGGTAGGGAGATCACTGCACACTGCAGAGGAGTAGAGACTAGTAATTGACGAACAATATAGTGCTTTTACACCATGGGTTATTTAACGATTCAGTAAACTGTAGTAATTAGGGTTTAACTAATCAATATAGGGAAGTCTCATTTCAAACCTAACGACTGGACGGAGATTAAACTTGACTACTGAGTCAAAGAACAGGACTAGGGATAAATAGAAGGACAGGGCCGAGGAAATCCAACAACTACCTAGTTTGCGATATCAACATTTGCTAGAAACGAAAGTTAACTTGTCATCTACCAACCAATCATCGAAGAAATCTGTGAATTCACTAGCTAGGGTTTGGAGACGTAGGATCTAGGGTACATCATTTCTATCTAGTATTAATATTATTTAACAGCAAAGTAAATACATACTGTAGCTGGATACATATAATACAAAAATTAGTACAACTAGAATTGCTTACAATTATGAACGTATTTCGAGAGCCTTAAAATATTATGTAGGCTAAATTTGCAATTACCTACATCTAGACAATATATTGAATATCATTTGACCTAGTTTTCAAAGTCATAAAATAATTAGGTCACACCTTCCGTAACGGTTAATGATGGCGAAAATACGAAAATTATCAATTTTTGCTGTATTCAAGTACACTTATCTCTATGAATTTTTTAAGTAAGCCAAATTAAGAAATATCTACTCTTAGACAAAATATTGAATATTATTTGACCTAATTTTCAAGGTCATAGATTAAGTGGGGCACACCTTCCGTAGCCGTTAAAGTGACCTAATTTTGAAAAAATCGAAATTTAAATTATTCGAAAGAAAATACGAAATTTGAAAATCGGTCTCCAAGAAAAGGTAGATAATGATCCATTGTATCTATGTGCTAAATTTCATCAAAATCGGTCTATCAGTAGTGTCTGAATTTCGGATTTAAGAATTGTAACAAAAATTCAAAATGGCGGCCGATATGGCAGCTTGACCTAATTATTTAGGTCAAATCAATTACTATTGACAAGTTATTTATAAAACAGTTTTCACTTTTCACCTAGCAGTTATAGACCGGAAGTTACGTAATTACGTCATTTGAGGCTAAACCGGAAGTAGAATTTTTTTTTTCACATTTTTTCAAAAATTATAATCATATCGCCTATCAACTGGTAAAGTTTCAAAATTTTACCATTTATATTAAAGGAGAAATCACGGTCTGAAATTTTTTTTTTGAATATTGAATTGCAAATCGTGGGTAAAATATTTAACCTAATTGCATAAAACCTATAATTGTTAGTTGACAAATACATTGAAGTTTTCAAATCTGAAAATCCTGTCAAAATCGAACTGAAAATAAACTTGCTAAAGCAAAAAAACCTCAACTTCCGGTTCTCACTTCCTGTCAGAGATAGAACTTCCGGTTTTGTTTTATTTGATGAAAGAAATCATTCTAAGATCAACTGTAGATTTAGAATTTCTGCACCTTTTACCAGTTTGTCTGCAAACTCATCCAAGAATTAAAAAAAAAAAAAAATAAATAAGTAATAATCCGAACGATTACAATACGTTTTCGCCAAAGTCGAAATACGTAAAAATACAACAAACTAGTGAGACCAAGTAATCGAATATAAATAAAAGTGTTGTACATATTGTTGAGGTCTGATTTGGAAAATATCGCTATAGTAGGGCGAATCCAGTTCCCTTGTTCATACAAACTGTTTGTAAGAATAGCCCTTGGTGCATCTTTCCACGAGCACCAGATCAACAACGTTGTTAAAGTTCATAAGGCAGCACCAGTTTGTCTGCATCGATAGTTCCAACGTGTCTGTTCCAACTTGTCTACAGTGAACCCATGTATATCAAGGCCCTGTCTGCAGCATACACAATTTGGCTTGACATGTAATCGAGGGCTATAGTCGGCTGTATTCGGTAGCGTACAATCAAATCGTTGTATTTACAAACAAATATGAGCTTTTCCAGTTAAGGTAATTGGACGCAGTAAGTAATAGTTAATGAACTGTTAAAATGACAATTGAGATCTAATAGGCCCATCAAGTTGAATTGCTACTTTGGGACTGAACTCTACTACTAAACCTTGTTAAATTTCAGAAACACGAGAGAAACGAGGTACTTATTGTGTCGATGGCGAATGTAAGTATTGTTTTTTTCAAAAAGAATCTAAACGATTTCAATATTTCACAATGGTAGGCCTTGTGTAAAAATAGCCATCTCAGATAGTTCCGATGTCTGTATTGTAAACAGTTTAGAGTATATCTAAAATCTGCACCAAGAAGAAATATATAATCAAAATAGCTAGGCTATCATATTAAAAGTGTCCATTATTCTATTTCCTTTCACACTATTTTGGTGCGCTTATAGACTCTTTTAAATATGGAATATATTTTGGTTTAAATTAAATTGTTCAACAAATAATATTTAATAACATAAAATGCGTCTATATATATTTTATCATTTCAGTCAATGCAATTTGTTTTGAGCCGACTACATCACCCCCTGCAGTACCACCACCGACAACTCAATCCCCACCAGGACCACCGGTAACGGCACCACCTTCAGGAATATCAGCATATTGCTTTGATCCTTGTATGTTAATTATGTTTCGTTTTATCATACCTTTGTATAATCATTTAACGCCTTATAATAGAATTCCTCTAAATAGATTTAAACGAATATTCATTGTTGTCTGGTTTACTTGTCTTTTTGATCTTCTTTACTTTTTACATAATTTATTAAAGTGATTTTCATTATTACATGATGTTAATATTATCTAGTTTTATGTGTTTTCTGTGGTACATGTGGAAGTGATATTGAAACAACCACTGTAGTGGCTACAACAACAGCCCCCGACACAACCACTACAATGGCTGAAACCACAACTACCATGGTCGATACAACAACAATCGTTGAGACTACTACTACTGCAGCTGAATCTACTACTTCTACAGCCGAGACAACTACGTCCGTATCTGAAACCTCTACCTCTGTTGAAGAAACTACTTCAGTGCCTGAAACAACATCAGCTCCAGCAGAAACAACATTATCTGCAACTGAAACGACTACAGTTGCAGAAACTACTACCTCTGAAGCCGCAACCACAACAGCAGCTAAATAATGATAATAAATATTTGATAACATGAAATGCCCCTTTATTCCCTCCTATAATTCTTCATAAACTTTAATGGTAGATCTTCTCTAATTATTGAACTCTATAGCGAATATCTTGAATAGGGTGAAATTTTCTTAGCAATCAATCTCGTGTCGTTTTCTTCATAACATGACGAATTGAGGACGATATAGGTTGCTCCAATCTTAGCTATCCATAAAAGTATCTGTAGCATATTTAAACGTCTCAGTGGCGGAGCCACAGGGGGGGGGGGCAAGGGGGGCAGCTGCCCCCCTCGCAGCCCCAAAGGCTAGTTTTTCGGGCAAGGAATTTAAAAAAAAAAAATTTTAACAGCCCAATTTTTTTTTTTTTTTTGGAATTTGAAAATGAAATCATATCTTTGCCCGAATATCCTATATTACTATAACTGTATTTTTTTAAATTGATAGCCCAATTTTATTCTCCTATAATAATATTTCATAATTCATATTATTTAAGGATCGAAATCACTGCCCGAATGTCATTGCTATGATTATATTTTACATATTTCAAAAATTGAAATCGCAGCCCGAAAGTAGAGTTTAGAACTTTTTTTTACAACCCAAAAAGACAATTCGGGCACATATTTCAATTTTTTCAATAAATATTGTATGACATACAATATTTGTTAAAAAAATGGAAATCGGTGCCCGAATTGCCTTAAATTAAGACAATTCGGTAAGGTTTCACCTAAAAAGTTAACAAGTTCCTTGGCTTACTTCCCTTGGAAAATAGATCATTTATTAATCAAATAAATCAATAAAAATTCCACCAATAAGAAAATGTAAAATAAATAAGTTTAATAAGGTTTCAACTAACAACACACGAGTTCCCTGGCTTACTTCCCTTGGAAAATAGATCATTTTAATCACTTTGGGTTTTTTTGTGTAAAAAAAAGTTCTAAACTATTATTCCACCAATAAAAAAATGTAAAATAAGTTTGATAAGGTTTCAACTAAAAACACATGAGTTCCCTAGCTTACTTCCCTTGGAAAAAAGAACATAATTATCATTATAATCACATAACATTGCGTGTCCTCTAGCTGTGATCATTTCAGAGTGAAATTTCGTTAGAATAACACCTGTTCTATCTTCCATCGATCATCGATAAACACGCACTAAAAATTGTTCAAAAATATTTTTGTCTTTTGTCAAGAATTGTTTGGCCTGGTTATAACTTGCACTGTTGCATTTTAGCAAATTGACACAGAAATCAAAACAATGTCTTCTACACGTAAACGATTGTATCGACAACGGGTTGCATGCGGCAACGAACTTGATTCCGATTATAAAGAAAGTCACGTAAAACGCTTACACTTGGGGGATACTATTACTTTTACACCAGTTCATCAAATAACTGATAAATCTCAGCCACAATTAAGTAGTTTTTTCGGGAAAACACATACTAGCACATCTTCAGAAAGTAATCAGAATGTAAGTGAAGTAATTAGTAGCGAGCACAGTGAAGTTGAAACACATCTAATTGATGATTGTGACCCTTCTTCCCAATCAGCTAATGTATCCGGAGGCACAGTCCGTGAATGTTGCGATAAACCAACATGTTCCAACACACCTGATATAAGTGGAACTGAAATTCCGAAAAGTCCACAAGAATGTTCATCTGTTTTTGAGAAATTAATTGATTTGACATGTAAATATCCATCAGATCCTTGGCTCTTCAAGGATTCCAAAATCACTGATTCATTTGTGCGAGCAATAATAGAAATGGGTGCTTGTCAACCAGGATTTCATGATGATTTCCAAATCGACAAAGATGGGAGACGTTTTCATGTGGAATGGTATCAGAAGACAATGGAAAACAGAACAAAATCCCATAGACAATGGCTTTGTTACTCTCCAGAAACACATAAAATGTACTGTCTGTCTTGTTGGCTCTTTGCAGAAAAAAATAAATTTTCATTTGAACGCACATTCGCAGATCCAAATGCTGGATGTTCTAATTTTATAAAAGGGATTGAGAAAATTCGAAGTCACGAGGATTCTGAAATTCACAAAAGTTCTATGAGAGTTTTAATTGTCACAAAGTTTCGATTGCGGAGTGACCAGACAGTCTATCAAAATTTGATGAAAGCCAAAAATGCCGAAATCGAACGAAATCGACAAGTTATGAAGCGTCTGGTAGATGCGATACTTTTTCTGGGAAAACAGGGTCTTGCATTCAGGGGTCACAGAGAACATGCAGGATTAAGTCAAGATTGTAACGAGGGCAATTTTCTCGAACTTGTTAAATTCATTTCAAAATATGATCAAATTCTAGCCGACCATCTGATAAATGCTAAAAGGAATGAAACTTATTTAAGTCATCACATACAGAATGACATCATTGAATCCATTGCCAATGAAGTTCTTCGGGGAATTCTATTTGAAGTTCGTTATGCTAGATATTATGCTATTATTCTAGATTCAACTATAGATATCAGTAGAATTGATCAATGCTCGTTTTCGCTCCGTTACGTTACCAAGTCGGGAGATATCGTTGAGCGGTTCATCATGTTCGACGAATTGGGTGGTGCAAGTGCCGAAGATTTCAAGAACTTATTAGATAAGATGCTCGAAAAATGTTCTTTAAAATTTTCGGAATGTAGAGGTCAGGCATATGATGGTGCTTCCACTATGTCAGGTGATATTTCTGGGCTCCAACGACGAGTCAAAATTGTGCCCACAACTTGAATCTTGTAATAGGTGACTCGGCATCTTCCTCTTGTGTACAAGCTAAACTTTTCTTTGGCACTCTAGAAAATATCTACAGTTTTATGACAAGTTCTCTTCTAAGACTGAAACTGTTAGATTCCGAAATTAAGCTACTGGATATAGCAACTTTGAAATTGAAAAGGCACTGTGACACACGTTGGCATAGCCACAAAGACTCAGTGAAAGCTGTGATAAGCTGCAATCCAGCTCTCGTGAAAGCTCTTGAACAAATTGCTAGTGGTGTATTACGAAATACAACACCGAAGGCACTTGCTGATGGTAATGGTATTCTGGCAACAATTACTAAGTTTGAATTTATTGTATTATTAGTTGTTTGGGATAAGATATTAGCATGCACAAATACACTCTCATGTTATTTACAAGAGTCCGATATTGATATTATGACTGCTTCTTCACTTGTTCAGTCCACTCGATTGCAATTAGTCGAATTACGATCAGGCGACGTTTTCAATGATGTTGAAACTGAAGAGATATCGCATCAATGTGTGAAGTCGCTCCGGTGTTTAAAGAGTCCCGAAACCGAAAAGTAAAGTTAATGCCAGGTGAACGAGCAAGGGATGACGCCGCTAGTGATGGTCGTACCAGATTTCTTCGAGATACCTATTATGTTATCGTAGATACTTTGACATTTCAGATGAATGAACGATTCTCAGATTTTACTGAAATTGCTAATAAATTTTCTGCCTTAGATCCTAAATATTTCTCAGATAAAAACAGTGAAACGAAATTGATTGAACTTGGAAAGTTTTATAGTAAAGATGTCAATACTGCCGAACTAATAGATGAATATAGACATTTTTATATAGATATATTTACACCCCCTTCATCGGTACTTCTAAAAGTCAAAGATGTTTTACCCTTCATTATACAAAATACTATGGATACTGCATTTCCCAATTTGACGATTTTGTATAAAAAGTTTTTGACAATCCCTGTATCCAGTGCTGCCAGTGAGAGAAGCTTTAGTAGATTGAAACTAATAAAAAATTATCTGAGATCAACAATGGCTGAAGACAGGCTCTCAAATTTATCTTTGATAAATATAGAAAGGAATTTTGCCAAAGATATTGATTTCGACAAAGTCATTCAGACGTTTTCAACGATGAAAAAAAGGAGAAAAGCTATGTATGACTAAAGTTGATATCTATGATAATTGAAATTTAAAAAAAAAATCGAAATGATAAAATCCATACAAACATAACATATCCATTAGCCGAAAATCTCATTCAAAATCGGGAGAAAACAGTACATCCCGTAAATTAAACTAAATACTTATGGATCTCCTAAGGGGGTAGTATCATGTGTTCTAGAAAGAGTGAAAATACTCTGCCAATAACAATAGTGTTTCTCTCGAAGAAAACTCTCATAACTAAGTTCGAAATTCGGGCAACCTCAGAAATCTCGCCCCCCCTGGGACGTAAACCTGGCCCCGCCACTGAAACGTCATTATTTGGTAAGATTATGACATAATCCGCGAAGTTCTTTATGGAACAATTTCATCAATCCAAAAATATTTTTTTTGTCTCCTGCACGAAACGAACATGTGGACAAGTTGGGACATTTTTTATAATTTGCAGTAAAGTATGTCATGAGTTCTGTTAACTCGTTAACTTTATAACATGAAATTTCTTGATCAGATCACTTTCAGATAAACATAAAATGGGATATATTTTGAAAATACATTTTCTAAAGATTAAGTAAATAAGACAGGTAAAATAATGTAATATGTAATTTCAAGATATATATTTCGATATCTATGAAAGTCTTGCAATTACATTTTATAAAAGTATTGTCTTTAATTGCAATTGCTCTATACATTATATATTATCGTAACTTCACAATTAAACAGAACAATAGTCCAAGGAAAAAATTTTAAAAAGTTTTATAGGATTAGCTGACAGCTTCATTAGGCCAGTTTAATTGTTTCACTAATCCACCTTTAGGACGGGAATATTTGCCGTATTTTTCTAGAGCTAGGCTCTGATCTGCAGATCTCCATCCCACCATCTGGGATGTAGTTTTTGGAAATGGGCGTGGCGATGGTTTCACATGAATATATTCCTCTATTGGAGTAACAGGACGGACTTGAACTAGTGATGTTCGGTTTGTTTTCGTAGTAGATTTATTTTTCATCCTTTCTGTTATTTGAGGAAAGTCTTCCTCTACAAGCTGAAATATAGATTTAAATAAAAGTACATTTCCTCATAAAGGCGTTCTAACACGTACTTACATTTAAACAAATAATACCAGATGATAAAAGATGGAGTACAACAAACAGATAAAATCAAATCATTATGTATATTAATATTTAAAGCTGCTTTGAATGCAAATCTAGATTATTCGTTTCTTTTCTAAGTGGGTAAGTCCAATCGGAATGACCATCTATAATTTTGACAACATTATATGCATCTCTTTTCTAAATCCTTTAACACAAAACAAACCAAAAGCTTTTTTCCTAAAAGATGTCCTTATGATATGAGCGGAACTGCGGGATATTCATTGTTTAGCATTCAATTGTATACTCTGTTGACTTTTAACAGAGTTTCTGATTGAAAACCAAAAATTATGATAGATTTAATGCTTTTGGTTCCACAGAACACGATATTAATTGATAACCAATGTGGTAATCTGCAAAAAATTCAAAACAAAGCATCCAGATTTACATTTATACAACCAATTATTACATTCGAGACATGACCAATACAACCCTACTTACATCTTCATATTTTTTGTTCAAGAAATCCCACGTTTCCGGCCAGTTTTTAGCTGCAACAATTTCACCAGATACATGATCCTTCCTGAAAAACAAGGTCTAGAAATTTTAATTGTGATAAAACTTTTGAAATACTTTGTTTTCCATAAAAAGACTCTATAGATGAAACATTAAGCAAATAATTGACAGTTATCATTAAATCACAACTACATAGGAACCTGTAATTGGTCAAAGTAATCGCGCAATTAGAAAATACAAGCTAGAGTATTACAGTTTGATATGTATACAATTTGTTCTTTTTATATTTCATACTATAATAGCCCTATAATAGTCGTTTATTACCACTGGTGCCTTTCTGTCAGATAAATCCAACTGAAAAGACAGTGGACAACAGAGTAACATTAGCCTATAAGCACAACGACAAAACCACGATGACCATGACATGATCTGTAAAATTAACAAAATAATGAAATTTGCCATACCATATTTGATCTTGAGCCACAAAATTTATATTTTTCCCTTTTGATGATGTTTGATTTGCTGCCACGTTCGCCATTTCAGTGATAGGCTACCTTGTAATGAAAATGGTCCTATTGCCTGTAATATACAATCATAACGTCATGTTTTTCTTGGTTAGGATTAGAGGGCGGGCTTCAATGCTCTTGGCTACCATGGCGATAAGCACACTTGAACACAAACGAGTAAACTATGTATTAGTCTATAAATAACAAAGAGTTGTAAAATATAGCCTATATGTATTTATGTACTTGTCAAATATCGGTAACGTATACAATTAATCCCATATAAAAAGAGATTATTTAAAGGGATTAACTACGACCAGTGTTGGCGTAAAAGATTGATAAGTAATCGCCATCTTCCAGATTTTGCAGAGTATATTTAAATAGAGTATGTTTAATTAGATAGAGCATTTTTGTTTAGACAACACATTTTAAATGGGCTGGAATCAAAAATGAGTATCTAGAACCAATATTTTGCTCAGAAGTGAGCTGGTGTGCATAATGAATTTTTGTAAAAAATTTGAAACAGTATGACAATCAGATTATACCTTTTGTCACCACCTACCATTCTACAGCTAAAAGTGCCTCTGTAATTGTAAAACGCTTTTATAAAGAACTCCAGGATCAATTCCCTATAATATCTATGTACCAAACGTTTGGTGACTGCTTACAAAAGGAATAAAAATCCGATTAATATTCTCGTACATGGTAGATTAGATCCCCTTTCATTACCTCCCTGAACTAATCGCTTTGCATTTTTTTTATTTAATTGCTTATCTTGTAAATTTCTCCAGAAGTAGATAATTTCTTATCAATTGATGTATACTGAAATTCGTAGCATAGTCTCTATACTTGTGACCTAGGCCAGTGCTTCTTTAGGAGAGCATCTCTTATAACACCCTTAAACAAATATTTGCTAAACTGGAAATGAGATATTGCATAGGGAGCATAAAAATTCCCTATGCAATATCTCAAGTCTGTATGACTTATTTCTGGATCGATTAACCTCAAATTTTGTGTTAATTGCAAAGGTGCATTTGAAACTTTTACATTAAAATTTTAGAATTTTTTTGGGCAACAAAAAGCTTGTTTATACCGATATTTTAAGCTGATTGTGCTTGTGGTGAAGAAAGTAAATAAACTCGGAGTGTCATACCTTTACTTTTATTACACATATCAGTCGACCGACAAAAATCTCAAATGTAATTTTGACATTTCTTTCAATTGAAAACAATTTAAGTAAATGTTGATTAAGAAAATGAAACAAAATTGATACTTTTCATGGGGGATCATTTGAGGAACACATTTACCTGATTCACCTAATCTTCGATCTGTGTTAAGCATTGGATGCTTCTAGATCACCTCGTTTGTATTTGGGTTGTGTGCGCATACGTGAAAAACAGATTGTCATTCGAATAGCATGGGTTCTCATATTCTGGTTACTGCATTCTGGAAAGGGGTTGAATTTTATGTTGTCATATCTCAAGACTTTGTTTAGGTTAGATTTGAACTGGTTTAGAGTTTCAGAGGTGACAACATATTCAGGCAGTGAGTTTCAATTATTTACAACTCTTGAGGTAAAAGAAAACTTGGTTGCAGTCGTACCTCTTTCTGCGATATTCTAGGGTAGGTAGGCCAAGTACTTTGAGTCTTTCTGTGTATGTTTTGTTGCATAGTCCTCTTACAATTTTTGTTGCTCGTCGCTGGGTATTTTCAATGTTCTGTATATCTGTTTGGTAGTGAGGATCAGTGATTGTGTATTGGTAGGAACATGTCGTTTTCTATGGGATTAAACGTTATTTTCACCATTCCAATTTATCTGTTGGCTTTCTTGATGTTATTGCTAATGTGAGAACTAAATTTTAGGATTGTTAATCCTAGATCCTTTTCTTCTTTAGTTACTTCAATACTTTGGGTGGTGGTGCTATTACATAGGGTGTACTTTCTTGTTGTTGAAGCCAAAGTGCATGGACTTACATTTGTCAGCATGAAATTCTATCTGCCAAGTAGTGGACCAGTCCTTTAGCTTGTTGATGTCTTCTTGTATCTTCTGTATTTCTTCATCAGTTAAGACTGGGGCCAAAAAGTTTGGTGTCGTCAGCAAACAGCTTTACAAATGAGTCAACTATTTCTGGAATGTCGTTGATATATACCAAAAAGAGCACAGTGCCAAGTACACTACCTTGAGGAACGCCGCTGGTTACATCAGTCCATGGAGATAAAGTTCCGTTTAGTATAACTCTTTGTCTTGTGCCTCTGAGGAAGTTTTCAATCCATTTCAGTTCCAGAAGTAATCTTGTGTGGGGTACTTTATCGAAAGCTTTCTTGAAGTCAAAATATATTGCATCGATCTGGTTGGAATTGTCGACTTGGTTGGCGACATAGTCGAGATAGTCTAGAAGTTGGGTTGAGGTAGATCTGTGAGACCTAAAGCCACACTGGTGAATTGTTAGTAGATCGTTTGATTCCAATTGTAACATAATGGCATCTCTCAGGATAGATTCCATGGTCTTACATATAATGCTGGTCAAGCTGATTGGTCTGTAATAGGCACCTACTAAAGACTATCCTGTCCACACATATCTGTGCTTAATATAGTCTTTAAGTAGCTCAAGAGAGATTAAATTCTTTAAGCTATGCTAATCAGTAATGGTGTCACTCGAAATTTAGGCCCTGCTATCCGCGTGAGTCCAGAAGCATGCGAACATGCGAACATGCGATTTTCTTGCAATTCAAGTACCTCTGAAGATTATTTATAAACATATATAATATGAGACCCAAACCCAAAATGGCATTTAAGAAAAAGATTTAAATTATAAGCCCTGTTTAGGCTAAGTGCAACTCATTTCAAATAAAATACATTTGGGGCCGTCTTTAAATTCAAAACTTATTTTTCTGAATCTTTTGTAGTGAGGAGTGAAAATGATTTGAAAACCTTCAATAGTGATTGTCTTCTTTTAAAGACTACAAAAAATAGGACACTTTATTCTGAGAAAAGATACAGGGACAAATTTATTCGCTTCGATGTAAACTTTAAAATAAATATCATGATAATTCATGTTTTACTTTTATTAAAGCACAAGAATAGCCTGTTTATTAGTAACTTTTGACTTTCAATCAAAGAAGTATGCCTTCATCTGAATGATTCACACTTATGTCACTGTAAAATTGTTACTAAACGACTATCTAAATTTAACTCTAACTCTAGCTTAAATTGTTTCGGTACGATATTTTTTAAATAGTAAGAGTTAATTCCCATGAATCAAAAAACCAATACATTTTTTTTCATCCTCGTGACCATAACTAGAATGTTTAATAAGTGTTTCTCAACTTCTTTTTTATGAGATTCCCCCCTCGGCAAAATATGTCGTTCCCCCCCCCCCCCCGCTCCAACTTATGGCGGTTTCTTGTCCTCGGAGGGCAAGCTCCGCAGACTCGCAACCAATGGAGTAGGGTCCAGAATGTGTTCTCCTCCCATGGAAATTTTGAGAATTAGTATCAATTCCGTACAGCTGAGACCATTTCAGGCATCATTATTTTCAAAATTCCCCAGGGGTAACGAATGCAGCATTATATAGGGCTAGGCTATTAACTAAATTGAGTTATCAATTTGATTCCAGAGACTTTGCGTGCTAATTATGTGGACTGGGGTCTATATTGAGCTCTTTACATGTCAAGAACTGGAGAGCTTATAGCCTACACAACCTATGTAGGCCTAATATGTAAAATATCCTATTGAAGTATTCCATTCTAACAGGACAGCTGGAAATTGTGAATCGATTAAAGAAAATGCTCACTATACACTTAATTAAATAATGATCTAAGAAAAATGATTTTACCTGTTGGCTGCTTGACTTATTTTAGTTTTTGACTTTTAGACTTCATTTATAGATTTAGTTTGTCTTTTGGTATTGATTATTTCAGGTGTAATGTAAGAACAGTCTATAGAGTTGTAATATTATTATAAAACTGCAAAAAAATTGCCATAGGCGTTTAAAGAAGCAAAACTAAAAAAAAGGATACCATGTTTTTAGTAAATGAGTCCAGATGGACTTCATTATAATTTGGCTTTTATGTAATTAATTGCTCTCCACTATAGACCTATATCTTAATTCTGTAGACTAGATCTGTTATGGATTCGGGGCATGCTTTCATGTCAAATTGACAAGCTTTTTATGTAAATTATAATGACATTAAATGATCGTGTTGCATACATTGTTGTGTAATAATGTAAATATAGGAAGGTATCAAGAAAGTGTAATGAGACTAAGCTACGGCTACACACTGCACAGTCATGTAATCTTCCCATAAGAATTTAAGCAGGTGCTCTTTGCAATCATCGAATATTTATGAAATATTGAATTGATATCATTATCGTGATGAACTGCGAAGTTCAATATGAACTTTTTCATGTAACTAGAAAAACTAGAACCATACTGTATTGTTTTTACGTGAAGCAGGGTATTTGGGCTTCCCCAACAGACAGACGTAGGCGGGGCTAAAAGGTCATGTGACCGGCTGGGCCTTAAGATGCGCAGACGTAACATTGCGCATTGCACATACTAGCTATGGCGGACATCGGTGAAAGAGTAGTAAAATGGTAAAGTAAAATATCGCATTTATGACCGCCAAAGCGAAGTTTGGCAATTCATGCAAGTTGCCCGATTATCTAAGGAGATACGGGCTGCATCGTCATGCTCTTTTGTTTTGGATTGTTTGGTAAGCAAAACTTATTTCTTACTAAACTTAAGACACTTTGACTTTTTGATTGCACTTCCGGAACACTAACACTGATAGTGATAGTTATTAATATAGTACTACAGCCCTATTTATTTATTAACTCACCAGTCAAGTTTAAGTACATGACTCTGACAACAAATCATTACATGCATTCACTATCCACTGATAAAAAAATAATCATATTAACTAATTAAGGAGCACCAGACAGAAGCACACAAGCTGTCAATACCATGTTAAGCCAAGGTGCAATCACAAATAATGGAAATACTCAATAATAGCATTTACACACTTGTAATTGTATGCATACATGATTCATTATTAACAATACAGTACATATATTCCAGTGCATGATAAATGAGTGCGATAATTCATTTCGGAACTGTATGTGTATACATGCATACATGTGCAATACGCTCACACTTACTTCTCTAAAGAGCATATTAAAAAAAAATAAAAAGAGCATCAAAACGATTTACTATTGCCAGCAGTGGAAAGTTCTAAATCAAATACAAAGAGTTTATTATATTTACAATTACTGGTATCAGATATATTATCGTGAACTGAGAAAACTTGGTTTTGATAATGTTCTAAAGGGATGACTGTAATTGTAGTAAACCTGTTGTATTATATCCATAGATCTATATGTCTTAAAGTTGGTTGACTAGAAATCCATAAAAAATGTGAGCATAACCTTTTTTCCATAGTTCATCTTTTATCAAATCATGTATTGAAACTTTGAAAGCCATGCATGATCAGGTCTAACTTTCTTCATTCCGCTATTAGCTGCTAGGCTTATATCTGATTTCCGGCTTTGAATTCCGTTTTTTTTATTACGACAAAACTTGATATTCTCCGAATTCGATAAAAGGCAGAAACAAGCTCATTTTGTGTCCGATTACTAAGATTTTCCAGATTTTTTTTTTTAACGTGTTCCACATTTTGCTATTAATAGCTCCGTGACCAGGATAAAATAGTACCGTACAGTCTTTTCTTATAAAAAAAAAGAAAATTTAATTTCACTGTACAGATGCGTTTTGTCTGATTTAATACACCTTTTATCAAAATTTAACTTCTCGTGTTATACTTCAGAGGGACTTCTGCCGAAGCCAAACACATCCTAAAGGGTTGTCTATTACCTGTCAAGGGATGAAAACAATGAAGTTTATGATAAGATATGGGAATGCGAAAATGGATCTATAAAAAAACATTAAACAGTTTGTAATATGTGAGCAATTGAGAAAGTATGTGTTCTGACTTTTTTCTCTTCTTAAAATCAATAAGTGACAGAAGTATCATATTAAACAATTTTTTGAAAAAAGGGGAAAATCTTATAAAAAAACAAAGTTTTTAAAAAATAAAATTAAGTGCCAGGAGTAACCCATATTGCACCATTTATCCCAAATTTATCCCAATCCCCCGGCCATGGGGACCACCGCGCTATGCGTGATGATATGGGTCGTTTCGTGACCCATGAGGTATACTGGTAATTTAGATTTCAGCTCTTTTTTATACGCCCACACATAAATGTGGGCGTATATTGTAGTCGCCCCTGTCTGTCTGTCTGCCTGCCTGTCCACAATTGTTGTGAACACGATAGAGACCACATTTCTTGATGGATTTTGACCAAATTTGGTGAGTGTGTTTGTTATAACCCAAGGAAGAAGCCTATTGAAAATCAGTTATTGCCCTTGTTTTTGAAAATTTGTTGTGAACACGATTAAGAGTGTGTTTCTTGATGGATTTTGATGAAATTTGGTGTGATTGCTTGTTATTACTTAAGGATGAAGCCTATTGAAAATCAGACAAATCGAAAAATAAATTGATGAGTTATTGCCCTTGTTCTTGAAAACACATTCATTTTGCGTTCAAAAATGTGTTGTGGACATGATAGAGAGATGTTTTCTGGATGGATTTTGACCAATTTCGGTGTGTGTGTTTGTAATCATCCAAGGATGAAGCCTTCTGCCCGCCTGTCTGTCTGTCTATCCGTCTGTCTGTCCGTCTGCCTGTCCACAGTTGTTGTGAACACGATAGAGACCACATTTCTTGATGGATTTTAATGAAACTTGGAATGAGTCTTTGTAATGACCCAAGGATGAAGCCTATCGAAAATGAAACCTTGAAAATGAAAAATATTTACTATGAGTTATTGCCCTTGTCCTAAAATTCCTTGTGAACATGATAGGAAGCCAGGTTCTTGATTGAATTTGATGAAACTTGGTGTGAGTGTTTGTTTTAACTCGAGGATAGACCCTATTGAAAATCAGACCAATCAAAAATTTTTTATTGAGTTATTGCCCTTGTTCACTATATCAGCCTCTGATTCTTTTTAGACTTGATAGAGATCTGTTGTCTTGATAGATTTGGACAAAGCATGATTTGAGCCTTTTACATTTAAAATATTGTATTTACTGATACCTCTTGTCCACCGCCGGAATAACTAAGGCTGCCAATGATGGGCGTATTACGATGGGCCATCGCTATTTTTTATTACCTTAAAATCAGGTCTGCATGATTTGCCATAGTAGCTTTTATATTTGATTTTGCCACTACACTTTAGGAACCAATAACAGGGCTCTTTACCATTTGTCGAATTAAGATTTTTACCTAACCCGTTCTGACCAATCTGATTTTTGCCTGCCTGTGTTAAGCCAAGGTGCAATCACAAATAAATTGCAATACTCAATAATAGCATTTACACACTTGTAATTGTATGCATACAACAAAGAGTGTATTCAGTGTCAAATGCTTTTCGGAAGACCTTTTATATCTGTCAACAAGTCTAAAAATTAATACCCCCCCAAATAGCTACTAAGTCTGTCTGTCATTTCTGAAAGGTAAACCCTTTTAAAACGAAAAAGAAAAACATTTTGTATGCGTTGTTGCCCTTGTTCTTGATTTTGAATTCATGGACACTGAAAAATGCTCAGTTCTATATGGACTAAAGTGAATTTTGGTCTGAGCATATTGGTGTAAAGAAAAAAGCAGTAAAAAGAGTTTGTGTCATACTAAAAAGTTCCTCTCAGAGTTATTCATTTACTGATAGCTCTTGTCAACCTCTGGGACAAGTTGGCTTTCATTACAATTGTGGGCGTATGACAGTGCCTATTTCTATTTTGGGTTGAAGACACTCCTTGATCTAAGCTTACTGAAAAATTATTGGGTGTATCTTGCTAGTAAACCACTTGTAGCATTTTATACACCCACATTATAATGTCAGTCAATACCATTAAACATGTGGATGCCTAGCAATATACACCCACTTTCTTTTTGGAACACAGTCTAAACCAAGATATCTATCACGTTCACAATCCAATTTCAACGCATTTTGACCTCAAGGGAGGTAACTCAAATACTGTGCATCAATATCAAACTTGTCCCGGGACTCTCTCATCAATATATATATATGATCACACCAAATTTCATTCAAATCTGATGAAAACTGTAGTCTCTATCACATTTGTAATCACAATTATTTTCTTCATAACCATTATTATTAGTTTGATTGTGCATGATGTGTATATATTGTAGTAGGGCTGGGAAAAAAACGATTAAAAAAACATCCGGTAGAATTGTTTTCATGTCTATTTTAAGTAAGGGAGATAACCACATTCGTGTATCGTAAACACAGTACATTTGAAAATGAAAGTAGCATATCCTCCCAGCAGATGGAGCTCTACACTGTTGTTATTTATAGGCCTATAGTTGTTATTGTGTCGTATCAAAAGTCGATAGCGGTATTATTTGGTAGGTTTTGTGATAGTATTGTTCATTCCATCTTGTAAACAGTTGTTTGAAAAAATTGATTGGATATAATTTATTGAATCATGATAATCGATTATGGAATTTTAGATCGATAATCGTAATCGGCAGGTAAGTAATCGACGATTAATCTGAATTTCGATAAATTTTGCCAGCCCTATATTGTAGTCACCCCTGTCAATTGGTCCGCCCATTGGCTTGTGAATGCAATAGAGACCACAGTTTTAAAAATATGTACTTTAAAGTCCAGTGGGCGTATTTTGCAAGGCAACCACTTGTTATGTGGTTGTAACACTTGATTTTTATAGTTCTAACCATCAGAAAAGTAAGTGACATATAACACCATATTATGGGATGCAACTTTAAGAGTTCACCTTCCAAGCCATATAAACTGATTGAAAAAATCAGATGCTCAAATTCAGTTTCCATTATAATGTTTTATTTCCATGTTTTAATAACGTATTTTTTATCATTTCAGCCTTATTACTGTATAATACAGTTGTTGCCAGTGGTAAGTAAAAATATAGTCTACATTTATATATGCCTGATGAAGACATTTAAGTCTACAGCTGGTTTCAATTTAGATTAAAAAATTTAATTAGCAATTCATTAATATGAATTTTGATTTGCATCTCATAGATATTAGCTGGCAATTCAACATGTTTGAGTTCAAGCTTAAATTTTTGAAAGTATCCCTATTACATATCACTATATAACTATTTGGCCAAGTTGAATTTGTTTAAAAGTGTTTATTCTAAATGGAGTGTACTAATTGTTAAGTAAGAACCTTTAACTAGTTTTGGTGTTGGGCCTCATAAAGACTCCAGTTTATAGTTAAAACTTAATTTGTAGAAGACATACTTAAAAATGAAGATGGAGTCAATATTAAAGGTTTTAGAGACTTTTTTTATGCCGATGATTGTGATAAATTTTGATTTTTTGTAATCAAAGGACATTTTAGATAAGTCATTTTGACTCTGCGATGCAATACAGCTTGCAACATAAGCTTATACAGTAGATTTCTTCCTATTCATATACATGCTACAGTCATAAGTTTTCATTGGGAGGGGCTTAGATGTGCTACAACTTAGAAATTTTGAAAGTTGTTGCACAGTACATGTAGTTATTTTTGGAAAGAATAGAATTCCCTTTAATCCATATCTTTCTTAATATTTTTTATCACTGCTAATTCCTTTACTGTATGGTCTAAATTTTGTGAAGAATAATATCTTCATCGCCGTTATCACTAAATAACTGCAACATCGCGTCTGTCATTTGTGTTTCTTTTTTGTGGAAAATGCCAGATTTTTGGTATTTTCTCTGCATTGATGCTTGGTATCTAGTTGTTAGATATTGAAGCACTCTCTGTTCATTCATTCCTCATATAGTTGAGGTTTGAGGAATCAATATGTACAGGATAAACTAAAAGAAGTCTCACTGTGAGAATCACTGAACACTTATCGGATATCAGATCACGTGGGGAAAAACCCGTCGGGAAACATTTAGATTTACGTGGTCACTCACACAAAGATTTAAGTGTCTTATCCTTAATACCTAGGAATCCCAATCTGGGACCGACCACAGACGCACTTTGGAATTGGATTGTATCCATCAACTTAAGTCCATGGCATCGAAGGGCATCAATGAATTTTATTAGTAGGGTCACATCACAGGCCCTTATCTCTAAAAATAATTTTATTTTTTGGTATGCACCAACTAACAATTAACTAAATATATTTATCTCTACCATAATTGAAATTCTAATTTCATTAGAACCAGACACTATACACTATCTATATATGACAAAAGAGTCTAAAGATTGGTCAATAAGACAGAAAAATCATCAAGGCACTCGTCGTCGCAAGAAACTACCGTATTCTTGAGCTTGGACAAAATATTTATGTTGTAAAACTTAATTACCTGCAAGACTAACACCAAGTACGAATGACTTTAATTTATATGGAATCTGATTACAAAAGAGTCGAGCACGTGAAAAGGATGGAACTTTTACAGATAATGGTGGATAAGGCAAAGGAGGAAAGGGGTGGTGTAACAGATTTTGACTATAGTAGCAGTTTTATAAACCTGTAATTGTCTGTTAAAATGTACATTTCCATTGGGCTAAAATCATAGATCAGGTCCACAGACAACTTGAACGTGCAACAAAACTGATGATTTGCGGTTTCTGTATATTCTGGATATTGAACGTTTAAGGGGAGTCGTATTACAACGTGGGTTCCATCTATAGATCCAATTAAGTAAGGAAATTGGGCCATTCTAAAAAACTATCGTTTTGTTTGACGTAAATCATTTGGAAATCGAATTACTGTTGGTCGGAGGGTAATTATTCCATTTACAAAACGCTCAAAACATCTGCTTACCGGGTATAGTTGTTTGGTGGACATGTATAAGGTCACCAGCTATGCACTGAAATGAACCACCCGATAGTAGATTCAAACAGCCACATACTTGCAGTAAAGGGGGAAATGCAGCATTCTTTTCAGTTGGGGTTTTCTGTATATTTTGCAAACTATTAGTTATATTCAACACCGATTGCTTATTCAAACCATGTAAAAGGGTCCAGGCGATCTCTAACATATCTTTTAATAGGAATAACAACGTTAATTTCACAAAGTTCATCTAAATCGTCTGTATATTCCCCCATCTTTAAACATCGAAGAGCCACAAAAGGAATTTGTACTGATTTACAAATAGAATTAAAAGTTAAAACTGGTTCCAACCAACTTTAAGTTTAGCATTAAATTAGCCAATTTTTAAATACATTTAAGGTAATTCTATGTGGTGCATACAAAATATAAAATTAAGTAAAAAGTTAATTTTATTCGGGCAGAATAGAATTAAATTAGGCTTAATTTCATTTGGGGCATACAGGCCAATATCTTATTTCCTCTGGCTGTTAGTCACAGTACAATAAAAAGAAGACTGAAGAAAGAACTATTGTTTTTGATGAAAATGTATAAAGTTGCGGTCACAAACTGACAATAAACACTTCGAAAATGATATATCGAAAATGATAATACCAAAAAGATATTTCGAAAATGAGAATACCAAAAAGATATTTCGAAAATGATATGTCGAAAATGAGAATACCAAACTGATATGTAAACATGTAATGTGAGGAAATTCACTAACGCAATATGACCAAGTTGACGATACTATAATAACTATATTTGACATTCTGAACGTTTCAACAATGCATTATACAAATTAGCAAATCATCTTGTTTAGACCCAAAAGCCCTTCCATATTTTTTATGCATGCATACAGTCTTTGACTTGAAACTACCACAATTTTATATATTTTTATTCATATCCGCAAAAAAAAAATATTGTTTCAGACAGTTGAAAGGGGATTTATAACACAACAGTATTCCTACAAAGTTCATTTAAATAATATTACACTGTATTTCACAGTAAAGGACATGAAATTGTCACCAAAAGGATTTTGTAGGCCAATATTTTATGACGAAAAGAAAGTGGGATCTTAATGCGTAAGGACATTATAAAGAAACTGAAAACTATTCTTTCCTTGAAACAAGTGATGTGTGTATCGATAGTTGTGTGATTAGAGGTGTATTTTGATCAAGAAATGAATTTAGTTTATATCCATTCTATTTGACATTAAAAAAAACTCATCTTGTAAAAAATTTAGCTCAAGAGCTTCAGTGTCAGATATCAGTCCGTAAAGATAATCTATTTATAGAACACAATGGGGAATTCCTCTATGTAGGCATACAAAAATATATATTTTGTCAGTTGACATTATTGAGTACTATGTCATCAGCTTAATAAACCTTTTTATACGCCCACATGTAAGTAGGGGCGTATATTGTAATCGCCCGGTCGGTCCGTCCATCTGTCTGTTCACATTTACCTCGTGCTCACTCTACAGGCTACAATTCTTCAAAGATTCTTTTGATTTTTATTTTGTGGGTCAGTGTCATTATGAAGATGATCCCTATTGATTTTCATGATGATCGGATAATTTTTCAGCGAAATATCGTGTCAAATTTGGCCTTTTTCTCTCCATTACCTATATGTGCAACTCGTGCTCACTCTACAGGCAACAATTCTTAATGGATTTTTTTGATTTTTATTTTATTGGTCATTGTCATTATGAAGATGATCCCTTCTGATTTTCATGATGAATGGATAATTTTTCCCCGAAATATCGCATCTGACTTAGCGTTTTTCACTCCATTACCTATAGGGTGCACCCTGCTCACTCTACAGTCTATAATTCTCTATGTATACTTTTGATTGTTTGTATGTGTGTTGATATCATTATGAACATGCACACTATCAAATTTAGTGATGATCCTATAATTTTCTTTTTAGATATATGCATTAAGCTTGTGAGTTTTTGCCTTTGACTTCAATATTCATTCAGTTATTTTTCAAATTCAATGCTGTCAGTGGGCGTATGTTACCTTGCCTGGTAAGCTATCTTCTCAAAGTTGAAATTTCATAAAGAAATAAATTTTATATTTTTGGATAGCTGAAAGTCCCCTCTTTCCATTGATATTTGAATATTTCATATAGGTGGAAAAGAAGAGGTTTAAATCGTCTATTTTTTGTACATAGGTTTTGGGTTGTCAACCCCCTTATAATATTATATATAATCTCTGCATTCTGTAATTTATCATTTTGAAACTTTTAATATAGGTTTTAAGCAGAGTTTTAAATTGATCCAAATAACAATTAGTTTATATCTACTGAGTTCTATTGCATTTTTCAACTTCCACAAAACTGTTTATCACATCATTTCTCTTTCCAAATGTTACTAATAATAGATTATCTACAAGTCTACTCTTCATACCTGGCATTCATGACCTCATTATTGACCTTTGATCTTCCTTGACCCCATTTGTGGTGAATAGTAACATGTATTTAAACTGAAAATAAATTCTTGTATATTCAAGTATGCCATGCTGAGTTAAAATAATGATAAAGTGAACAGTATGTTGTATTTAGTGAAGGTTGTGTTGTAGAAAGGTTAATATTTTACATTTTGTTAATGAAATGTTCAATCATTATATAAGTAGTGCTGGATAATCAAAGCATTTACATAACATGACATAATATAAAAATATGAAAATATTGTTGAATATTCAAATACATATATTATTGTGCTGTTGAATAGTAATAATTACTATTTGTGTGAGCGCTAATTCATAACATAACTATGTCAGACAATAAGGGGTGTGTTCTTCCCAACATGGTTTCTGACACTCTAAAAAGCTTATGTTACTTACATTTCATGTCTGTGTATAAAGATCCATTTGACTCTTTGGTTTGTCTTACAAATGTTTTATGAAAAGTTTAAATGTTACCAATATATAAATTTTTCTTTTAGTAACACATTCACTTTTCACAATCAAAAAAGGGGTTGAGATACAAACTAAATTTTTTTCTAGTCGGTAGCTCAAGGGTGAGAAATAAATGTTAGTTATTTGTTATCATGTATCAAAGTCTGAACAGCAAAGTCTTTGTATCTTTTTCGCATGAAATACTGTACTATCAGCCAGGTCAGATAGTCTGAGATCATTGTGGACAAAGGACTATAAGAATGACAATATCAGAGTATTTAAAAGATCTGATTTGGTTAAACGGTACTTGATAAATGATCACATGTAGAAGTCAAATTATACCATATAAAACTAATGTATAGACACTTGCCATGATTTATTTCTTAACAAGCATTTTAGAGGTTATAAATTAGCCAAATCTGTGAGAGCACATCAATGTTGAGTTCATTTCCTACTTTAACCCCATTATTTCAAATAACAAGTCGAAGGTCTCAGTGTTTTCAATCAGAATCAGTTAAAAATGTATCAGCTAGAGCAGAAGATAAAAATATTTATTTCAATTTAATATGAAAAGGTTACTGTAAACTATTGATAGTTGTCAGTAGGCTTATATTGTGACATGAAAATATTTGATGTAAACCAGATAATTATGTTATTGAAATAAAAATTGTGCGTCTGTAAGGCTTATTGCGTTTTAACTGGAGATAAATTTGTTTAGATATAAAGAAAAGATGTATTGTTAATCCAATGTCTAGACAGCTTATTAAAAATTACTGTAATTGCTTTTCCTAAGAATTGATTTCTGTTTTTCTCCTACTGTTAGAACGTCTAGCAAAGTTCCACAAAACAAATTATAAAAAAACATTTTCTAAATGATAAATGTCACTGACTAACACAATTAAGTCTCATGACATTACAAGTTTCACTGGAATAGAATGATTTTAATACATGATGGTGCAAATTCAGCTGTATAGAAGTACTGATACTTATTACCAATTTTATACTTTAGTAAATATTTTTCTTGCTAACCAGACTTTTGATTTTTCCAATAAAATTTATTATTTAGCTTAAAGGCTATTGAACTCAAGAAAGATTATTTAATTAGTGCTCGACTATGAAGTGTTTCTTGCAAGGCAGCGAATACATAATCTTTTGGAAATGCTGATACTACATCCTTGTATCCATATATAGTCTTAAATAACCTTTAATGTTTGATTGATATAATCATTGATAGTGCTGGCAGGATATGTTGTGATATCATTTATAGTGCTGGCAGGATATGTTGTGATATCATTGATAGTGCTGGCAGGATATGTTGTGATATCATTGATAGTGCTGGCAGGATATGTTGTGATATCATTGACATTGCTGGCAGGATATGTTGTGATATCATTGACATTGCTGGCAGGATATGTTTTGGTATAATCATTGAAAGCACCCCTCCTTTTTGATATGTTTTGAAAGGTATTCTTGTGCGTGGACATCTATGCTTGGCAATCCCAGTCATTTTTAGACACACGTTACAGTATTTGTTTGATTATTGGACAGCTAATGCTTTTATCAATTGAATGTCATAAGGGAGGTAACTCTGTATGTGGCTTTTCACAGCTGATCATCACTAGGGTCATCAGATCACAAATCAAAATTTTAATGGTTCTGCTAATAGATATTGATATGAAAATGTGGCAAGATCTGTTTTTATCATTGAGTAAACAAGGAAGTTATTTCTTTACCTCTGATTCCCCATGATTTTCTATATCTCCACGCAATAAGCCTGATTTGGCTAAGAACAATATGAAACGCCATCTTTTTAAAGACATATCAGTTCATTTTAAAATATGTTAAAAATAACGTAACAAATTAAAAAATTTCTTGGCTTGAAATAAATGCTAAGCTTTCTGTGAAACTTACTTTTCAAGTTATTAAATTGAAAAGGATTGAAAAAGTCAAAATAGTTGTATAATTAGTAACGATTTTAAGTCAGACAGACATTCATAAAGGAATTTTATACTTATTTTAATATCCACGTTACCTGATAAAATGGTATTATGAAATGATAATTTTTCAATTTTGCACCCTACAAAATGAAAAGAGGTGGGGAGGGCTGTTTTATTAATGCACTTTTTGACCTGAAGATTTCACAATATACTATTTTGGAAGGAAATAAATAGTCATAGTTTAATCTCTTAAAATCGAAAACCGGAGGTGTTGAGTCATTCATTTGCCTGTTATATCAGAAAGGAGCTAAACTTGTCTCTATGACAGTTTTTGTAAAGGATTCTACAATTAAGGATGTATTAAATATGTATGAGAATGATTAATAGAATTAATAATTTTACACTATAAATGATAAGCCATTGAGTCACTGATCTCATCATCTCCCGACATTCAAATTTAAGTGTTTCTTGTAATTTCACTGAAATTGATCGTCTTATGATGTCACTAATCACAAAACTGCCTTATATTGAGCACTTTGCCCTTCACAACATCTTTAAGACAATCAAAAAACACCCTGACCTCTCAACCCAAGAATTAAACTATTTCCCCTACCAAAATTGAAAGGTTCTGTTAGAAGACTTAATGTATGTTAACATATTAACCTATATTCAACTAATAATTTTGTGGTAATACAGTCTACACCTTACAATATTATATATTGAAAAACATTTCGTGGGCTACAGATTACTACATATAACATTTATTACACTTTCTTTAAATCCCAATCCAGTATTAATAATATTTCATCCTTTATTCAAGATAGTTAGCTGTCTACAGCTCGCTTTAACATTTGTATAGGTATATAGGTCATGTTGACCTAACAGACAAGTCATATATAGGTCATACTGTCTGAGCTGTACTGATATTACATTTGGCCTCAGGCCAATATTGACCACAGTTTAACCTTAAATGAACTCTGACCTTTGATTAGGGAGATCTATTAAATTCAATAAAGTTGAACTCAGAAAATTAGCCTAGTCATCAATATTGAATATATCTGTATTACTTTGTGTGATATATTTATGTATGAATTTAAGACTTAATGATTTCAAATAGTTGATTCCATCTGTAAGGATAGGAAATACTAAACAAACCTTATTTTTTAAAACTTGAAGGTGGTATGAGAAAAGATTTCCAATAAAAAGTTCTTGCCTAGGTTGTGAATGTAGAACTATATATTTTAAATTGTAGTTTATTCTAGTTAAATTGGTATATTTAATTTAATTTAATCAAACAAATGAAAATTGAATGGTAGCGACTTGAAATGATCATCTGAAAGAAATAGTGTAGCCTAATTACTTGTATGGCATAGGTGATTTTCACTGTCTTTTCAGTCAGTTATTATAATAGATTTATAATCCTAACTGCCTCAGTTATTAGACAGACACTGAATATTAGAGGTTAAGCTGTATGACAGTATGGTGTTTAATTTTTTAAATGTGCTGGTTTTATGAATTCATATTAAATCAGATTTCTTTCAAGTTTTGTTGTTTCATTTAGTCCTATGAGTAATATTTTATTAGTACAGTTATTTGTAGACATAGATTTTGTGGAATTGTTCAGAAGCTTAATCCTTTGGAACATTTGAATTCTAATTGTGGCTTGTTTACATACTTGATAGAACATTGGATGTTATGAGACAAGATCTATTTATATCAATGACATTAATGGCCATGTTAAGTTCACCATTTTGCTCTTGAACATCAGATTTAACTTGTGGTAAAATTTAGACAGCTTTCTTAGTTTCTTTACTTTTAAAGTTTAGTTGGAAATAAATAAGAATTGGTTATTTTTCTCTACTAATCAATATTAGATGAAATAAAACGGATTGTCATTGAAGAGGGTAGATTGTGAGGTTATCTCGTTCTAGACAGACTGGATTTCATCCTCTTATTGACATCTTATTTTTCTACATCAATGACGTCAAAACTCTCTCACTTTTAAAATAGAATCTTAACATTTCCTACATCTTATTATAACATTTGAAAAATTTATTCAGTATAGTTTATGATTCATCATAATATTTTGTGCCAGCATTAAAATAACATTGTAAAGAAATCTGAAAAAAATATGCTTTCTGTAATTTTTTTTTTCCCTCCTCATATTGACACTTAAAAACTTTAAACTACAAATAAGTTGTGCAAAAGTTAATTTAAGGCCTGGATACAGTGAAATCTTTGTAATTGGACATGCACTAGGACTGTAGATTAATGGCAGATAACTGAGAGTGGCTGATTTCAAATGTTGTGGAAATGATAGAGAGCTCATTTTTTGATTATGTCGATATTTGGTGTGAATGTTTGTAATCACCTTAGGATAAAGCCTATTAGAAATTAGAATAATCAAAAAAAAAATACTTAAATATCCGATATCAATGAGTAGGCTATACATACAGAAATAATCTCTGTACAGACACTCTGTTTTAGATGTTGATAATAAAAGTGATAACAGTTAAAACGAAAATGGGAGATTTTTATTACAAAATTTATTGTTATTAAAGCCCGTGAATTTCTTTGTACAAGGTTTTTTAAAACATGGGAAAAATTGAAAATTATTTTTTATCGCAAAAAAAAACTACTCAATTGATGAGAATTACATTGCATTTTGCCCAAAATTGTATTGCAAACTGCGATGTGATACTGCTTATTTTGAACCCTGTTATATTGGGTAATTTTTTTTATCTTCACATATTGCCATTCCGAAGGCGATGTGTCGAAATATCAACTTCATCTGCTGTCGTTGAAATATCCATCTTGTCAGTATTAGATTGATTACTGTAGTATAGTTTTCCTGCTTTTTTTTGTTGTAAATGGCCTTGAAATTATATTTAAAATTTAGTAGACCAGTATTAGAGTATTGGTTATAATTTAAATGGTATTTTTGAAAATTGCTGCTATAATTATAGCATTGCTGATCTTCCCTTGTCCTTGTTTAGGGCTTCACTTAGCTCACTTGTTTGGTTTAAAGCATAGTATCTCAACCTGTTTCCCTGAACAATTTACATGCAAACATGTTTATGTGGGTGTATTTCATGCACCTCTACATCATTTTATAAATGTCATCTAAGCTATGCTAACTATTAATAGAAAGATGATGTAATAAATGCTGATAGTTAATGATAGAATTATTGATTCTGTCTAGACAATTCACTTTTTTTCTCACTGAATAAAAAATGTAGAGGAGCGAGTGTTGGATGGTAATTATCTTTATGAGAGTACGGAATGACCAGACGGTAGGAAGAGTTAGTCAGAAATGGTAAATAAAGTGAGGAAGAAGTGAAGTAGAAAAGTCTGCTGTCTAATAATCAATATCATTTAGATCTTTACAGTCCTACAAAACAACCATTCATTTCTAACTTCAAATAGTTACCATCTTATACAAGTTTTTTTTAATGACTCAATTTTTTGTCTATCCCTATTGATTAGTTGTATTTTTAGCCAAATTCCAATACATATTAATACAGGTCAAATTTTTCCTTAAGAAGATATGTGGATGATTATCACCAATACATTTAGGCTGAGAAGTTGATAATGTCATTTTGAATCACTTTCATATAAACTTGACTTGATTCAACTTTAAAACCTACCTTTCAAAAAACCCCACAAAAATGATGTTATAAAAAGTGGCACCAGAAAGGTAATATTCTGTAACATTTGTTATAATTATGTATTCAGTAAGAGGTATTAATTACAGTATAGGTTATTTAGTGCATGTCAAACTGTAAAAAGTAAGTATGTATGTTTCATCCCTTTTTAGCCAATATGCCCAATCTGTTTGTCAGTGAATGCAAATTTTACATTTTCTGATCTAAATCATTCTAAAATCTAACTGTTTACATATTATTATTACATTAGTTCGAGTCTTTATCATCAGACATCAACAGTTTTTTAAGAGCTGGCTGTTTTAGGTGAGGTGAACGACATGTACAATAATTATTTGTGTCAGATTACATATCCCTCTTAGGTTTTGAAATCTCCTATGCCTATATTTAATATTCTTGTTTCAAGGCCCTCAAAACTAATATAATCTTTGATTTGAGCAAACACATCTATCTATTAATACAATTCTTGTGCAATAGAAGCTGCAAATTTAAATAGATTTTGGTAAACTTGGTTCAATCAAGCATTGGCATTAATAACAATTTTCAATGAATTTTTTTTGAGTTATTGCCCCATATATTATTCAAATTCAATGTTGCCAGTGCGTGTATATTACTTTGCCTGGCAAGCTATCTTTATCCATTATCATTCTGTAGTTAGTAAAGTTCTCTACGTTAAAAACAGCGTTGAACTACAGCACCTTTCACGATGATGGCCTAGCTGTTATGATTAGGTCAATATAGTTGCAGGTTCAAAATATTTTTTACCTGTCACCTCTAAATTTTACTTGTAAAACATAGTACTGATGAGACACAAATAAAAAAGAAAAATCCAATCGCTCAGTCACCCTTAGTTTGTGACCATGACATGAACTATGTTCTTTAGTGTGTTTATTCTGTTGGAGACCTTGCTCTTCTGTCTCAGCTCCTCAGATTCCCCTTTATGTGACTAAGGGGAGACTAACAATTTTTACTTAAATTTGTAAACAAAGAGTATATCATAAAAAAAATTAGTTCACGCAACCCAAAATCAGAATAACGTATCCATAAACTAATTTGGATTTTTTAAGCAACGCGCATCTCTTACACTTGAGATTGACTGAAGCTGCTTTTAAAATTAAGAATTTACTTGCTGCTTGCTAAATTTTCTTGCTTGAGTCAGGTAGGCAGACGTTATTTTGACCCCTGGCTTTCTGTAAGAGTTCTCTGAATGTAATAATAAGATTTAAATAAAATGTTCGAAATTCTCAAACCTAATCAAGACTGTGGCAGTCAGTGTTTAGTCTTAGCTTATTAGATTTAGAGACTTTTTAGTCTGTTTTATCTTGTTCACAAATATACAAGACTCAAAATTTCCATGTTGAAAAACTAAGCAATCTTTCTACATGATATTGAGCTTGTATATTATCATGCAGACATAGTTCAAAGTTTTTATTCCAACGCTTCCGTATTTTAAGTAGCATATTTATGCTTCTATGATCAAGCAATTCTTACACGTCAACATGCACCAAATAACAGCTTGTCCTCCAATGCAATGTATGCTGTAAATTGATGTTGCATTAATTAGATATTGTATGTTTTCTTCTCTATACTGTCTGAGTACATGTTGACATTGTCATCAAGACCTAGTTAATCTTAAAGCATTTTTTACTATATCTCTAATATATATCATGAATAGAATGTATGACAATGGAATTAAATTCATTAATGCCTGCTTAATGTTAAATACTTTAAGCTATTCCTTAAGGGTTAAATTATTGATTTAACTATTGTTTTTTTTTTAATTCTCAAGATGTGATGGTTTTGTTCCAAATTGCCATATATTGTAAATATTGATAGATATTTAACTTCGCAGTAATTTATTGGTCAACACTCAAGAGTGAAAGATCTTGTTTTGAAATGTTGTTGTGTCACATAGGTTTCAATGTAAAGGGTGGGAAGACAGACTTAAACTAATAAAGTATATTTCTTGGTTTAATGATTCGTTTTAATGAGTAAAAGTGAATTAGTAGAAACGTTTTCCCAGGGAATAAGATTTTACTATCTATACTGAACTAGATATATGTCCAAGTTGTGACAGGGTTTGTGTGATTGTTAACAATATAACCTCACTTATAATGACTAAAAGATTGAAATTTTAATATTGAAAAGATTCTTTGTTCATCATTATAATCCATTAATGATAAATGGATTATTATGTTGAACAAAGACTCTTTCTAATGATTAATCTAAGTAATTTTAAAAATACGATCAATATTTGCATGACAAGGAAAAATATCATAGTCAATGCAGTTTTATCAGTAATTATATGTATATATTAAAAATTATTGGTCAGCAAATACAAGAGAGAAAAAATTTGATAATGGCAGATAAAATAAGATCAGTACTAAGTAATTAATTAGCTATCATGAACTGTGCGTGCAATTTTGCTAAATGTTATTGTATAAAATGTGAAGCTAGGTAAGAAAAAATTAATTTTTTTATAGGCCCACATTATAATGTCTCCAGTGTTTCATGTGTTTAAATACACACTTCCTCAGGGAAGATAAAGAAAGTTTTCATCCGATTTTAATGAAATTTGTGATCATTTATTAGTTTTAATCAGTTAATCGATTCCGGGTAGGATTTTACGGTTACCCAGGCCTGCTTTGATATTATCGGTTAACCTTAAAATTTATAAGATGTCAAAAGAGGGCATTCTTTTTGACAGAAATGTCTGTGTAATAAACATTTACAACAACAGTTATCGAGCCTCTTTTTTCTATAAACTTACAGTCAATTACTGGGTCTGGATGATCGAGTCTATCTTGCCTAAAATTACCCGTATAGTAATACTCACTAACCGTTTCAACGCTATCATTTATATTGATGAGATCTCGGACAAGTTTGAAAGTTAGTGATTTTTCGATGATTTTGAGTTATTGCTCTTGAATTACTCAAAATTGGCTTGTGAAATGATATAGACTACATTTTTCATCAGATTTGAAAGAAATTCGCTGTGATCATTTATATTGACGAGATCTTGGAAAAGTTTGTTATTGATGATATCTCTATGAATGGTTTTGAGTTATTGTCCTTGACTTAGTCAAAACTTGTCAAAATTGACTTGTGGATGCTATAGAGACTACAGTTTTCATCTGGTTTGAATAAATTTTGGTGTGATAATTTTTATTGTTGAAATCTTGAAGTTAGATATTAACGATTTTTTTCAGTAAACTGTATTTGAGTTATTGCCCTTGACACGTCTAAATTGGCATTTGGATGCTATAGTGACTACAGTTTTCATCTGATTTAAATGAAATTTGGTGTGATTATGTATATCAACGAGGTTTTGAAACAAGGCCCAAGTATTGTTGGAGTATCAACCTCAAAGTAGGCAACCGCATGTTTTAAGTTTAACCTATACGTGATGTCTGGCGGAGCCTATTTGCAACTGATCATTTTGGCAGGACTACTGGTCATGTCCAGCATATAAGGTCAAATCAACAGCCCTGACAAGCTGCTGCTTAAAAATGGAGTCACTCAACGTTTACACAGCTGCTGATTTGTTAAAGATTGATAACTAATTTAAATATTGCTAACATTTGTTGGGAAGATAGAAACATGCAGCTAAAAATTTGATCAAATTTATTTGATCATGTTTAAATTTGTTGAGAAAATTGTCTAGACATTCAAACATTTGTCCACAAACCTGGTCATATACAAAATTAATGATTGACAATGTTTTGAACACATGCATGATCATGTAGATGCGGCTTTAGAAGTGTTTTTTCATTGTTTTCCAAGTATTTGATATGTGTATTGGTTGTGAATATGATGGGCCTCTATTGAAGTGGGTGAAATAATGTTTTTGGACATCAAATATTTTAAAATTAAGATAACTGTAGCTATAAATAGATTGACCTGCCCAACTTTAGAATTGGGTTTATGTATTTGTGTGTCAGGACTTCATTGACTCTCTTGAATGTTACCAGTTCATTGTATAAGTTGGGTAATACTAATTGCACAATCCGATAGGTTCATTGAACAAAATAGAAATTTTAATAAAACCCTTAAAGTATCTGATTAATAAGCACACTGTTAAATATTAAAACAAGACAAAATATATATATATATATTTTTAGGCAATGCACAAGAATATCTGGGTCAAATTCAACATTTGTACTTTTAGCTTATCTTGTATTATAAATCAATCTGCATTTCAAGTTTTGTCTCAAATCAAGGACACCTGATTTTTTTGTGGTCATAGTTGGTCATACCCTGCTCATGTCTATTTTATTAAAAGTCAAGGAATACTTTATCTTTGGACTTTAATACGGACTGTTGAACATTAAATATATAAAAGACATTTTTGCTGTGTAGCAGGGCATGTTTGTTTTTCCAGAACACAACATACCATGCACATACATACATTTAAAAACTGTTTCAACCATTATTAAACAATGCTTGCAGTAATACAAGGTAATTGTGTGTATTTGGGTTTATTTGTAAAGAAAAAGAGAAGAAGATTGAAAGCAAACTTTTAATCATAAATTTTAGAAATAAACAGTATAAACTACACATGCTATGAGGGCATTAATTTATTAAGAAATTTAAAACTTATCTACACCTGTGTTCATTTTAAAACAGTTTTTACATGTTCTGCATCGCTTCCTTTTAATCTAAATATAGTAGGTTTGACATAAACCAGAAGAATCTTTTACAGAATGTTAGAGGTCAAAATATACAAAATCTTTACAGAAAACACACATCAATGCCATTTGATATCAAATTTGGAACGATGAATTTTAATAGATACCACATACATAGATTTAGTTTTTTTAATAAAATCTTTTAAATAGGATAAAGTTTGTGTTTTGAGAAACAAAGCCCCATTAACAGGATGTTACTCATTCATACTGAAGGAAAAGAAGAGATTTGTAGATTAAAAGCAATTTTCTGGTCCTACTAATTATACAATGAAATAAAGACTACAACCAGTACGAGACACAAACCATATTGATAGTTCCACTCACCCTTGAACTAGATCATGATACTATTTTACTCATTAAATGTAAATTTGCAATCATAATGATTTCTTGTATATATATTCTTATTCCTGATTTACTGATTTTTGAAAGTTTGCATTTGTTATTTGAAATGTTACAAATTATAGCACAATTCCTTCCTCTAACGCAAGTGGTTAACTATATTATGGTTGAAAATTTATCTGAATTTTAAGTTGATACATAACATAGAACAATTTTTAATATTTTCAATAGGGAAAACATTGAGTAATTTACAATGTGTTTTTTTGCACAAATTAAAGGTTAAGGTAAATTATGAAACATATAAATTCCAGATCTCAGCCAGTTTTCTCCCATTGTTACTCATATCAAAATGATGCATTATTGGTATAAAATAGGAATAAGAAAAACCTGTAAGAGCTCAAAGGAATTTTGGAAAACCTTTTGAAACAAGAACACTGACATTTCATGTGACTTCAGTCGTTTGTCCTGAGCTGATATCTCTTGTTACTGTTTCTCAGTTATTAAGTATTGAAGAAGATTAAATTCAGGTACTTGTGAAGAATGTTTTTGACATGTTGAACTTATGTTATATTGGATATTAGTGTGTAAGTTAGTTTGTGTCAGACATGATAAGCTAAGATATAGTTAATATGTTAATAAATATGATAGGTTTATGATAAGATATATTGTAGTATTACTGTAATTTTAATTTGACATTGAGTTGTCTAGACAAGATAGGTTTAATCCTTTATCATGTTATATGATTAGTTGAAGATCTAGGCTAGGTCATAGTCTACCTCCATCTTATTACTTTATCACTAAATTACCTCCATTTATATCAACAATATTATTCCTTCCTCATTTCTACATCTTCACTCCTTATTTAGTGACAGCCTGTGAGTCAATTTAAGATGTAGAATGAATAACCATCTGTATGTTTTTTGTTTTTATATGCCCTCATAAATATGTGGACGTATGTTGTCTCCGCCCCTGTCCGATGGTCTGTCAACATTTTTTTAGACACTATAGAAGGTACAATTTTCTAAGGATTCTAATGAATTGTGGTGAGAGAATGGGAATTTATAAGACGGCGGCCAAGTTAGATTTCGATTTTATTGTGGGTACAATAGAAGCTACAATTTTTAATGGGTTTTGATGAAACTTGAAAATGAGAATTTGAATAGGTAAGAATGTTGTCAAGTTTGAATTTGATGATTTTCCATGAATTTATTTTGACTTAATGCCATTGACTACTTCAAATAACATCAAAATCTTACTGTGAAAGTAATAGAAGCCACAATATTAAATGGACTATGACTCAATAAAATCACGTCAAAATTGTATTTAAAATTTAGAATTGATGAAACTCGCTGGGATGGATTGGCCCTGAATAAAATTTTCAATGATTGTTTTTGGAGTTAATGCCAAATTTATTATTCAAATTCAATGCTGCCAGTTGGTGTATGTTACTTGGCCTGGCAAGCTGTCCTGTTTTTGTTGCAGAGGAAGATTGGCTGTATAACACATTTGGTTAGATCATTGAAATTGCTTGGATGTGTAAAATATATGGTTATGTTCTTACTTAACCCAGCTGTAAGTGGCAGGGATCTTAAACTTTTTCTTCATAGTGCTTATCTTTTTTCTGGCCAGTTGTATTTGTTTTTTTTTTACAAAAAGAATAATCTCCCCAGGACTCTGCATGGGAACCTGTGGCCAACTTGTTCCTTAGCAGATCTTATCCATTTTCTTTGTTTTTCACGTGTTTTATGTACAGATGGGCTATTAAAGGGGTAGATAGTAGGGAAAGCTCAAATATTGGTCATTTCAACATCAAGGTTTCAAATTGAAACTTTCAATATTAACACATGCTTATAATATAGATAATAAAATGCATTCCGAGAATCAGAGCCTGAATTACCTCTCAACCACTTGAAAGTTTTGGACTATATTTCTAGCTCCATGAACATTCATATAAAACATTTAAATAACATGGCACACCACAGAAGACACAAACAAGGAAGATTAAAATTCAATGTCGCAATTTTTAAGTTGAATCAAGTAACTTTTTCATTGCCTTTTCTGATAAATGTTATGAAAAAAGGAATTTAGATCTAGAAACAATAATAGTACGGGTATACAATAAATTTTTCTTTTATAATACTTTGCCCGTTCAATTTAAAATTTTTGTTTTACCCTCTGTAAATTGGTATACAATACACCTTTACAAATTTTTCTGACAAGAGACTCTTATTTAAGAAGTCTGAGAAGCCTATTAAACCAAATAAAAATTCTTGATTCATTAAAAACTCACAGGTCTGCAGCTGCCTACTAAATAAACATTTTAAGTTAGATGCATGATAAGCTGTGCACATACTACAAATTGAATGATGAATTAGCTTGAAATGGGGCTGTTTATTATGTATGTACTCTTCTGTGAACTGTTTAAAGGTGCATCATTATGACTTAACCCATTGTCCGATTGTTTGATCTGCAATATAGGATATATAACTCTTATTTTTTTCATCAGTGATCTGAATAGTTAGTATCTTGAAAATCAAAATCTGGTGGTTTTTTTTACCATGTTTTATGTATGGTATGTTAACAAACTACATATAGGAAACAGACAAGTCAGTCTCATTTGCACCAAATTGTACCTTACATGTTTACATAAATAGAACTGAAAGAAAATATTGACTGAATATGTCTGTTTAATTATATTTTGATATTAGTATAACAGTCAAAGAACTGCACTGAGGTTATTTAGTAGTTTCAATTTCACTCATAACTGGTACATTCATTATCAGGTCACAATAAATAAGGTGTGAAATTCATGAGTGAATTAAATGTAAAAATGAAATAAATTAAACTCTACCAACTGACTGCTTTCTTTTTTTATGGTCTATGAATGTAATTTTTGTCTCATTTTATAAAGGAAATATAATGGTAAAAAATGGTGATCATTGATAAGAAGGCAACAACATGGGGAACTTTCATAAGAATATAAACCAGATTAAAAACATGCATCAACAAAATGTTAAGAGCTCCTGATCATAGTAAAAGAACATTTTATTTCTGCTTGGCAACAAGCTGTTCAAAACATGAAAAATAATATATTTGCCTTTTTTGGCATTTGAATAAAGAAAAAAATGAAATAGAATTTATTGAACTATGAAGGCTTATTTTGGTACAGTAATTGAATATATTGAGAAGTCTTCCTAAAATCTGAATTATGTCAAGCTAATGTTTAAATTATGTTATTTATGTAATAAAAGCTTTATAAATTGCAATTGTGCAATAGAATATATTTATAAACATAATGTGCAGTGTGTATTGGCCGATTTTCTATTGCGTATAGGTCAAGACGACCTGACTCGCAACAAGAATTGCATGTCTATATAACTTTTATAGACTTCATTACATATACTGATCTAATCAAAACCTCTTTTAGTTTTATTTTCAAAAATATTCTCTACATGTTAGTCTCTGTGTAAGAAATTCAGTTTGACAGAATGATATCTTGCCCTTGGCTGGAATTGGTTCCGAGAGCTTTTGAGATATAGATATGGAATGGGATCATTGCTCAGTTATCACGTTTATTGATGCATTATTAATTATGTTCTGTTTTTGTCAAACTTGACGTAGTTTTGGTCTGTGACCTCATGATTGAATAATATACAGTTTATTCTGAGTAATCCGACATTCTGTCTATTCCGAATTTCGACACTTATCAATGGTCCCGATGTATGTTGGATAACTCAGAGTAAACTGTATTAGAGATATTTCTGAAACTTGATGTCATCATAACCTAATATACGTTGACCCTGGTTCTGATTGATTTCAAGTAGTTCTGAAACAGATGTTAAATACAAACTGCCCATGAGAATGTTCATTACTGCCTGAAAAAATGACCTTTCTTGTGCATCAGCCATAAGCTTATTTCTTAGGCTACAACACAATCCATGCAAAGTGTTTACTAGTGTAGGAAGCTTGGAATGAAATGCATAGTGGCATCATAAAGTGCCAAGGAGAAATTTGTAAAAGTCAAGTGTATCTATATTTGAAGAAGATGAGAACCAAGGTAGCATTCACTCAGCACCATCATTCATTGACTTTCAAGATTGTCACTCTAATGCTATATTTAACCTTTAGTTTTGCATTGATTACTGCATTGAAATAATTAAGCAAAATGTTATATTGCTATACCAATTGCAGATAAGCTTATGGAAGAAATTTAACAACATTTCTATACCAGCAAAGCACATGATACCACCAGAAGCCTATATGTGCAAAATACTAAAAACTCATAGCTGTTTAATTCCATTGTGTAGATCTTTTAAGCCACGATTATGAAGAAGACCTTTTATCAGACAAGGAATCTGTAGAATCCAGTTTATCAGAGTATGGAAGTAAAAAAAGTCTAGTTAAAATATGAGATTAAAATCAATTTTCTCTAATTATAGGGAGTCTAGACATTATATCTATAAACTATTTATCTTTATCAATTTATTACTTTTAGCTCAATTTTAACTTTGGATATTTACCACTGTATAAAAAATAGATTCTATACATATACAATACTTGATAAAGAATATTATGAAACTTTGGCTGGGGACTACTATATTATGTGGTCTGGAAATTTCAGTATATGAATATAATTATCAGTAGATTAGAACTTTGAAGAAAAATAAAATATATATCGTGGCATTTTGAAATAGAAAAGAAAAATTAAAGAAAAGTTAATTATAGTGAATCTTTGGGTAAAAAAATTTCAAATGGAATTAATAGTGTTTACGTCCTTCTTTTCTGCTCCTAACGGGCAAATTGAGATGAGCAATGTGAAATAAGTGTGTAATAAGGGAACTTTTTTCACAGGCCAGCAGCATTAGACTACTAAACTCCGAACTGTTGAGGAATTTTAACATGCACAGTCTGTGCAAAAAAAAAGACTACAAAATACAACGTTTATTTTGGTGAACTAAATAATTAATTGTGAATACAATATACCACACAAATATAATGAGTTGTTTATACAAGCCACATCATTTGATCTATTTTAACAGGGCCTGGCCACATATTTTCAAAACATCTTAGCTCTGGACTATCCCAGAAACGGTGTTAAAAGTTAAGACCTTAGGACACCCTAGCCTGCTAATGTGTTAAAGAGTTTTAGAGCCAGCCTGGTAAGCCAATCTGGCTCGCATACCCATATTAGATTTTGGCCCTTAACAATTTTGTGATGAATGTTTTTGAGTTATTGCCTTTGACTGAGTAAAAACACTTCAAGTTATTGCTCTCTGTCACAACCACCTTTGATATACTGAAAATTTATAAGGGAAGTGAGTGTATCTTGCTAGACAACCACTTAATGTTAGTTTTGGAAACCATGTTAGGTTATAAAAATATGCTGGACACTTGCACTGTGACTCAATATCACAGGCTATCCTAATATCTTTGTAGAAATTATTGATGGTACCTATTTATTTTGCTATGTATGTTAAGATGTGACCATGAACTACAATGTAATAATTTTATTAGGGCATTATAACCTTGTTAATGTACTGAATATCAAATTAGTTGTATAAATATTTTTTAAGTGATTCAGTCTGATAGAATTGCATGGCTGAGCATGTTTAATATAATGTCAAAATAAGTATCAGAAAACTGAGAAAACATAGTTTTTTGGGGATTATAATTCTGATATTTGATAATATTGCATGAGTATGAATAATAAATCTTATCTGTAAAACAAGAGTAAGCTTACATATAGTTTTATAAATCTAGATAGCTAGGTGACTTAATCTTTCTCATTTTATGGTTTGGTTACATTGTAATACCTAAGTTTTAATACAGAAATAACATATACAGATTTACTTCAGCATTCCAGCAATGAATTTAACAAATTATTACCTTTATTTATTCCAATATTTTACATGCTTTCTAAGCATGAAATTTAACTACAGATCGATATGCTCTAGATTTCATATATATTGACACTGACATATAGGCATTTCTGAAAGTGACATACTGACAGTGAAAAACCATAATTATCTTTCAGGATACGTCCATTTTATTGTTTTTAAAGCATTCTAACCAGGAACTTAACTGCAGTACTTTTGACTATACAGGATGTAAGGCATTGGTAATTTTGTATTTAGAAATGGATTGTGTAAAATAAAATGTGAATTGAGCAGCATTAGTTGCTTTTAGGTCACACCTTATTAATTTTTTGTTAAGAAAAAATGATTTTGCCAAGCATTCATTTTTGCACCAAAAAAAATTATGTTGGTTCTGAATGATGGAAATTTATTATAAAAATTATTAAAACATAATTCTTTTCAAATGTCTCAAATAAAGAGTACCAAATAATTAAACATTATATCATGGTGATAAAATCCTAACAAACTTGGTTATGTTAAAATCCTATTTATTTTTATGCAGGTTATTAGACTTGGCATTTATGACAGGTGCAGTCATCTACAGATATAAATCCTGCAATGAAATGGATTGATTTGGTCCACACATGATTACGACATGCCTTATAATCATTAATATTTGAAACTGAATTTTATCCTTTGCTAGTTGGTAGACTTGGTTGACCTAGGGATGGAAATAGTTTTTCATTTATAAAGTTTGAGCTAATCAATAATTGTGGATCAATACGTCCAGACAGTGTTTTATGTCATTCTACACATTTATACAACAAATGTCGACAACCCTTTCAACACTGATTGCTTAATATTTAACGGTCACATCAAAAATTTATATTCCACTACTACAAATGAAAAAAGTTTTAATTGAGATATTTTAATTATGTCTGTATGATGCAATTGTATCTTTGAGTCTGAAATATTGTAACTTATGTCCATATGAAATTGACCTAGGGAGAAAAGTATGACCTGAATTGGTTTGGATACTGCTTGGCATTCCTAAACTTTTGTCCTTCCATTTTTGTTACTATTTTTAGAGTAGAATAAGCAGACTCAAAACAAGTTCAATGATCTGTTGAAAAGTATAATGAATTATATTGCTTATTAAATAAATTAATCATTAAACCTCTAGACTAAATTTAGATGATTGATACAAATTTCTTCCACTTATTTCTTTATCCTTTTTTTTAATATTTTCATTCACTTCCAAGTTTTTTCCCATATTTATGATGACTTTTGTCAACTCTGATAGGTAAAGAATGTATATATTGGGAATACTAGGAAAGAAAAAATGTCATATTGCGTGTTAGGTTAAGTAGTTTTATTTAAGTGAATAAACTAACCAGACAAACTGACGTGTTATGTCTCAAATTCGACACTCATTCATCTAAATATGTTAGGAAAATAGAGAAATTCAATTTGATAAGCATATTATGTCTACATGTAAAGTATGGAATGGTGAAAGATAAACCGCCTACAGTCTAGTATTTAAGTACCATGTGTAGTACAACTGGTACACATCTTGGTATATAATGTAAAGTTACTGTTTGATTGACTTACAATATGCCTGAACAGTATATGAGTTTAGTATGATGTAAGAGAAATAGAACACTTTCTTGTCAGTCAGGCTTTTCATACTGTATATAATGATGGAGGAAGAAAGTATAGCGGGTCAGAGTGTTCTATAGCTGAATAACACAATGTCTAGACTGACTACCTAGTATGTAATATAATGATTTTCACAACTTCTCTCATTTGACCACAACTTAGATGGTAACTTAACTTTCTTGTAACATCTTGTCTACCATGTGGACTTTATTCACCCTAATACCATAATGTAGGATGATTGAATGGTGGTATGGTGTTACGTAATAAATGTCTAGTCAACCTACAGTTGATGATTGTATCTAATGAAACTACTATTACACTGTCAATTACAAGGATATCCTGGAGGAACAATTCTGTTGTTGGAAATTATGAAGGAAATGTGTTAACTGAACTGAAGTGATTTTGTGGAAAATGATCCTCCATAATGTTATTTTGAGAGAATAATATGTTACTTTATTCAAATGAAATGCGCATGACTGATATGTATACAGGTATGATATAATAGAGGTTTATAGTTTAAGTGTTTACTTTAGTTAAAATTTATCTTTGAATATTTAATAGAGATAAGTGAATATTTCAGTAGACTAGAATATAAAATTAGTAAAGTTCAATAATACTAAACATTCAGTAAATATATACTGATAGTATTCTAAACAGTGTGGTTTATAAGAATCTGTCATTTAGAAACATACTGGTAATTGTTAGTGTTTATGTGTTGAGAGATAACCATGTGACAAGGAGAACAATATGTGAGAATGACAATAGAATGTGTCTATTTGTCAACAATATGAACCTAATATTTACATGTTAAAATTGAAGGTAAAAGGTAAATGAACTGTGCTATGTAAAGAAGTAAGACAGTTAAGATGATATTACTACCAATACACCATGGAGTAATAAACTTTCTAGACTAACACAAGTCAAATTATTCATAAAGACACACTGTATGTGATGTGGGTAGAAATCTAGTTCAGGATATTTTTAAAACAACTAGTAACTGCCTTGTTCAATCTAGCAATCCAATACAAACGGAAGAAAAAAACATATCTAGAGTGTCTGTTTTAAGAACTAGAAGCCAGACAGTTCACAATTTTTGTTTGATCATAAAATACTACTCATAAAAACTTGTCTCAGACACTATTATTATTTCCATTTCAAACATAATGACATTTTGGGGGAAAAAATGCAAAGAAAATTAAAATTATTTAGGTCTGAAAGAGATTTGAAGATTTATTTAAACTATTGGTTGATAGAAATTCCAGACAGTCTAATGTTCTCTACAATTTATACTAACTCTTGTTAAATAGTGGATAGAATAACAGCTATTATTTTCTTTACTGCACCACAATAGTACAGTTATTGTTTAGGAAGTTATTCAGATGGAAATTTGTGAAGTAATTATGTGTCCAAGAGTACTGTACTACTCCTGTGTCAAAAGTGGATCTTTCAAGGTGTAGAGTGAATCATAATGTGAATTATAGACCATTTATTAAATAAATCCAGAAGGATATAATCAGAAACACTTTCTTTCATGTTAATCCGGTATAAGTCTACTAAATGAGTGGAGACAAAGTGTACTTGAAATATGAGTATGTAATAATGTATGGTTGTGATATGCCATAATATGATAATAGTTCAAGTATATTATTATTATAATAAATGTGTCTGGTTGGTGAAAACTTATCAACCTAATTATCTACAACACATTCTACAGGAATATTGTACTGGAACTATTCATCTTCACCTTTCATTATGATATTTCTCATATTCAACCAGTTTAAATGCAAACTAAAGGCATAATCTAGATGATGTTAAATGGTTAACTTTGGCATGAAAAAGTACAGTTGTTAATGCATTATAATGTGAATGTAGTGCACTGACTAATAATACAGTAGTAGTGACAGCCTTTGAATGTGAATATAAATTATAACTGATAACTTTCTAGCATAATATTGGTGTAGAGAAAATTCTGTACCATACCCAAATTGTTAATGAGTCTATACTGTTTTAGATTATTACATTGTGTATGTCTGCAGCGATTTGCATTGTGATATGATAGATCTCTATTATAGTATAATATTGAACAATTGGATTAGAACTGTTCTAAATAAATACTTTATTCATGATATTTCAACTATTAATGAGAAATGCAAAGTAGATAAGAGGAATGAAATTTTTTCAATCTCTGGTGGCAACTTTAACTTGTTGTTTTATTTTAACATTACAATCAGTTATATATCCAGTACAAGGTAAGTAATGTTTGTGTCATTAATCTAATATAATACTATCAATACAGGTTATGTTTTCAAGTTCCCCAATGTAGAACTGATTATCTAGTAATCTATACTAGAAATTAAAAAGGGCTCCCTAATTTGGAGGTGTGGTGTTTGCTATCAGTAAAAAAAAATCTATGTAGGCCTGTGTACAGCGCTATAATCTGTAAATCTCAATGATTCTAATCAAAGTCTTCTTAAGCACAGCATGCATACAAAAGATTCACTTTAGGTTACAGTTTGCAAATTTCATTTTTGGCTAAGTTAATTTTGTATTTGCATTTCTTAACATGTTTTTAAAAGTAATTCAAAATATTCCACTTGAAGTCTTCAAATTAATTTTGCCAATGAAGATAGTTCCTTAAGATTATTGATAGTTTGTTTATATTTCTGGATTTGGCAGAAAGTATTCACATTTTATTTTATTTTATTTTATAAGCACATTGTGTAAGGAGGGGGTTATTCTGATTTAAGTTGTGTTTATTAATCAAAAAATAGAAATTGTTCTGGTCGTTTTGTAGGAAAGTAGTGTTTTCTATATCTATAGTGGTCATGGAACTGTTTACCACTAGACTTAGTAAAGTTGTATTCAGTGGTCCAATTGTAACTTTACATATATTGCATTCTATAAAAGTAATTTACCACCAGATTTCCAGGTTATTGATCCAAAAATCCCAGGTTCATTATCTACCATATAGGATAATTATTCTTAAATGGTGGGAGACCATAGATGTGGCCAATTATTAAAATTGTTGTATTGAATTCCAGACATGTTGGACTGGAAATAAATAACAGACATTTCATTCTCAGAAATAACCATTTATAAGATTCCTAGCTGTCTGGCAAACAAAGGTTTCAACATGTTCTTCAAATTTACAATTTTTCTCTAAAGAGATTTAATATTTTATTCTGTGAAAAAATCTGAAGGATTTTAAGATATATCTATTATTTCTACATATCTAACTAAAAGTACATCTTTTAGTCATTTCAGTCAATGATGCAATCATCAATAGCTTGTGCTTGTTTTCCTTAATTAAAACCGGTTCAAGGCTAATTAAAGCTATGCAGGGCCATCTAAAAGGAGCTTACCAACACATTTCATGCCAAAGCATCAGTAATCATAAATGTAAAAAATGAGGTCTATAAGATAATGATTGACGATGCAAGGTAACACTGTCATTAGTGATTATTGTATTGATGAAATTAGGTTGTTAATGGATGTTTTCATTTCATAAATCATTCAGAAATGTTTTTGTAAATGTCTGACCAGTTGTTTTTGTGGTTTTAATGTTTAAGTTAAATATGAAATATATGTGGTTAAACCACAATCTTTTTGACATCATTTAATTTTATCACATGATTAATGATATGATGGTTCACCTCATTCAATATTTGTTTAATTATCCTTTCAAAATATTCACTCACATATTTTTACAATGCAGCATCAGAAGCTAGCAAGATGCAAATGTAAATGGTCAAAGACTTTGTGAGATCACCTTGAAACCATATTATAGACATTGTTTACCAAGTCACAGACAGTCACATTTGAAAGAGCTATGAGCTTATTATGATTAAATTACAACACGAAGCCCATCAGCCATTGTTTGATATTAATCAGAAATACAATGATGATTTTTCAGATATTTTATGAACTTGTACTATTAGTACGATTATATGTTTTAACCTCATTTTGTGAATATCCAGATGGCTACAGCACATTACTTACACCGATCAATCTCCTTGTAACTCAAGGAATTTCTACTTTCAAAATTTTTCGAAAAATTACGTATAAAGTATTTGTAAATTTGTTGATGTCCATGATGAGGAATGAAAGTGTGAGACAACAAACTTTTTATTTTCGCACACTGCATGATATTGTTTTGTTTATTAATCTAATCAAGGACAGAATGTATGAAGTGACAACTCCATCTGAATAGATTAACCTGTGAGTTTTAAAGTATAAAATATGATATAAGAATGTAAAGGTCGTTGAGACTGAGACAGTTGACATTATCATGGATGTATGGCTGGGTCACATTGCTCTAACCAAGACATAGGGACCAGGAAAATATTTATAGTATGCTTACATATTATTTCATTGTAAATATAAAGTCTTGTATTTAATTCAAAGAGACATGAAAGTAGAAGTATTATGTTAGAATGTTAATATTGACAGAACAATTTTCATAATTTAAACTATATATACCAGCTTCTACAGTATTATTTTCACAGTTCAAAAAATAGAAGAAATTGTTGAATAGTGTTTACTTGATATTGTTATGTAGGTGTCGACTGTTTTCATTATTGACGTAATCATCATTATTCATGGAATATTGAATAAGAATACTTGCATTACAAACAAATTTATCTTTGAACACCACCTGACATAATGTTATTAAAATCCATGATCAAAAAGTCCAAATTTGATGTTTATAGCCAGTTGTCTTGACCATAATTACATATTGACCATAATTGAAGACATGAAATGAATGTAGTTTTGTGTCCTTTTCTTTTGCACCTAATCATAAGAATTATCATTATTAAAATGGAATTCATAAAACTTATATTATGCCTGTAAAAATGTATACATCTTTGTTAAATATTTTCAAAAAGTGCTGCCTGGTATAATCTCTGGAAAAAATTTACTTTTATTTTACAACAAAAGAAACTTAAAAGGTCTTGTTGACATGCTGAGAAACATTTTGTTGAAAGTCAACAAAGTGCCATCCAAAAGGTTAAATGGAAAGCAAGAACAATTTTTTTAGGAGCAAATCATAAATCTATTACTGGTTTTTGAAAAAACTTATTTGTCTCTATGTTTCTGCTTTATATTATCCTAATATTTCTTGTAAACTTGAATTTTTTAATCACATCTACACTTATCATACATCAAAACTTATAACCTCTTTTATGCAAGTAATGTAATAACAACTTGACAGTCACATAACCTCTTCTAGTATAGTCTAGCCGGTCACATAACTTCTACTATACATTTCATATTATAACAACTAGACTGTCACATAACCTCTTCTAGTATAGACTAGACGGTCACATAACCTCTACTATACATTTCATATTATAACAACTAAAGGTAGGTAGGTAAATGGCGAGTTAACGTTCGCTTCCAGCAATTTCTGATATCGCAAACTAGGTAGTTGCACTTTGGTGGTCGTTGGTAGTGGATTTAGAATCAATTGGATGATTTAGAAAACTGTTGGTTTGGTGGTGGTTTGAGAAATCGTACGATCTGGTCGGAACGAATGTCATGGCGGTGAAACTCGGCCCTGGATGGTGTGGCGTGAGTGATTCAGTCTTCTACATTCTTCCAAAACTCGTTATGATCATGGTGGTTGTTGTTGGTGGTTGTTGGTCTGGTTTGGTTTGGTTTGGTTTGGTTTGATATAACAACTAGACTGTCACATAACCTCTTCTAGTAACAAGTAATCAGTTACATAACCTCTTCTGTACAAGTAATAATTCCACTGATGAGATAACTTAGATCTAAAATGGTCATACCGGTATATACCAACATTAACACTCTTCATTAATAAATGCTTTTTTTTTAGATGGACAACCTGAAAAGTCATCAAAATCTCATCAAGACTGTTAATATAAAATCATATCTATATTAGTCCTGGTCCAACAATATGGTCAATCATTTTAAAACAACCAGCCATATTAACACACAATTACACTAGACTATTCATATTACCACAACTAGAGCAATCAAGTTAACACATGTACACTAGACTATTCATATTACCACAACTAGAGCAATCAAGTTAACACATGTAAACTAGACTAGTTATATTACCACAACTAGAGCAATCACGTAAATACATGTAGACTAGTCATATTACCACAACTAGAGCAATCACGTAAATACATGTAGACTAGTCATATTACCACAACTAGAGCAATCAAGTAAACACATGTAGACTAGACTAGTCATATTACCACAACTAGAGCAATCAAGTAAACACATGTAAACTAGACTAGTTATATTACCACAACTAGAGCAATCACGTAAATACATGTAGACTAGTCATATTACCACAACTAGAGCAATCATGTTAACACACGTAGACTAAACTAGTCATATTACCACAACTAGAGCAATCACGTAAACACATGTAAACTAAACTAGTTATATTACCACAACTAAACCAGCCATTTAAACACACGTAGACTAAACTAGTCATATTACCACAACTAGAGCAATCACGTAAACACATGTAAACTAAACTAGTTATATTACCACAACTAAACCAGCCATTTTAACACATGAAGACTACACTAGTCATATTATCACAACTAGAGCAATCATGTAAACACATGTAAACTAAACTAGTTATATTGACTTACTAACATTAGACTAGTCATAACCCACAGATAAACATAACATTATAAGTCATATAAAAACATCTAGACCACAAGAAGACCAGTAACATTACCACAACTTTCACAGTGACCAGACAAGATTTTCAGTGGTAGTCCTGTAAACACCAGACAGTTCATAAGCTTATAACTACTTGACCACAACTTACAACTCAGTTCACCACAGCTAGACCAGTCAACTCATTTTACCACAGCTAGACCAGTCAACTCAGTTCACCACAGCTAGACAGGTCAACTCAGTTCACCACAGCTAGACCAGTCAACTCAGTTCACCACAGCTAGACCAATCAACTCAGTTTACCACAGCTAGACCAGTCAACTCAGTTCACCACAGCTAGACAGGTCAACTCAGTTTACCACAGCTAGACCAGTCAACTCAGTTCACCACAGCTAGACAGGTCAACTCAGTTCACCACAGCTACACCAGTCAACTCAGTTCACCACAGCTAGACCAGTCAACTCAGTTCACCACAGCTAGACCAGTCAAGTCAGTTCACCACAGCTAGACCAGTCAACTCAGTTCACCACAGCTAGGCCAGTCAACTCAGTTTACCACAGCTAGACCAGTCAACTCAGTTCACCACAGCTAGACCAGTCAACTCAGTTTACCACAGCTAGACCAGTCAACTCAGTTTACCACAGCTACACCAGTCAAGTCAGTTCACCACAGCTAGGCCAGTCAACTCAGTTCACCACAGCTAGACCAGTCATCTCAGTTTACCAAAGCTACACCAGTCAAGTCAGTTCACCATAGCTAGGCCAGTCAACTCAGTTCACCACAGCTAGGCCAGTCAACTCAGTTTACCACAGCTAGACCAGTCAATCAGTTACCAAGCTAGACCAGTCAACTCAGTTCACCACACTATACCAGTCATCTCAGTTTACCAAAGCTACACCAGTCAAGTCAGTTCACCACAGCTAGACCAGTCAACTCAGTTCACCACAGCTAGACCAGTCATCTCAGTTTACCAAAGCTAGTCAAGTCAGTTCACCACAGCTAGGCCAGTCAAGTCAGTTCACCACAGCTAGGCCAGTCAACTCAGTTCACCACAGCTAGACCAGTCATCTCAGTTTACCAAAGCTAGACCAGTCAACTCAGTTTACCAAATCTAGACCAGTCAACTCAGTTTACCACACCTAGACCAGTCATCTCAGTTTACCAAAGTCATGTTGCCACAATTAGACCAGACATATTACCACAACAAGATTATTCTAGTTAATATTACAACTATAATTCATTGTTATGACCATCTATAAATATAGATGCAATATACATATGCTAACATATTGTACTTCATAAACTTTTTATTTAATGTTTCTGATAAAACTAGGTTATGACCGAAGAAGATGAGTTGTGACATCTATTATTCTAGTTTATATTTACAACTCAAATTTATTACCATCTATCTTTATAGATGCAATACTATGTGAAAAGATTTCTTCAACCTTTTTTTTAAGACAAAAAGTGACATAGATATCTTACTTTGTAGCAGCAGTTCACAGAAATATCAGCACCATGTCTCCAGTTACTTGTGATTTTTCCTATAGTTTTATTTGAAAGGTCAGTCATCTGTGTTCTGTATCGAATGTCTGACAGGCCTGATTTGCACCTTATGTTTTGACAGATATCAACCTAAAAGTATTATAGGAGGAGTTTGATTATCTGCAGAACCATTCCCAGACAAAGTGAAGGTTAACTTGTCTAATACCTTCCTACTCACTCTTAGACATTAAATTTTGGCATATTTGTCATCATAATTTTCAACATTTTGGCAGACAAGTCTCCATGGTTGACATTATAAAAATTCCAATTTGATTACTCATGTTATAAACAAGAGAATTGGTTATGAGACAATATGTCATGCTTTCTGTGTAAAGCCAATGAATTTAGTTTGTGTACAAATATTGATTTCAATAAATGATAGAATACTGTACCCAATGGCACCAATGTAATTTACTCTCTGGCCAATCTAGTACTCAATATTTCATTAGAAGGTTTTCCTAACTTACCATCACTCTTGCCACAAACTAAATTCTATAATAAAATCTACATGTAGCTGAATTAATTATATTTATTTACCTCTTTGATCTTTTAGACTTGATTATCTAGTTAGTTACTGCATTTATATTAGCTGTTTAATATCTGTCTTGATGGAAGGGACTAAGCATCTAAGTAAAGCAATGGTTATCAGAGCAAGAAAAGTATTACTTCTGCTGTATTCAAACCTGTGTCTACAAATTCCATGACAAATTCATAATCATATCATATAGAATTAAGCACAATTGATGTTTATCACACTAGTTCATAGATATATTCAGGAAAATAGTATTAAATTACAATGACAAATTATCGTTTTAGTGTCAGATTCATTTAATTCAAAGATTTATGTGAAATTGTTATGTAAAGATGATGTCATATGTCAATGTTATGTAAATTGTTATGATATTTGTATTTATTACATAGCCTAATCAAACAACGATATATTTCCATAATTAAAGGTCGGTACCTTCCAAATAGATACTTATTTACAATGAGCATTGATAGATGATCAGAGCTTTTACTAGTGCCAATGATTTCCTTTTCAGATTTTTCAAGTTCCTTTTCAACACTGGTTTCATTCTTAATTGATTACAAAAACCATGATTTTAATTTGAAACAATTGTGTAAAAAAAAAATTTCAAATAAAATTAACAAAACAGTAAAATTTAAAAACATAGTAAATTAACACAAAAATATAAACGTATATTTACTATGAGTAGTCCAGGAAATTGTTTTCCTGCCTCTTTATGACATAAAAGAGTTGCTCTTTTTGTGTTTTCTTTTTTGGAGGGGCATGTTCTGTAGTCATAGATGCCGTCTTGTGGACTGGAAGAATATTTTTATTAAAAAGCATTTGATTTTTCAGAATTTCAAGTTTAAACTATGTCCTTTTGAATTTGTTGAAATGATATGATAAAATGGCCGAAACCACAAAGGTTTTCAATATTGCATGAGGGGCTTGGCTTCTGCTACACACACTCGTGGTATCACTCCGCTAAGACGCAGATGCAATATTGAAAACCCATAGACACGTTTGCATGTACCACTCATTGCGCTATAAGACTTTGTTTGTTGGTTCGTCATATTTTATATTTTGATAGAAAGTTCTTCAAAATGAACAAATAATTTATTAATAAATTTGACTTAGTTTGACCCATGTTGTGTACTTTGATGAGGGATTCCCCATTGAATGTTTTAAGATGACCTCATAGGGAGTTCCTATAGCCTGCACTGCTAAACTTGTAAATACGACTTGATTTTCTTGTTGAAATAATGGTATTGCTTTTTGAAAACATAGCCCATGGGTGTTTGGACTGGTTTCAAAATATTGTTTAATGATAATTTATTGTCATTTGCACTATTTTCAGCTAGTATTGCTGCTTTGAATTCGAGATTATAAAAAACGAAAATTGCAGCTCAATCATTTGAGTGAAGTATTTGGGATATGGATTCAATTATGACATGGCCTGAATTTCCTTTTGTTTGTATTTGTATCGGTATAGTGGGACTACACTTGTATGTTATAAAATGGAATACTGACCAAGATAATGACTATATGCAATATAGAAATTACAGACAGTAGAGTTGCCAAATTTTGTTATTTCCATTATGCAGAATTGTTGTGTTTTTATACGCTATACGCCCACATTATAATGTGGTCGTATATTGTCGTCAACCCTGTCCCTCCGCCTGTCAGTCTGTCCGGCCGTCAGTCAATAAGTGCTTGTGAACGCAACAGAGACTACAGTTTTTTCGTCGGATTTCAATGAAACTTGCTGTGATCATTTATATTGATGAGATCTCGTTTGAAATTGGCTATTTTTCAATGAACAGTTTTTGAGTTATTGCTCTTGACTTAGTCAGAACGCGGCAAAATTGGCTTGTGAACACAATAGAGAAATTCATATGAACATTTTTATTGATGAGATTTTCAACAAGTCCAATATTGACTATTTTTCGATAAACTACATTTGAGTTAAGGGCTTTTACTTAGTCCAACCACATGAATATTAGTAAATACAATAGAGACTAGGTTTCATCTGATTTGAATGAAACTTGCTGTGATCATTTTTATTGGTGAGATTTTGATCAAGTTCAATATTTACTATTTTTCGATGAACTATATTTGAGTTTTTGGCCTATACTTAGTCCAAACACATGTTAAAGCAATAGATACTAGGTTTCATCTGATTTGAATGAAATTTCTTGTAAACATTTATATTGATGAGAACTTAAATAAGACCTAAATAATGTAAGCGTTTCTGCCTGTGTTAAAACAGAAAATATATTTTAAAGTGGGCGTATCTTGCTAGGCAACCGCTTGTTAGTTTTATTTACTTTGTCAATCTTTCTCCATTGCATGTATAGTTTGAAATCTTCGAACGTTGTTCATTTTTCCCATAATTTAAAGATATACTCATTATTTTCCTCTGACAATTTCAAATCTTATAATTGACAAAATAACAGGCTTGGTGATTTGACTTGGGTGTGTTAAGAGTAATTTGACATTGGTGTGTTTGGAGTAATTTGACATTGGTGTGTTTGGAGTAATCGACATGGGTGTGTTGAGAGTATTTTTACATTCATGTGTTTGGAGTATTTATTTGACAGTGGTGTGTTAAGAGTAATTTGACATTGGTGTGTTTGGAGTAATCGACATGGGTGTGTTGAGAGTATTTTGACATTAATGTGTTTTGAGTAATTTGACTTTGATGAATTAGGTGTTATATTGGTTATATATGATTATTTTTTTCTATTTTCAGCTGATTGTAGTTTTACATTTTCTGATTCAAGTGGTGAAATCAAAGCTTTTTCTTTTGACTTGGAGAATAATGGTCATTCAAGTTGTTGTTATCATATTCAAGCGCCGAAACAATACAACATACAGTTAAACTTTACACAATTATTTGGTTTTATATTGCCATCTAAAAATCATACTTCAACGTACAATTCGTGTTTACCGGAAATTATTATTAAGGATATAATGAACGGTGAAGAAGTTCGTACAGAGACAGTATGTTGGCAGAAAAATAATTCACAAGCCCCACATGTCTTTCTATCCCATTCTAATAGTTTAAAATTGATATTTACTTGGAGAATTGGTCATCGGAGTGGTTTTCATATATTTTATCATACTTTTCATAAAAAAGGTCAGTATTTTACATCCATTATTTTGGTTGTTGCCAAATGTTGTAAATTGTAAAAAATATAAAACCTTGATACAGTATGGTCATGATTTGATACATAAGTTCACAATGACACCTTGAGAATCTGTTATGCAGACTGTCAGGCACCCCTAAGGTACATTAAAAAATAGTAGGCATATATTGGCGTCCTCCATGTCCGTCCATAACTCTCATCTGTCCACAATTTCTCAAAAACACAGTAGAATAATAATATGAGTTTTCCCCCTTGTTCCTGTAAACGTGTTGAAACATATAGTAGGCATTCTGAATGGAATTTGACAAAACTTGATGAAATGGTTTACCATCACTCAATGATGGACCATATTGAAAAATATTTAATATGAGTCATTGCCCTTGTTCTTAAAAACATGTCAAATGAACCCTATTGAAATATTTAATGTGAGTTGTTGCCCTTGTTCTGGAAAAGGCATTCAATCTTAAGCTTGTAAGCAAAATTCTTGACATATATTGATTAAACCTATTGAAATTGTAATTTTCACCAAAGGATGAACCCTGTTATAATTAATTGCCCTTATTTGCGGAAACCTGTTAAATTTTTGGCTTGTTAAAAGCTTTGAAGTACAATTCTTGTCATTTTCACAACATGGAATGTTGTTGGATATAGCCTCAAATGTGAGCCAATCTAAAGTAATCTGTTTAATTTTCTTGTAATGCATTGTTGTTTGTGTTCATTTATCCTGAATTTGTCTAGATATTTCTTATTATGATATTTATTTACATTCTTATTTGATGTAATAATTTTTTTTGTAGATTGTGAGTCTGGTTCGAAAATAAATTGTCCACTCCCAGCATCTTCTACCCCAACAGGTAATTTCTTGTTTAAATAAATCTCACAAATTCCGAACTGACAGCGAAACAAGTGCTACACTATTTATAAAATACTTTTATTATACAACCACAAATTTATTTAGTTACAACACGTAATAATTTATTGTTGGTGCAGTCGTATCTACAATTTTCAATAGATTTTGATGAAACTTGGTGTGAGCATTGGAATTGATAAGATGGCGGTCAAGTTTGAATTTGTCTTTTGTTTTTGATAAACGGTTTTTGTGTAATTGCCCTTGACATAGTAAAATTGCTTCAAATTTTATTGTGGGTGCAATAGAAGCTACAATTTCATTGGATTTAGATGAAACTTTTTGTGAGCATTGGAATTAATAAGACGAGGGTCAAGTTCAAAGTTTATGAGTTATTGCCCTTGACTTAGTAAAATTGCTTCAAAATTTTATTGTGGGTGCAATAGAGACTTCAATTTTCAATGGATTTTGATGAAACTTGGTTTGAAATTGATAAGATGTCTGTCAGTTTTGAATTTGACAATATTTAATTGAACAGTTTTGGGTTATTGCCCTTGACTTAGTAAACTTTTATCAAATTTTATTGTTAATGCATAAAACCTACAATTTTCAATGGATTTTGATGAAACTTGGTTTAAGCATTGGAATTGATTAGACAGTTGTCAACTGGGAATTTGACCATTTTTTTTGATGAATGGTTTTTGAGTTATTGCCCTTGACTTAGTAAAATTGCTTCAAAATTTTATTGTGGGTGCAATAGAGACTTCAATTTTCAATGGATTTTGATGAAACTTGGTTTGAAATTGATAAGACTTCAGTCAGTTTTGAATTTGACAATATTTAATTGAACAGTTTTGGGTTATTGCCCTTGACTTAGTAAACTTTTCTAAAAATTTTATTGTTAATGCCATAAAACCTACAATTTTCAATGGATTTTGATGAAACTTGGTTTAAGCATTGGAATTGATTAGACAGATGTCAGCTGGAAATTTGACAATTTTTTTGATGAATGGTTTTTGAGTTATTGTTCTTGATTAAGTAATATTGGGTCAAAAAATTTTTGTGTGTGCAAAAGAAGCTACAATTTTTAATAGATTTGATGAAACTTGGCATGAGTGTTGAAATAGATAAGATGGTGGTCAAGTTTGAATTTGATGATTTTCCACGAACAGTTTTTGAGTTATTGCCTTTGACTTAAAAAATCGCATCAAAATCGTATTGTGGGTGCATAGAAGCTGCAGGTTTCAAAGGATTTTGATGAAATTTTGTGCGAACAGTGGCATTGAAAAAATTTTTCAATAATGTTTTTTGAGTTATTGCTCAATTTATTATTCAAATTCAATGCTGCCAGTGGGGGTATGTTACCTTGTCTGGCAAGCTATTTTTATGAAATTTGGCATGAGTGTTTGTTGTGGATGAACTCTATTGTAAAACAGATAAATTGAAAAATATTGAATATTGAAAATCAAAATTATTGAAGTGTATTTAAATTGATTTATTGCCTTTGTTCTTTAAAATGTGTTACGTTCGATTTTGAACAAATGTTATTTTTGCAAGTAATGTCTCAGCCCACAAAAATAAATAATAAGCAATAATCACATTCTGGATCAAATTTGGGAATTTCGCTCTTTTCAGTCAGCTATAACACCGGTCGGAGGTCAAATGTTAAAGAATCAAAAGACAACAAACTTTGAACTACTTCAGGTCACGGTCAACAAAGATTAGGGTCAACAAAAAATCAAGGTCAATAGATATAAGACTTTAAATTTCGAAAAATTCAACCGAAAAACTGCAAAAAAAATTAAAATCGTAATTCAAAATGCGACTTTCAAAATTTAGTTGCAATTTTTATGTTCTTTCATTTGACACCAAAATCAATAAAATCTGATGAGCGGAATAAATTTTGATGAATTTAATAAAAATCGAAATGGTGTATCACTTTTATTTTTTAATCAACTGTAGATGTACGATGGCTACCGATTGACATAAATTCAATTAAATTTATCAATTACACCAGAAGTGATTAAACCGGAAGTTAAAATTGATTTCCTGTGCAAACTGAATGATGCTAAAAATTTGACTATATCATTTTGTTTACTTTTTTAATTTGTGTTTGCACCAAAAATTTCAGATCAATTGTACAAAAACTAGCAAAGTTGACAAAAAATGTCGAAATTAGCAAAATTTGATTGCAAAACTGCTGTCATGTCATAAATTATGTGGGATATCCAAAGAAAATTGATCCATAAATGCAGATAGAGCATAGAGCAGATTTTGAACTTTTTCGCCTTTGCAAATATGCAAATTCCAGTTTTGCAAAAATGTTTTAATTTATATTTCATCAGCTTATTTGCCACAGAAAGACATTGCAATGTTCAATTTGCTTCAGCTACTCCTGTTTTTGCACAGTTTTTAAAACACAGATTGACACAATGAAACAGTTTGATCCATAATTATTTAAGTGATGTGATATTTAATTAAATTAATTTGACAAGTTTACATAAATTTCTTGAAATTAAGATATTTTACTAAAATTTTGTGTGGAAATGAGTTTTATATCTTAATATTTTTGTTAATGATATTGTTACAGTGAGAAATGAATCAGACCAATGTGAAGAGAAACTCGAAATTCTGATTTCAACCGTAGCTATGGGAGATGGCTATGAATCAATTTATTTTATTTCCCACCGGTAGATATATTACAGACAGGGAGTCCAAATTTCAAACTGTATCTCCTTTATTATGTGTGTGTGTCTAGACATTACATCTAGGTTTTTCTTTATCTTATCTCTTGACTCTTATTGCTTATCTAAGAATTATTTATTGTTGGACTTTTAGCTCCAAATTTGTTATCGAAATGATTTTTTTTCTTTTTGATTTTCTTGCATCATACTGTGCAAAAACGGTAGTAGCTGTACATTGCAAAATTTCATCATCTGTGGCAAATAATCCAATGAATATGAATGGAGACATTTTTGCAGAACCTGTATATGCATATTTGCAAATGTGTACAAAGTTGAAAATTTGCTCTAGAAGGGGAATTTATGGATCAATTTTCTTTGGGTTTGCATGTTTGGGTACCCCACATAATTTCTGACATAGTAGCAGTTCAAAACTTGGAATAGTAAATCTTTTGTATCACTTTTACCTTCAGGCTGACCAGTTCTGGTGTAAATTGATTAATGCCATTGGCATTTATGCTGATCATTAGCCATGGTACATCTATAGCTGATTAAAAAATAAAATATAGTCAATTGTTGTGAACAAATATTTTCTATGAGTTATTCCCCTTGTCCTTGAATTCTTTGTTGACATGATAGAGAGCTGGCTTTTTGATGGATTTTGGCAGAACTCAGTGTGATTCTTTGTAATCACTCACGGATGAACCCTATCAAAAATCTAGACAAATCGAAAAATATTTTCTATGAGTTATTCCCTGTGTCCTTGAATTCTTTGTGGACATGATAGAGAGCTGGTTTTTTGACGAAACTTAGTGTGTCAGAAATTGGCAATTTTTCGTTGAAGGGTTTTTGAGTTATTGCCCTTGACTTAATCAAACGTGTTAAAATTGGCTCGTAAACGCTATAGAGACTACAGTTTTCATCAGATTTGAATGAAACTTGCTGTGATCATTTATATTGATGAGATCTTTGACAAGTTTGAAATAGGCCATTTTTTGATAAACGGTTTTTGAGTTATTGCACTTGACTTAATCAAAACCCATCAAAATTGGCTTGTGAATGCAATAGAGATCACAATTTCCATTGGATTTGAATGAATTTTGGTGTCATCATTTATATTGATGAGATCTTGGACAAGTTTGATAGTGACGATTTTTTGGTGAACGTTTTTTGAGTTATTGCCCTTGACTTCAAAATTGAACACCAAAGAGACAACAGTTTTTATCTGATTTGAATCTTAGATGAATTTGATTTAAATTGTTTTAATATGGAACACTAATAAACATTTTGAAAATGATTTTAAAAAAAGCCAAAAAAATTATATGGGTGTGGCATATCTGGTTATAATTCATTTTCATTTACATTTTTTGGTCAGATACATCACTCTCATGAAAGAAATTTTCTTCAAAAAGAAACAAAGCACATAATTAACTCATTGATTAAAGGGGCCCAGGCTTGATTTTTTGGGGTCGTTTTGGGCATTTGTTACATTTAAACAGTACTCAGAAATATTCAAGCTCTGAGAAAATCGCAAAATACCTTGAAATATGCCTCAAACAAAAAATTTCACTTTTCATTTTTTTTCCGTGCTGTACGCGGCTGGTCTCCAGTCAGTCTGAAAATTGTGTGTCTTGTTGACAAAGTCTACAAGTGAAAATGCGTTGTAGTCTGTTTATATAGATGACCGCTATTGCACGACGGGAAGGATAACTCTTTGATTACCAAGACGAACCATTTTCCAATATGGCGGGACGTTTGTAATTTCTTAAGTCATTATGATTTTTCAAACACGGATAATTATGGATTCACATGGATTTGAAGGCTCAAATTTCAAAGGTAAGCTCTGTAGACTATTTCTGATTAGCTTACCAAAAGATTTCATGTGTTTGAGGCTGTCGGATGATTGTCCAAAACAAATAAATCCTGGGCCGCTTTAAGCTACAATTTTTCTACAGATTTTAATGACAGTTGGTGTCAGCATTGACATTTATAAAATGACGGTCAAGTTTGATTTTGATGATTTTTCGAAACTTGTTTTAGAGTTATTGCCCTTGATTGAGTAAAATTTCTTCAAAATTTTCAATGGGTTTTGATTAGACTTAGTGTAAGTATTGGTATCAAGTTTGAATATGACAATTTTTTTGTTGCCCTTGACTTGCTTCTAAATTTTATTCTACAATTTTAAAACTTTTTAAACTACAATTTTCAATGGATTTTGATGAAACTTGGTGTGAGCATTTGAATTGATAAGACTGTAGTAAAGTTGGAATTTGACTATTTTTTTTTTTTTAAATGGTTTTTGTGTTACAGGCCTTGATTTAGAAAAATCACGTCAAAATGGTTGATGCAATGGAAGGTCCAATTTTCAATGGCTTTTGATGAAACTTGGTGTGTACATTGGAATTGATAAGACTAGTCAAGTTAAAATTTGACAATTTTTCGAAACTGTTTTGCGAGTTACTACCCTTGAATTTGATGAAACTTGGTGTGAGCAGCTGGTGGGCATATTTCACCTTGCTTTTCAAGGCTATCTTTTTAAAAAGTGGTTGAGAGATCACTGGGCGAAAGGTATTCAAGTCTAAAAGGGCCTTAAAGCTATGGGGCAAAATGTCGAGGGCCAAGCATAGTGCTGTACTCAGCTCTAGTAAGATTCTTTTGATTTAAATTTTGTGGTCAAATGTTATTTTGAAGATGATCCCTATTTATTTTCGTGATGATCTGATAATTTTTCAACAAAATATCGAGTCTCACTTTACAGTTCATTCTTATTTATTAGCTACATTCCAATAATAAACTTTGTTCAAAAGGTCTATAGAAGCAAAGAGAATATCTTTGCTGTCTGCCATTTTGATCAGTCATGTGACATTTTGGTTCTTTTCACTAACTTACAGAATTAACCGAAGATTTCTTACTGAGATGATAGCTCAGACGAGAGCTCTTGTCTGCTGTGAAAGAATTGTTGCCCAGCTCCCCACCTCTTGAGGCAGACAGCTCAGCTAGTTCCATTTGTCTGTGTTAGGCTTAAAATCAGAATCTAATTGAAAATTTGTATTTTAGTCATCAATGATTCTATATTTATGTCTGACAGCTGCCAATGGGTGTATGTTACCTTCTCTGGCAAGCTATCTTTACTTTTGAGGTTGAGAGGACGCTTTTTCACAACTTTTAATAATGTATTTTTGAAAGTCAGATCAATAGTTTTAAGTGAATGACAGACATAGTATAACAGACAGTATATAACATTTATAATATTAGCTTGGCTATACATTGTTAATGTGTAGATCTTGTACTACTATTTATGGTTGAAACTAGGTTAGTTGTTTTAACCTGTAGTACACAGTCTGACTTGTACTAATATGTCTATTCTTACCACCCACTCTATTTCAATCTTTCCTAGTTAAAAATTAATCCCTTTATTTTGAATGACTACTCATTTCCAGCATAGCTGTCTGCTACCTTCACCTGTTTAATACTAGCCTAATGTCAACATGAACTTGGCTTCAAGCCAAAATCTTGAATAAATGGCTGACACTCGTCTGCTTTGGCACATGTTGTAGGGAGGTTCTGATAAGGAGAAGGCAAATCAAGGTTAAATTGTTACAATTTTAGGATGAGGGAAAACAAGTAAGAATTATGTGTGTATTTGTAAAGATTGGTGAATGTAGGCCAGTAAATCGTAATTAATATGGCTGTTTTACATCACATTAGTCTGGTAGTGGTAAATATTTATAGGTTGAATATTGAACATAGAATTTCTGGCAAGCTAGCTATAAATTATGTACATTAAGAAGTTGGGGAGCTGTTAAGGCAATATATATATATATTATATATAGGAGTAGCAGACATAACAAAATATACCTATTTGTATTGATGTATAAGGTTTCATGTCAATATCAGAATTAAGTCTGTTGACATGCAAGATGAAATGTGAAATTTAATATTTGATTATATTTTGCATCCACCAACAATCCAGATGAATATAGAATTTGGTAGAGTGATAGTCTCCAGAAGGGAAAACAGTATTGTGCAACATTGTTAACTTGATATTTGCTAGTTCCATATAACTCTGGGCGATTTCTTTAATACTGAACTACACCCTACATTAACAGTGTAATGTCTTGTAGGTGCTAAAATCATTCGTTCATCACAGTATGAAGCTACAAGTCTAGTGTCTGGATAGGTTGTATTTTATTCAGGAAAGTGTATTGGAGAATTTGACCTCAAGCACTCAGTTGGAGATTGTACAATTGACTACAAGGTTGTCATAAATTATCTATAGCAATTTGTCTAGTTATTAATAAATAATACATTCAAATATTTTCTGCAATTTTAACTTGCACCTTGGAAATGAACAAAATGTTTTTGTCATTGGGATGCTTCCCTGGGCTACTAAGTTTAAAGTTCTATGAAATTGTTTTGTTGCAGATGGAAAGACTATTTTGAAGATGTTCTAATCTATTGGTTCATTCATTATTCATTTTTTTTTTTATATCTCTTACTCTGAGTTGGAAGCACTAATGTAAAATTTTCCCTTTTCCTAATTACAGTCATAGTTTGTCAGCTTATTTGGTTGATTGACTTTCAAAAATGTTGTACAAAATTTGCAATTTGACTTTCATTGCACAATGCCTTTACTGCTCAAATCTTGCTGAAGCAAAGGATTTGGAATATCTTTGTATTTCTTGTCAGCTTGTTAACTATACATTAGAACAGATATGATATTAATCTAACCACATATTTATTTATAAAAATTGTCACACAATAATATTGATTCGTGTATTGTTTTATAATAATGAAATATAGAAAGCCAGACAAGCTTGATTCATTTTACAATGTCACATTATGTCAATGTTTTAACAGAATTTAAATTGATTTTGTGTTTGAATTTAAAATCTGAATATGTCTATCTTATCATGTGACCATTTGAAGACTGATAAAATAAAGTTGATAATAGTAATTTTTAGATGTGATGTAAGCTATGCTGTATAATCTTTATATTTATCATGTTTTATTTTCAGCATCATTGGATTCTGTAAAAATAATTGTTGTGATAGTGGTTTGTGCCGCAATATTTATTACGTTAGGTGTTACAATTTGCCTAGTTATGAGAACACAGTGTCAGTTAGTCTCTAGAGCTTGGCATCGTCATAGTTCACGAGAGGCTCAACTTCGCCCACAATCTCAGAGCTCAGAGGTAGGTTGTAATATTTTACTATATGTATGTAAGTTTGTGAATGTCACAGGGTACCCAACACCTTTTCTTTAGACCTGAAATTAATTTAAAACTTATTATTTTTCTAGTTTGACTTTGAATGGAGCCCTGTAGTTCTTGATTAATCTTTGATCATTTAGAGGTCAAAATGATCTGAGCTTATATCTACAGTATTATACGAGTGATAGAATTTTTTCTGAATATTTACAGGGATTCATTATAAAACTAAATCTGCACAATGATTTACCACATTTATGTCACATAACATCATGTAATATTTGACCTAACAGTACCATAATTTTGAATATAGTGTCGATACAAGCATTGTTTGTTGTCACCAACATTTCAAAATGTTTCATTTGGGATCATAACATACTGAGTAAAATATTAATTTTTATTCACTAAAAACCATGATTTATAAAGATAGAGAATAATTACAGAATTATAAGCTTACACATTTAAAGAAATCAAATTTATATTCCAGGTTTTTGTTTCAACACCTTCATCTCGTGAACAGATGGAGCAACAAGAGGCTTTACTCCGTGATCGTTTAATCCAGACATTATCGACAACTCGTGATGGACGAATAGGATGCCCCCCACAAATACCCATATCTCGCGATGGTGAGGAAGGGTATGCAGAGAGTCAAAAACAGTTGGCAAATCAACGTAATTTAGATATCACAGACTCACAGCAATATTTTCGACCCCCGCCTAATCGAACTATATATGATCGTAAACAGAGCCCTCCCCCTTATCCGTACACCTCTGCTTCATCTTTGGACACCTCGTGTGGAAAGCCATCAAATGGTTATTCGTCAGTTATACGATGTCATAGTGTTTCTTTGAATAGTGCTAAATCAGACTCATTACACAAATCTAGTTCACATTCTCGGACTTCTTCTATCTCAACTACATTGTCATCTCCTGCTAGATATTCTCAACTTGATTCAAATAGTTCTTTGAGAAATTTTACAGGGACAGGGGCATCTTGTAGTCCCCCAGATGTTGTAGCCAGTCATGAGAGTGTTTATAATAATAATAACAAACAGTTTAATGTATGATGGAAAGTGATGGCTTTATTAATGTGTTCTAGTGATAAATACCAAACTGTGGCTCAGAGAAAATATATGGCTGAGTATAATATAACTGTGACTGTAAGTAGATTGGTGTGTGTCTATGGAAATGAAAGATTAAATTAACTGATTATATTGTGATGATGATGTGAAATGAAGTTTGAATGTATAAATGTGTTATAGATTGTGATATATATAAGTGTTCTTTACATGAAAACTTTTTACAAACATAGAGAAACAGTGAATTTATTATGCTTCAAAGTTTCATTATGAAAAGATTTACATAGTTCTAGTAATCAATCTGCTCAGCTTAGCTTAATTTTCATCAAAGAAACTTTCTGAACTTGTTTTGTTTTAGTTTGGGCAGTTGTGTTCATCTACTCATTTTATTTTCTTTGTTGAAAAAGTTGTTCATATATGAAACATACATCCAAATATTGTTATGCTTTGAAGTCTGGTATTTGTCAATTAAAGACCGATATTTTAAAATAACTATAGGGCATTTATTATAAGGTACTTCCACTGCACTAGATTTTGATGTTTTAGTTCCAAATTATTCTTGCTGAGGTATTGAAATATCTTGAGATATGTTTGTCTTTATAACTTTCCAAGTTATTTTTGTTTTCTTTTAAATCATTATGATTTAATGTAGAAGTTATTCAGAATTTGAACTGTAACTTCTATCTCTAATATTTAGAGAATATGATGTAAGGGAAGTAATTGTAGTACACTTTTTCTCTCATAATTCATATTGCCTACCAAAATAAAGTGGTAAGCCTTTGGAGGATATTGGTTAGAATTCAAATCTTGATTCACACTGTTAGAATATTAAACTGTTTGTGTGACAGTTTTAACAAATACATTTTTTTACAAGCTTAATAGTTTAAAAATATTAGTTAATTGATTGATTGTAGCCTTGAATAATATTAAATCAAACATTTTTAGCATTCCCAAATATCTAAATTGACTTGTTGATATATCCAGTTAGCCCAGACATCCAATATTTCATGTCCTTAAAAGTTACTTTGCTTTTGCATCAAGTTTATTAGAGAATGTTAAATATATTCTAAATGAGAGACAATAATGTCCACTTGATAATACAGTATAATACAGATACTTGAATACATATAGGATTCAGAGCTTTGATAGTATAAGATATATTGAGTGTGATAAGATTTCTAGAATACATCCAACTATTGAATACATTCACTCATGATATGGCTGTATTTATTCTTGTCTTAGTTCATATCCTTTTGATTCAAATGAACTTGAATTTTGAATGAAATCTACCAAGATTTTAACATTTTATGAAGTAGGGCCTAGCCCTTTAGAGAAACATCAAGCAATTGAAATGCACTTTTTGTTTTATATTTGTGTTTTATTACTAATATTATAATGTTTACCATATAATGGTTAAGATTGTGTGAGTTGAAGAATGTTTATTTCTATATTGTGATTTTGTTATGTAATGTATAAATGTATCTTGTTATAAACAATGTCATTTCAAAATAGTTATATTTAGATAAGGCTTAAAAAATAAAGCCATACATGAAAATATCAGTTCAATTGGACTATATAAGTTCAGGTTTCTTTTCTTTTTTTTGCTTTGAATATCATGTATCATTTTGATGCCACTTCAATGCAAGACTTTTATCTCTAGAGAAGTTTATTTCATAAAGTAGGGCTGGGGTTTGACTATTCCTGAAGACATTAAACCTGTCTGTACATGGCATAATATCTGTACGCACAAAACAAGCACAGTCTATGCTTGTCTGAGACTAATCAAAATATGAAAATTAGGAATTTTCTATCTTTAAGAAGATGCTTACTTCAAAATAGTTTTGAAAAGAAGTTAATGATTGAAGACATGGCTATGTTCATAGATTAAGACATCTCATTCTTAAGTATGTGGGTCATTCCTTGATATCAATAGTTTTTGGTTTTAAGAATTGATTTGAATGCAGACCTAGATGATTCATTACATATTTTCCTGTGGTTTTTACACATACCTTTCGTTATCTGAAGAAATGGTTATATTAATTATGGTCAGTTGAATTTGAATGCATTTCATAAAATAAAAATCAACAACATTCAATTATAAGTTCCAGACCATCACAAATATTGTAGAACAAAGTTTTTATTGAACAGATCATTTGAATGGGTGATAATGACCACAAAACATCTAGATCTGCATTTTAACCAGATATGTACACTGAACTATACTTATAAAGATTTATAACAAATGGTGTTAATTTTTATGAATTTCAGTGTCAATTATGATTTTCCAGTTTATTTCAAAAATAAATTCAGTTCTACATGAATATTTCCATGGAGCATACCTATTTTGATACTGAATAGATATTAAGCTTGGCTGATTTTTTTTTTTGTACATTTAAAGAATTTGACAAGAATATAATTTGATATAATTGTATAGTGAATGATTGAGTGCTTGTTCTCTGTATATCATTATTATTATAATTTGTGAATGGTGGAGAAAGTGAAATTATTTGTGAAATGATAAAGATATATAAATTTTAAAAATTTGAGTGAAGAGAAAAAAGGAGAAGAGATGAAGATATTCTCTTTTCTATCTTGTTTTTCTGCTCCAATATCTGTGTTGTGAGCTGTTAGATGAAATTAAACTATTTAAAATTATTTGTTATTTATATTAAAGATTTTCCAAAATAAAGTACATACACTGTCCGCAACAAAGTTAACGGCACATTGTGTGTCATGCTCCCATATATCAGACAATGAACACAAATTACAGCCTTTGTTTTTCATGTTTGGTGAATTTGAGACTAAAATCCCAGTTAATAACTACTTATCCTTCTTTAAGACCCTGCCAAATTCATAGTAATCCAGCTATTAACTTGTGGGTTCATTAGATCACATTTTGTCAAGGAATGTAACCACATTCAAACAGTTCAATTATGCAATAGTTTTGATGTAAAATAATAGAAAAAAAAAACATTAAGGGACCCAATATAGCTCAAACTAATATTTTCTATTGCTCTGTGTGTTGAATAATGCCAAATACCTGTGCCCAACTGATTCTTGTATGATCAGGTGTTAGGAGTCCTTTATCATGTTTATAACCTCTGGAAGCTTATAATGATAGTATTAAATTATTATCATGAAGTTCAAAAACTTGATTACTTCAATTTTTTTAATAACAAAACATAGAAGAGATTTCATTTTTATTCTGGATTATGTACCAAATTTTTTCTGTTTTAATGTTGGTGGTAGATTTTGTAATATTGCTAATGGTGTTCTTTCAACAACAACAAGCCAATCATCTTCTAAGCATTCTACATACATCAGAAACTGAAATATATCAAAGCATTCATTAACTATAATCTGTTTTCTTTTCCATTGATACATCTTCATAATAGGTATAACATGTTGTACATTTCTTTGCTCATTTAATGAATAACTTTTGCCAAAAATTACCCACTTTCTTATCTTAACAATGTCTATTTTATTTTGATCTAAATAGTCTCCAGGAATTTGCAATTAGTAGTAAAAGCTGGTTATATATTAGTCCAAAACAAGGCGTTGATTTCTCTAAGTACCACCAGCTAAAGGCCTATCAGAACTGCACTTAAAACAAACAGATCAATAAAATACATTTCATCGTTTCATATTGGTTTTGAAAAAAAAAAGAATTAATATGTGGAGAATTGCTCTAATTTAATGAAGTGTTATTATAGAAATCATTGTCTCAATAATTCTTTAGAACTATAACTTAATTAATAGAAGAGGTAAAAAAATGCTACTAACGTGATATTTTTTACACTGATAAAATGTTCTTTCCTTTTTCATTTTTTTATTCCATTTATCAAAGATTCTTTCAGACTTGTCAGGCATTGGCTGAAACATAAAAAAAAGACTGTTCTAAAATCACCAATATCAAAATAAATTAACATGGCAAGTTATCATTCACTTACATACTTCGACAATCAAATACAGTCTAAAACAATATTAAATCTTATATTGAAATATGATAGATGATAACTCAGAATTATGGTAAAAGTGACTAATTTAATCTATTGGAATTTTTAGTTATTTAATTACAATGAATTTACAAGAATATAAACAATATCTTACCTGTGATTTGTCTATTATACAAAATGACATACTATCTTGTAAAATTATATGATTATTATTACTAGTATTAAAACTAATTCTAGTTGTTTTATTCACTTTGCTTAACCATTGATTTGGTAATTTCTGACTGTTTTTACGGCTCCATGCAGTATATTCTTTCTTCTCTCCATCAAATTCTAACACCTGGTCAAATGTCAAATATATTATAAAATTAAATGTTCCTGTTATTTCATACGACAAGTTGTAATGACCCACAATTAAATAAGAAAACCAATATTTGTTGTTATCCTTATTACTCCTTATTATTATAATCTCATTAGTGAAAGATTCCAGAATCTTTGTTGTGGCAGCCATAGTGAATTCAATTAAAGACCAATCTACATCTACATTTAATCTTTCATTTTAGGTATTAATAATTACTGCTATAAGGATATTTAAAATGCATTTTAGTATTTCGCAAATCACTGAAAGAATACTTGTACATTTTACAATAATACTGAAAGGAATTTATGTGCCATGACATCTAAGAGATTTTCATACGTGTTATTATAAAGAATTGACACTAGAAATTTATTAGTAAAAGACATTGCCACGTTAACAGTTTGAATTTCCCATGTTTTGATGGCAGAAAATGGAATTTTTTCAGTGTAAACTTCACTTATTTGATACCTTTTGTATTTGATGGATTATTTCATTAAAATACTAGTTTAAATATCTCACCATGTTATTTGAATAAGCAACAAGTAAAGTCTGAGCAGGAGAATATCTAAAGCATCTTACAGGATAATCATAGCTTGGTAGAGTACACTCCAGCTAAAATAAATATAGATAATAATATAACAATTATTGATAAATCATCTTAGAATATGGAAATAGTTGCGATAAATTAAACTTATGGATTTTATTGCTACATAAGATATAGCAATAGTCAATAAGAGTATATATGACGTGTTAACATCTGGATACTATCCAGTGGATAGAGACAAGATATAAAACATCCTTAATCAAATGAAAAGAGTGGACAAGGGAAATGTAGACAGGACAGCATCATTAACTTAATATTTTTGGACACTTAATTCACTCAGCCACAGCTCTATTAGAATAAGAAAACCTATATTCACCTGGTATGTTTTGAGATTATAAACTAATATTTTATTTTCTCCAGATGTCACAGCTACATAATCATTATTAGAGCATACAGTTAATAATCTTATACCACTTTCTATTTCTACAATGTACAATTAATACTTTTATTTCTACAAAGACAGTTAATAATTTTATACCATTTTCCATTTTCTATAATATACAACTAATAAAGTTACACATTTTTATACAATATACAATTAATACTTTTATATCACTTTCTTTTTCTTCAATATGCAATTTATAATTTTAAACCACTTCTATTTTATCCAATATAAAATAATACTCATATTTCTAAAACGCACAATTTTATACAATTTTGTACTTTCTTTTTCTACAATATACAATTAATGATCTTATACTACTTTTTATTTCTGCAATATACAATTAATAATCCTATACTACTTTTGTTTCTACAATATACAATTTATAATCTTATACTTCTTTCTGTCTCTACAATACACACTTAATAATCTTAAACCACTTTATATAATAATAATAATAATTCATTTCTTTAGCACCTATAATCCAGCCAGTTATTTCTTAGAGATATTAAAATAAAAGAGAATTACAGTAGTCTATCTCGGAGTCAAAAGAGAATTCACTAGTAACCTAGTATACAATAAATCTCATACTACTTTCTGTTTATACAATATACAATTAATATACTACTTTCTGTTTATACAATATACAATTAATAATCTACAATTAATAAACTATTATATACTTTCTATTTGTACTACATACAATTAATTATCTTGCACAGTTTCATATTTATGCAATATACATTTATTTGTTTTCTATTTCTTTAGTAAACGGTTTACAACATAAAAAAATTGATACCAGTATAGTTTTTATGATTTTGATTTAAATACAGTAGGCATATGTATAGCATGAGGGGCCAGTTAGTTATTAAGTTAGGATTGTACAAAACTAACCTTATAAAAAAAACATCATAACAACTTGCTATCTCACCTATTGAGGCTGTGGTCAAAATAAAACAAAAACAGTTTGGACAGGTTTCATATCCCTATAATAGGGGAGAATAAGATTAAATTATTTTATACATTTAAAACAGATTTTTTATACAATACCTTCAAAAGTATGGGATAGTGTAGCCTGTTGCTCATCTATAGAAAATACTTGAATAAAACCAGAAGGTGTTGCCGTGACTACCAGTTTCCCATCTACTGTAAATTCTATATGATGTACAGGAACTCTAATATCTTCATTATTAGTAACTATTTTATTCAAACTCACTCTTGGTGTATATTCTTCTTCATTCTAAAATCATATAAAACTACTTATGAAGATCAGAATCAAATTGAAATCAAATTGAAATAAAATTTAAACATTATCACCTAACACAATCAATATGCACAAAATCTAATTTTCATAATGCATGGTTGTACATTTACAGGACATATAGAAAAAATTGTGTGAAAGACAAACAACTTGTATTTAACAGTATATACAACTAGACTTACCACTTGTAAATGATAAAATCGTACATGTGAATGATGTGAATAAGCCAAAGTTAAACCATCGTTACTGATATTACTACAGATAATATTATCTTCTCCACTTTTACATTTTAATTGTAATAATTTGATTGGATTACTTCTTAATGGTAATATTTCACTATCATTTTCTACAAAATATTATCGTTTATCTAATATTACCTTATTACCTATTATTTTGGATCATATACAAAGAAAAGAAACAAAAGAAAGAAACAACTATACTTTACAAGGATAACAACTTAGGTTCACCAGCAATACAATTTGCACATAGGGAGAAATATTGTTCTCATAATCAAATTTGTGAAAATGGTTAAAATATCATATTATGGGAAATCAACAAAATCTACCAAGAACTGCAGACTGGGGTGAGCACACACAGATTAACTTATGAAAATTGGTAAGACAACATACCAGGTGTGATCATATAAAGAATAATTAAAGAATTAATATAAATTAGAAGCACAATTAATATTTTTTTGATTTTAGGACACTGATAGCGTCAATTTACACATTTACAATCCATGGCTCCTGCAATTCCAATGAAGCATAGGTGGATGAAGTCACAAATCAATTTAAGAAATCATCAAATACTTTGTTTTAGTGGAATTACAGGACCCACAGACGTACGGTTGAAAATTGGACTGATGCAATATATGCTATGCTGTGTATCTCTGATACACATGAAATATTAAGAAAGCTTCTTTACTATCGCTTTAATTTCAAGGAACTATACCTGAAGTAAAATTTGTATGACCCAGTTTCCATACTTCTAAATAGTCTGCATACTGTAGTAATATCAATTTCTTCTCCTTGGATACATGAACTAAATCCTAGACAACATAAAATTGATGTTTTTGATTATTCAGATTTGTTAAACAATAAAAAAAACATTTTTCCTATGATATATGAAGGTTTGAGGCAGATTTAAAAAGTCTGAATAATTGCTGAAAATTAATTGGTATCAAGAAAAATGTTCTAATTGGGTAAAAATTCAGAAAAAATCCATCTTTACTGCAACAAATTTCATCAATGTTAAACTGAATACAATACCTTTGGTAAATAGTGAAATCTTCTTGATTGAATTTTACCATTTTTACGATTTGTTATACAAAGATTTGTAGCTATTCCTGTTAGTATATGATGATAAAAATACATAAAGATAATGAGTTTTTATATACTGATACATAATATGGACATACTCTAATTAGAAAGTAACTACCATTGCTGGCAATAGTAATAAGTGGATCTATTGTCAGGTTCTGGTAGACAACATATAGCTACTTCATATGAATGATAAATTAGACTAGCTGTAAATTAAATGAAAAGACAGCTTGCCAGGCGAACAACGCCCACTGGAAGCATTGATTTTGAATAAAAAATTGACAGTACTTTAACAAGTTTCTTCAAAATATGTAAAGAATTTGCCTTCTAGAGTGTTTACGAGCTAAAATTCTTTTCACGTTTTCAAAATTATAGGCAATAACTGATACTAATGTTTTTGTTTTATCTGATTTCCAATAGGGTTCTTCCTTTGGTGATAACAACAAACACTCATTCCAGGTTTTATAAAAATCCATCAAGCATTGTGCCCTCTAGAGTGTTTTTTATTACAGTAGTTAAAATTGAACACACTTTAAAGACCAAGGGCAATAATTCATACTAAATTTTCGGATTCACTGATTTTCAATAGGGTTTTTCTTTGGTGATTAGATATATATGCCCTCTACAGGGTTTTACGAGCAATAGTGGACAAACAGATGGATGGAACGGGACGGCAACATACACTCCACATTAAATGTCTTGCTAAGCATCACAGGCACCATAAACCATACTAGACTAAACCATAATACTATAGGATCAGAAAACTGAACATACCTGCTGAAATAACACCTATAGGACTAAAACATAGAGCTCTAACATCGTGTTTATGTATATTCTCTGTTGTTGATTGAACCCATTGTTGTGTACCATTTTTAGCAAATACTCGTTCAAAACCCACTAATAATGGATCTACTCCTGATGAAAATACACAATCATCAGCCTGAAAAATATTATAAACAGAATTAACAAATAATATAACAAGTAGACATTTTGAATAAATGATGAGTTTTCTATAACCAAAGATAAAGGGGAAACTCAGACCAGAAAATTTGGCAAACAACTATACAACTGTCAACATTCTCTTTAAAAGCACAACCTATAGCAACATAATGTTCATAGAAATAAGAATAGAAATATAACAAGTATTACAGTGACTAACTCATACTAAATTTGATAAGGATATATTAGTGATATATAAATTAAATTCCATCTATACCTACAGTTAAAGTTTTAAAATAAGCTCATGAATTTTGGAAATTGAAATGTGAAAATATGGTGGGAATTGTGATAATAACACAGTAGATCGTAAATAACGCTCTACAGTAAAAAACGGATCGTTCGAACACATCATCGAACACATCACATGAAAACAACAAAATGCATGCACATCATACACGAAGGACACAAATTGCATGCAGAAAGCATGCTGTTCAGGGGTATAAATGACCTTCGGCACAAAACCGTTCACATTTTCGCAGTACTTTCGTAAGTAAAGTTTTTTCGCCATGCCAAGATTGTCACCAGAGGAACGAGAACGGGCCTTGGGTATGTTGCAGGTCAGAGCTTCAAGAAGAAACATTGCACGACGATTTGGGTGTCATCATTCGACCATTCTGAGGCTTGCTAAAAGATACCAACAAACAGGAACCAGCAGGGACCGGCAACGCCCAGGTCAGGCACGTGATACCACCCCTCGTCAAGATCGAGACATTGTACGGCGCCATATTCGGGATCAAACCTTGCCCGCTGCCAGAACAGCCAACAATGTCCAGGGTCGACGTGGTTTGATCATCGCTTCCACCGTCTGATGCCGTCTCCGTGCGGCAGGGTTACGTTGGACCCCATTCCCTTGACTGACAGGCATCGCCGTGAACGCCGACACATTTCAACAAGACAATGCACGAGCCCACACTGCACGTGTTTCGATACAGTATCTGGCTAACAACAACATTCCTCTACTTCATTGGCCTGCATTGTCACCAGATTTGTCATCCATCGAACACTTGTGGGATTACATCGGCCAACCCTCGCAGTTCGTCGCAGACAACAACCTTGGGGAACTCGACAATGCCTTGCAGTAAGAGTGGAATGCAGTGCCTCAGGACTTTATTCAGAAGACTTATCCGTTCACCTATAGGACTAAACATAGAGCTCTAACATCGTGTTTATGTATATTCTCTGTTGTTGATTGAACCCATTGTTGTGTACCATTTTTAGCAAATACTCGTTCAAAACCCACTAATAATGGATCTACTCCTGATGAAAATACACAATCATCAGCCTGAAAAATATTATAAACAGAATTAACAAATAATATAACAAGTAGACATTTTGAATAAATGATGAGTTTTCTATAACCAAAGATAAAGGGAAACTCGACCAGAAAATTGGCAAACAACTATACAACTGTCAACATTCTCTTTAAAAGCACAACCTATAGCAACATAATGTTCATAGAAATAAGAATAGATATTATAAGTATTGCAGTGACTAACTCATACTAATTTAATAAGGATATATTAGTGATATATAAATTAAAATTCCATCTATACCTCATTGACAGTTAGAGTTAAAACATCAGCTCTATGACTTTTAAAACTCTGAAATAAAATGTTTAAATATGTAAAGAAATTATAGAAAATTTGATACAATTTACAGTCTTAAACTCATACAGACTCATTCCGTTCATTTAAACATTTAAATCATTTGATCAACCTTATAGATAGTATTCCTGTAATATTGAATTTTTACCTTAATTAATGTTCCCTGTCTACCATTCCAAAAACAAGTCTGTCCTCTTGAATCTCCACTTATTATAGTCATATTACTACAAATAATACAAAATAAAATAAAATATACTTTTCTAGAGAAATTGGAATTCCAAACTGCATGTAGTTTTATCATTATGCATACAATAAAGGGTATTGTGCCATTACTTTTTCCTCATTTCATGCAGTCAAGGAATCTAGTTTTCTCAAAAAATTCTTTCAACTTTTCTGAATTTAACTTGAGACTATAAATTATATTTTCTACTATTAAATATTCTTGTTAAAGTGAATCACACCTTAATGCAAAACTACAAGCAAGACACCAAATGAAATTTGCTATAAACATAATATAACCTTGTAACAGCTAGAGTCCATACTATAGTTTCTTGATTGCCAATTTGATGCCCTAATGTTAGACGTTGTATGGCTTGCCCTGATTTGACACTCCACAACCTGATGTTATCAATACCACCAGTAATTATAATACCTTCTTCAGTATGCCAGGCAATAGACAGTATACGACCTGAGATAAAATTGTATATATTTCAATATCTCATACAATAGATAATATTCAATCAAAAGTAGATTGCTTATATTTCAATATTCCATACAATTGATATTGTCAAGCCTGATAGTATGTAATCTGAATCAAAGTATTGTTATCCTATTCTGTTTCAATATTATGAATTTGTGCAATTAAGAATAATACGTGTTCATTAAAATGCATACGAAGTTTCATACAGACACTGTTCAATCTCAATGTGCAATATTTACCTTTCTGTTTACCAAATGACTGTAAATATCTTAACTGTAACATTTCAGTATCAAATAAAACTACACAACCATCTTCAGTTCCTGCCTGTTAACATAATTATATTACAAAATTCATAATATAGCATTACAGTTAAGAATATTTTGGAATTAAAATGAATAAGTAATTTCTTTTCCACACATATATTTAGATGCAATGATATTGTAGGATATGCGACATCATAATTTCCAAGTTAGAGGAATACAACTAATGAATGATTTTAGTTCAGTGTTAAGACAAGTCTAATGTATGTCAGTTATAGATATAAGTTACTAATTAACTTACTGCTAATCTGGTTCCAGTAGAATTCTTTGTTAAACACCAAATAGCTCCAGCATTTGATGGCTCTGAATGCTGGAAAAAGTAATATATAAATTGTTATGAAATAGAAACCAACATTTAATTGTTACTTTACATCACTGACAGGGGAGGCTGGGTTGAAAAAATATGAAGGTTTTAACTTGAATAATTGAACCTTCTAGTTATAGAGCAAGTGCCTTATCCGCCAAGCCACATGAAATTACTCTTAATGATACATTAATTCCGATTACTATAAATTATGTGTAAAATATTATAGATAACAACTTACTATGGGCTGTAAAGCAAGTAAATCATATTCTGTAACTTCACCATCTAATCCAGCTGTAAAGAGTCGTCTCCCTTCCCATACAATAGCTTCTACAGATTTATCACATCCTCCAGGTATTGTCTAACAAATATCAACATGGATTAAACTTATAGAATTATTACTATAATCTAAAAGCACACTAAATAAAACATCCATAGATATAAAATAGTAATTATATAATCAAATAACAATAGAGTGAACGAAATCTTTCAATTCAATAAACTTCTTTCTGATTACTTCTTACAGGTAATTAGTACCAACCATGATTAACCCTCTTATGCCTTTGCTGTTAATCCCCTCGCCCTATATATTCCCCTTACTCTGGTTTATTTGTATCATTGCTTGATAAAGACGGAAGTACCTTCGTCGAAACGTCGCAAGTTTTTTATTAAAGTAATTGTTATCCATATAAATGTGTTGAGTTAACAATTCAATAAACAAGGGTTGCCTAGCAAGATATGCCCAATTTAAATTTCAGGGGCAATTAACTACAAAACTGTTTGAAAAATATCGTCAATATCAAACCTGTCCCAAGATCTCATCAGTACAAATGTTCACACCAAATTTCATTCAAATCTGATGAAAACTGTAGTCTCTATCGTGTTCACAAGCTAATTGTCGACAACAGACAGACGGATTATGGTGGCAATAAACGACCACATTATATTGTGGTTGTATAAAAATACAAGTTATAAACCTATGTATACCTTTAGATGTAACCAATCAGAATCTGGTAACCATATTTCAATAGTTCCATCACTCCTACAATATATTTTATTTTTATAAATTCTTATTAACAATTCCAGGCAATACCCATGAAACCATACTTAAAACTGTCTTACAGATAAAACATATCAATATTAATACATACTACAATATAGATTCAAGATAATATTTTGGTTTTGGCTAATATATGATTAAATCTACCTTTCTGCAATATTCACATTTTCTGTAAACTTACAAAAAATCTTTAAACGGATAATAGACGCTAGAAGGAACATAAAAAATTAATTTCACTTAAATTTGGCCAATAACAGTATTTTCCAATCAGTGGACTTACCTGGTGTCTAACTATATATCAAAATCTCTCTATTATCGGATAAATCCACAAAATCAAGTAGTTAATTATAAAACACTTAATACTTCCATTAAGCAATTTTCAAATTGTAAATATAAAGGGAAGTAACTCTAACGTGTGGGTTTTCAAGCGTCCTTGACCCCTGCTGTAGAATTGCACAATGGTGTTTTAGCGTTGATTTCCCAGACGCTTTTATTCTCAAACTGAATGAATTCGTAGCTGGCTCACTTTTTTTTAAAATTCAGAATATATTTTTATTGTTGCTTTTTAAAATTTGGTAAATTAACCAATAATATTAAACCCGAATATTAGACGTAAAACAAGTGAATTCCAACAGCTACTATCTCTTTAAGAAAGGAAAATTGAAGATAATCAATACAAATTGACTATATATAATTTGGAAAAAAATACCTTGAAACAGCAAGCTGTTTAGTCGACTTTTCATATGCCAGACAATGTACAGTCTTAGGCTGATATTCAAAAAATCTCACATGGTGTACTCGAAATTCTCCCATATTCTTGCTAATCAGTGTGACCTACCGTACCTTAATTTTCTAAAAAGATAATGAGAATATTAGTGATCTCTAAACATACAGTCTATATAAATCATCAGACTCGTTTGTTTAAAAAAAAAGTACTAATTAGTCATTAATGACAAAAGCACAGGCACAGGTTTTTGAATAAAACAAAATGTTTGTAAATCAAGGTTCTGAACACATTGAGCTGTAGATTAGGCCTATCTGAAATCAGCAGAACAGAAAATCCCCTTCAGTTCTTGGGTGTAATTTTTTTACAATCTTGACTTAAAGTAGTTGAAGTTGAAGACTGAAGTAATTGACAATTGAACATGTTTTAATACATCATAATAAGTAGTTCTATATGATTATCTGTAGTTTATGGAAAATGTCAACCATGAATGAAATCTTTCTTACCACAGTAACATGTGTATAATATTTTTTTGTTGAAAATCTTGGATAAATCTGAAAATCAACTTAATAATGATGCATGTTTACCATCATGGGCGCAGACATGTTGAAGTCTCACACCTCCTATTTTTCTTAATTTTGATTAGATAAAAATATTTGTTTATTTATAGCAGCCAATAAAATTGCGTTGAATAATATGGCGGTAGTCTATTTTATTGTAATGTTGAGTGTCGATAATCATATGAAACATTGAAAAAATGGTCCAACTTTACGTTCAAATGTAGGTATAAATCTTCAAATATTATAATTTCTTAAGTGGCTAAGTATTATTTTTGCCATAGATAAAATTAGATCACCGGCGCATTACCAAATGAAATAAATTCATAAATATTATCTCCCCTTACGCATGGCAGCAGCTATTTACCACGCACTAGGAAATTAGATAATAAACTTGGGCTGGTACCTATCGGTGTTAAGTTGATAGGCCTACTAATGGTTGTAATCATCATAAATTTGCAACAAACATGCCCTCGAAAATAAATATCGTATATTTAAAAGTCAATGCCATGTATTGTTTTTGTACCATGTCTATATTGTAATCATAGGTGTTGGATAATTTTTTGTGTTAAATATTCGTTGAGGTTGTCTCACAAATCAAAATCCCAACAACGTAAGAACAGTTTCTATCTTGGGGAGTGTTTTGAACTTAAAACAGGGAGCCGTGGTGGCTCAGTGGGTTAGACGCTTGCTCACTAACCTGAAGGTCCCGGGTTCAATCCCGACAAAAGGACGAGATTAACCTTCGGATTTTTCAGCGCGGTTTCCCCTTGTCAGTGATGCAGGTCGGAGGAACTGACATGGAAAAAGCGTCTAGTCGTTCGGATGGGACAATAAACCGAGGCCCCGTGTGCTACAGGCTGTGCACGTTAAAGATCTCTCGACAGTTGGAAATCGAAAAAGAGCAGGCTTATGCCACTGTCCCGGCAAAATTTCCCTCATAGCACACTGCATTGCGTTGCCCGTCTTGGTTAGCCCATAAGGTGCAGAAAAGTAGGACGTAAAACTCCATTCATTTTATTTTCATTTTTTGAACTCCATACTCATAGGGCTAAGAATGCGTTACAACGTGTTTTATTACATTTTCTTCATCTTTATTGTAATGTCTTGTTACTGTTAGCTTACTTACTTACAACCCTAAACACTTGAGACTTTCATTAAATGTTAAAATTATTCAACATTTCATATTTCAGCCCTGGAGATACTACAAACTGCCCTCAATGGGCAATAATTGATCTACAAGGAGATCTAGAAACACGACACCCAGTACCATTAAGTGGTAAATTTATTGGCGATTTACATTTCACTAAAAGGGTAAATTTCAAAATATTATATAGATTGGCAATTTGGAAAATTAAACGCCACAATGTTGAATTTGTGCAAACAATTAATAATATAATGGATAAGTGGAAAAGCATACAAGTGACTTTTTGGTAGTTCAACCTAGAGTAGAAATACGTTTGACCACAGATTGATCAGATTTTCCCAGATACCACGTGCTTGAAGGTAATACAGTTGCTTTGAAATTTAATATAGCCATCAGTCCTCGCCAAGTCTATAGAACATTTAATTATTTCAGGATGCTCCTGTACTTATCATTGGTCACCATATTCTTTACGGAAAGATTGTTGAACTTGAAAAACCATTTGCTGTTCTGAGGAAACTGGTGTCGACAGATGACAGTAGTGATAACATGGAAACAGATAATGATAAAGACAGAAATCATTATGAAGTTGAAGCTTTAATCCAAAAGAAAATACTCTTTAAAACAAGACCTAAACCTATCATTGCTAATGTTCCCAAAAAGTTGTGATTTACCTAGACCAGAAATTTAACACTCATTGTATATATAGACACTAAAGCCTAATCATATTGTTTGTAAATAAGTTTAATATTTTCTGTAACATATACAATGAGAAAACTTTGATAGCAAATGTGATTTATATTATATTTTACAATAAATGTGGATTAAATCGATGCTTAAAGCTCTAGTTTGGCTAAAATTTATTGTTAAAATAAGTATGACGTTCAGTCCACCCTTGGTTCGCCATATTTGTTAAAGAAAAAAAAGAAGCTATATAAACCATGTGAGACTACCACCAGTATCTCTTACGGGCAAATGGTCATTCATCTCGAGAGAGAGCATCAGCTCGATCAAGTTAGGATCATTGAACGACGCTTATCTGCTACCCCGGTTTGGAAGGTTACCAAACCGACAGTCTAGACCCAGCTGATTTGTAACCAGACTTCGCACGAACAAAGTACTACAAAGTTCAAGACGACAAGTTACTGCCATTAAGTGTCGCTGCGGCCGAGTTGCCACAAGGTCACATGTCTTCATTCAATGCACTGAACTGAAACCGGCTCGTAAGCCACTGCCAAACCTGGAAACCCAATTATATACCAAATCAGTCTAGAACAGATAGGCTAAGTTTCTCAAAGTTTCTTGCCGATACACCCCCCCCCCCTTTGGATGAAAACTACAGTAATCAGACACAATATTTTGGTGAAAAATTATCAGATCATTATGAAAATCAATAGGGATCGTCTACATAATGACAATAACCTACAAATCAAAAGAATCCATGGTCAGACACCATAAATCGGAGAAAAATCTTTGGATCATCATGAAAATCGATAGGCATCATCTTCATAATGATATTTTTCCACAAAATAAAAATCAAAAGAATGTATAAAGAACTGTAGTCTGTAGTATGAGCACCCTATGGGCAATGGGGCGAAAATGCTATGTCAGACATAATATATATTTCGGTGAAAAATTATCGGATCATCACGAAAATCGATAGCGATCATCTTCATAATGACACCTACCTACAAAATTAAAGTCAAAAGAATTGTAGCCTGTAGAGTGAGCACAGACTAATGTGAAAAGACTGACGAAGCGACGGAACGCCGGGGCGATTGCAATATACGCCCCAAATAAATTTGTGGGCGTATAAAAATGGCCTTGTTATATGATCATTATTATTGGAAATTTTTCGACCATTAACCTATATTTAAAACCAAATCAAAAATATCAAAAATACGATATTTGGCTTAACAAAAAATGAAAATTATTGGCTAGTTGACTTAACTCAAATTCTTGCTTGTGAAATATCGACAATTACTTTTCATAATATTTTGTGACTCTAGACTTTACAACTGAAACCACATATTTAATAAACATACACTTTTATATTTTTCATTTGGCTAATATATAGTCATATAGCTAGTACTTTTGGCAGTCTAAACGTGGCTTATGAAATATGGACATAATACAAAGTGCTACTCCCTAATTGTATAAACTTAACAAAATCCAATCCAAATTTCATTTACATCGAATCGAAAGTTTATATATCCTTTAAAAATATATATCAAAGAAAAGAAATTGGATTAAACCAACCTTAAAACATAGAAAGCTATAACTGATTCGCTTTTCGATTGAGCCAAAACCTCAGCTTTGATATTTTGGTCCTCATGTCTTATTTGGCTGTACCAGGTTACATAATTATCGTCATATTAATTACAGTTTGTTTCATGGGTAAAAGATTATCTTACAGTATCTCAACATTTGAGATGAGACTAGTGTTAACGTGTTTGACACTATATGCACTTATCGAAATCTTGTTTGTTTTCAATCAGCAAAATTTCTGTCTATCTCATTACACCTAACTGGAGTTAGTGACTATTGTTCACTTCAACATGACTAATGGTAAACTTACTTGAAAGCTGTGAGATATGATTACAACTCAAGATTAATCACACACAGACATAATTATCTGGATGAGAAAACAGTTAGTCGCCGAGGTTTATACCTTCATTGTCGTATATAACAGACAGGAATATGAAGACCCAACAAATTTCTCAGTACTCCAACCCAGCATCGAACTACTTGAATTCCAATAAAATGCGGGGAATAAGTAAACGACATAGAACTCATTTTACCAATATACAAGTTGAAAAGTTAGAGGAGATATTTACTGCCAATCAGAATCCATATCGAGACTTAATCATTCACTTGTCATCATCTTTAAATCTTACACATAAAAATATCTTGGTAAGTCTGTTTTAATTTGAACATTTAAAAGAAATAATTTCTTGCTTGCCCATAAACCGAGTATAGGTCACAGAAATATATTTTATATTGCAAATACATTTGTGTACTTTAGAGGATAGAAACCTCTTATAAAATCTTTTTTACCAGATATCCGTATAGTAGTCCTTACAGATATCCTATAGTCATTTTGGATTTGTTTATAACAATATGTCGAAATTCGGCTGGTATGTGTTTTATGGGTCACAGAAAAAAGTTTTGAGTGTTTCGAAATTATTCCGTCAGTTTGTTTTCAAGGGTTTGTTGAGTAACTTTTCTTGACATAATTCAATTGCTCACTTATGAGAAATAGTACAGCTGATCTACAAAAGATCTTTAAGATCTATGAATGCTTTTATTTTTACAAATGATGACTTATCGGAAAGAGTAAGTGTTCGGCTCTTTTTCCACAAATGATGGCTCCTCATCCATCACAGTGGTCCAGCTGCACGTCCCTGGTAACAGTCTTAGCAGACAAGGAGGCATTGTAATATGCTTTTATGCTCTCCTATCTGGTAAGTATCTGCCCGTATGAAGAAATGCTGCAGGCTGTGCCTACAAATTGTAACGATTGTGACTCTGTCCAGCTCCAACTTCTCTCAACACAGCAATCTATCTTGTCATCGCGTTGTTTAGGGTGCATGACTCAATAAACCTTTTTAAACCCCAAAAACTTTTAAAATTCATTTTTTTTCCGTATTGAAAAATGGTTTACAAACTCGATAAAAACGATTATTATCCAAAACCCTGAAAAAAACGTTACAGTATGTGTATATTTTTGACATTTGGACATTACCCTTAGGTAAATTTCATTTGAGTTATTTATTTGTGGTGTTTTAAAATTCACTACAAGACATTTATAACAGAACTTCTCACATTGTGGCATTTTCATTTTAGATATGGTTTAAGAATCGTAGAGCTAAAGAAAAGCGACAAAATAAAATGACCAGATCTGACGAAGAGGGTACACAAGAGGTGGAAGAAAAAAATGCTACAGATGACAAATCCACCGTTTCTAAGGAAGCATTAGACTCTTTTATTCCAGAACCACCCACCATTGATCCGTCGGAGAAATCACCAAGCCAACTGTATGAACCACCAATGATAAGTTCATTCAAAGAAACGTTTTACCATCGGGACCAATTTCCCCAAAGTGATGCACTCCCTATGTCTGAACAATATAATAGTCATCTGTGTTACAATAGTCAACAATATCTATATCCACCATCTTATAACCCCCATTATAGATCACCTTATATTGATTATGGTTATCCACCTGATAGCGGAAGAACTGATTATTCTTATCACGATGCCCCTATTTACCCTTCACCATATTATCATCCAGCACCATATTCATTTCATCTCAGACCTGATATCAACAGAAATCTCGACCCCAAGGAAGATGCTTCTTATACCGATTCGATCGATTCCAGTTCAAATCCAATTAAATCAGTTACAAATCCGAGTGAGTCGGGTAAAAACGAAGCTGTTCCTCACCCGTCCCTTGATTCAATCCGAAATGATACCACTTATGGCGACAATGAACTCAGGGACTCCAGTATAACAGTAAGTCAGCTAGTTGACAGCACTGAAACTGCGACCCCAAGAGTGGATTTATCTGTTAATAGTCAGATATCGCTTTCCCATTATAAATTTAATTATCTATAACTATAAACTGGTAGAACTAAAAAACGCTCATTTAGCAAGCTGACCTGCCCATGATAAGATTAAGAAAACACCATAAAAATAATACTTCTCAATGTGCTATTGTTTGCTTGGATGTTTATATTCAGGTCATCAGAACACATAAGAATTCTTTTCCAGACAACTATGTCATTTTCGAATATTAGATAATGAGACAATTTAGATGTATAAAACCTAATTAGTCTTTAAGACACAATAATGACTATTATGACTTTAATGACTGTTATTTTTTATAGCCCCATACTAAATGTATATAATGAACCTTATTTATTGTATTTCTTTTCTTTTATTCGAAATAAATTAAATTTTATATTTTATCTTAATCAGTTTTCCATTTGATAATAAACAATTGGTTACACTCCAGTGTGGGTACGAATGTCCACTTCCTCTAACCATGTACTTCATTTTTTAAATCGATGCAGTTACTAAAAAATTGGCATGGAATAGCGTTATGTAAGGGATAGAGGCCAAAGACAAGTTCACTATGTTGAAGGGACGGTTGAGGGTCGTTAGGCCCGAACTATCCTTTCAATTTACATAGTGAACTTGTCTGAGGCCTCTTTTTTACTTAAAACACAACCAAACCGTTATGTGTGACATAAAAAAAGAAATCACAGAAAGTACAATCTCGTCAAGATTCGCCATGGCTATGATGGAGAGTGACCTGATATAATTAATTCAATGTGGATGTAGCTCTAAAACGGAAGAAAAGTCGAGATGGGCTGTAAATTTATATAATAAATGGTTAAGAAGCAGAAAAAACTTTCCATATAAGGTAAGTTCATATTCAGTCAAAAGATATATCTATTCATTTAAAATCTTAGTCATTTGACTATGTTAAATTCTGATGTTAATAAAGAATATGTTCTTGTTTTTCTTTCTTTGGATATTTTGCATTGACAACAGACTGATTATGTTTCAAAAATTAACAGGAGACTTCTTGCCTTAATAGGAGACTATATTTGCCAAATAGGGGACTTATGGGATAAATAATACATTAATGCTTGCAGAGAAGTACACTCTTTTGGATAGAGGACTACTAGAACAATGGCTCTCACTCATAGCTGTGTTTTAAGTCGGTTTATTGCAGCATGATGACATTTTTTTAGACTACCAGAATTTCAGAGTGTTTTAGTTATTTCTTTTTCTGAAACCCTATAGTCCCAGCCAATCATTTTAATTGGAAGCGAAATGTTGATTAAAAAGTATTCTGTTTATTTCGGCAGTTTCATAATGTGAAAAGCGTAAGATATACACCTTTGATCAATGGTTAGATATCATAGCTGTTACATAAACCCATTAGATAAGAATTCAGATTTTGTGCTCATTTCAGTAACCTGACGTGCATGATTTGGAATTTGACATATATTATAAGGGCGCGCTTTTTACATCTATGTAAATGATGTTTGCCAGATATTTCTGGTTTTAATTAGGCTATTTCAGATATAATTAGATTGCTACTTCATATTCTGCATTGTTCTAGGTCAAGTAGAACTTATATATTTTATGAAGTTTAAATTATCTTGATATAAATTTCCAATTATCTATAACTCTACAGATAATTAATTTTGCCCTTTCGTTTCTTGCATTTCTAACCAATTCTCATTTAATATCAGTAAGTGAAAACTGTTTGTTAATGTGTGATATGGATAACTAGAACGTGTAACAGAATAAAAGACTTCTTTATTTAATACCAACCCTAACTTCTTTCATGTTTACTGATGTCACTTATATTTTTAGTTAGTCACGTATTCTTTCATGTATCAAATTATCTCCAACGATTCCAAATCAAACCTGTTGATTTCAAATTCCTTAGTAAATATCTTTACAGATATTGGATGTTGAGTTTAGTCGATTGCCTACTGTCTTCGATAAAACTGCTGTAAATCACAAGGCCAGACAGTGGCACAACTATCTTAAGAGGCCCCCAGCCCCCACCCAGAAATACAAAATAAAAAAAATATACTAGAGCTATAATTCCTGAAGTTCATATAATGACCCAATACATAGATTTGTATAAATTATAACTCTATGACCCAATATCAGCATATCTATAGAGAGCAAAGGTCTAGGTTATTATACACTGAAAATTCCAAGATCGTTGAAGTTCAAGGTCACGAGATAGAGACTTTAAAATTTTCAAAAAATTCAAAAGTGTCTAAAAGGGATTTTAAATTCGAAATTCAAAATTCTTTTCCAAAAGCTTTTAGATAAAGTGATGAAGCTTTGAAATAGACCATAAGCATTCAAATCGAATAAAAAATGGCCAAGGAATTAAAAGTTTGCTAAAATGTGTGACTAAAAGATGATGGCTCACTTCCGGTCAGGATATTAAATTCTTGTAGGTTGAATGAAATGAATTATACTAGAATTATTTTCTCCTGCTAGTTAGCCACAGAGGCGTTGTCCTGAGGAGCTATAAATAGCTAAGCGATGTTAAGTTCATCATTAGCGCTACGTCACCGTCTCGCTGCACGTGTTTCTTTCAAAAAATTTTGATGTTATTATTTTGTTGAATGTTTATTTTGTAAAGGGTGATATAAAGTTAAATATAGAAAACTAAATCAAACGTAGCTCTGTACGTGCTTCATAGCAAACATGTGTTTTATTTCTGTGGGGGTAATTGTCTCTGACGAGGAGAACTTTTCTTCCATGTGGATTGTAATTATGCACAATAGACAAATGTCGACATTTTTAATTTACACCGGAAGTGGGCGCATGATTTTGACAAACTAGAAGTCCTCACGCAAAACCGGAAGAGATACATTATTCACGCGATACCATTTTTATGGACAGCTTTTCTATATTATGGGAATTTCGGATTGATCAGAAATTTAACAACAAAGTTAGAAATTTTTGAATTTTTTGGGGAAAATTTTGTTCAAATTACTTTGCAAATATAAATTTCAAATATTAAAAAATTTCAAATGCTCCAAATCCCTTTTATACAATTAACATATTTAAGAACATTTGAAGTAAACCGATCAAGAAATAAGCCATACAGACTTGATGCAAAATTCTTGCTCACTATGCCGTATCTCATTTCCAGTTTAGCAAATATTTGGTTTTAGATATTCACTTGGTGGTTCAGTCCCTCTTAAATTGTTTGGTAAGACTAGAAATACTATACTATTTTCTGTTTTTGTTGGAGGCCTTACGCAAAAAATATATAAATAAAAAAAAAATAAATATCGAAGCTGCTCGCCCTGAAGCTTGAAGTGATGCAAAAATGTTAATGACTTTTATTCACTTTGTTTTATATAATGTACATACTTTGGTTATTACAAACACTTACACCAAGAAACACATTAAGAAACTAGCTATCTATCGTGTCCACAATAAATTTAACGCGCTTTCAAGAATAAGGGCACAACGACTCACAGAAATATTTTCGATTGATCTGATTTTCAATAGGCTTCATCCTTGAGTTATTACAAACACTCACACCAAGTTTTATCCAAATCCGTCAACAAACCAGCTCTCTAAATCGTGTCAACAACAATTGTTGACAGACAAACGGACACAGACAGACGAACAGACAGATAGGCTTCACTAGGCAGTTACTAGGGATATAGATATATATGTGCATCTACCCATTTTTTAACAAATGGTAATGTTTTGCCTTCTATTCAGATTCTTTGAAAAGTTAACAACAATTTAACTGTAACTAACATTTCAGCTTTTTGGTTACATAAAAAATATGAATGCCAGACTGTTCTTTTGTTTTCCTTTCATGTGAATTTTCCATGGTATGCACATAATTCCGTTCCTTAGACTGTTCGCATATTTATTATTTTATCATCCACACTGTAGCCTAATAGGCCTTTTGGTACATCTGGGTTATTAAACTCAAGTATCATCTTGAACTTCAGATAGTGATAATAAAACTGCAGTATGAAAAACACAAATTTAAATATAAACAGTGGTTTATTTTAAGACATACACACACCAATTATAATGCACAGTAAATACTTGGACAAATCTCAAATTGTTTCTTGGAGTTTAAAAAAAATTGAGATTTTCTTAACTGATCATTCTTTTTCCAGATGTTCTTTTTTCTTCTAAAGGGCCATAGCGATTACTAGTTGCGTATGATTGTGAATAAGAATACCTGCCATAAGTTTTGAATTCTTGAACATCTTAGTTGTGATTTGCGTTCGATACGTAATTTCCTTATTGTCAACCATACGCAACTGATGTGTAGATACGTATTGACCTCAAGTTATACCGCACTTAAACCGGCATCTCCTGTAAACCGGCATATTTGAAAAGTCCCGGCCGAATCACTAGGTAATATATAGGAGATAAACCCCGGTAAACCGGCTTCCCCTCTAAAACCGCAATACGGCATCGAAATCAAGTCCCAAAGTAGTTAATCTATAGTTAATTGGTCTCTCTAAACCGGCATCTGAATTCGTATTAATCAGATTGACGGCATGAAAGATGAATACTGCACGTGCTAATGAATCGCTAATCCAATTAATTACTCTTTTATGTTTTACCACTACGGGTAAACCGGCAACCCATCGACACCGGCATTTATCACAGGTCCGACAGCCTGCCGGTTAGAGGGGTTTCATTGTGTGAGTTTTTCTGGTATGGAATTTTGACCAATGGTTTATACAATTACATATTCGATCAGACATGTATTGGTGAGGTTTCCATTACACTGAGAGTTACATAAGCTTGTGTATTTATAATTCACCAACAATATACATTTAAATTAAAGATACTAAAGGTGGGGCAGTTCGCTTGTTTGATTTCCCCATAAACGTCAATGGGAAACACTTAAATCTTCCGAAGAATTGGTATTTATTCTGGAAATGGTTCCGTTTTGATTGCCGTCTGCTTTGGAAGACGGAAGTACATCTGGATTAGAAACTACTGACATGGCACTTTCCTGACTTCCAACTAAATGACTCACAGATCTAGAAGTTCTAAAATCAGCGTTATTGAGTCTGGTTATAGTTAATTTAGGAGGACTAACACGAATTTGTAACTGATTATAACATTTATCTTGATTTTTTACATGTTGATGTTTCTGTTGATATAAGGCATACAATTTAGGCACAAATAAACACATTAAGTTGACTACCGAATTTAAAATTAAAGCTAAAGACAATATGATAACTTTATAATACGCTCTAGATGTTGTAAAGTATGTAGGAACAAATGATATCCATACCAATAAAGTTGTGTCCACACAAAATGCTATATAACGCGATTCGTTATAGTTATCAGGAAGTTTCCTGGTTTTGAAGGCGTAAAATGTACATATCATTACCAGGAAAAGGTTAAACGACAACGAGGATAAAAGACCAGCTAATGGCATATCACAATATAACTCAACAAACTTTTCACTTCTAACTGGCATACGTAGTTTGACTTCTGGTTGGGCCATACATGTTGATAAAATGATGATAAGAATCTGAAAGAATAAAGAACAATTAGAGTATTTTAATGATTTTAATGACATTCAATGATTGCCATCATAACGAATATAAATTACAAAACAGTACAAATAACCCAACCATATCCCAAATCTGCTCGTAAATTATTGAAGTTTAGTTTATCATAGCAATCTTCTTGTTAAACATTTATGCTTGTATAAAATTCTAAATGAAGCATATGTACAATTCGAGCTCGCAATTCCATTTAGATGGGTGCAAACATGAGGATGCCGAGTCTAGTTTTCGTAATAGTGAATTTTTTTTGTGGTGCCAGTGGTCTGACCATTACCGAAATTCACCGAAAAGGATGAGCATTCATGGTTTGCATACATTGGCAAGTCTAAAGAAGCATCAATATAGCATATTAATTATCTTTTCCAAGGAGAAATTACAAATAAAAGGTTAATGAAGCCAGACAGTATCAAGTCGGTTAATAATGGTGTGTTCGATCTTCCTACCCGGACTTCTAATTATAGAAACACTCTATCAATTCTAGATTTAACTAATACTCAGATTACAATAATACATCGTTTCAAACACTTCATATGCTGACCTTAAGTCTTCTCTTTGTTTCTGATTTCAATTATAGCCTAGACTTGGTGTATAAAATTGGGACATAATTATAGACTACCACACGAAGAGAAAATATACGGCTGTATTCAAAGTGGTATAAAATTCAATACCAATCCTGAATCGCAGCGCAACCAGATTTTAAGAATTTAAGGTAGCACTTTTCAGAAAAGCAAAAGATTTATTTTCACTTAAACGTTTTTTTAAAGATAGGTTTCCTTATTTTTATTTATTCAAAATATATTCGTTTACTGGACGGCTAATACCTTTATAAATCGAAACTCAATGTAGGGAAAATAGGCCTCCTAGTTTAGTTTGTATCACGAATCTCTAATTAACTCTTAAGAAGCTAATTGCGAAGGGAATTCAGACCAGTGAAAATGATTAAACGACTAATTTATATTTTTCTGTTATCCAGTCTGTACAGAGATTGACATTTATGATTGGCAAAAATTTATGATTATATTTCAAATTTAACGTAGGCCTATTATTTTGGGGAATCCCATTACCAATTAAAGGACGTAGAATCGTTGATGCTAACATCACAAATATCTATAAGGCCTTATTATATACTTAAATTATATGGAGTTTAACAGCTGGTATAGTCACTCCATAAGTCGTAGACAGTTTCTATTTTGAAACCAATAATAGGGTTAATGAGCTTTGGTCGTGTAAGTATTAGAACATCGAGTAGTGAAAACCGGAATTTGGTCCGCTATCTCAAGGTTAAATTGTATGAAATGAACATTTATAAGATATAAACTCCAACCTTTAGAAAAAGTTTTATCTGTGGTATTTACTGATATTGAATAAAAGATATATGTAATGTTTTGAGTTGCGTGTAAATAGGATAAAATGAATGAATCACAGCTTAATGGTTGACATTTGATATAACCTATCATTATTACTTTTATTACGAGAATATTCATATTTTCATTCATTCAAAAATGGTTTAAGGAGGGATTACCGACTTTCATAATTGTCATAGCACACCTACACTTTGTATTGTTAATATTTCTTATCTAATGACAAGCTTCATCAAACTAGAACACGATAAGTCGGGATGGTGATCTATATAGCTGAGTTGAATCTTTATTCTCTTATCAAGATCGGTCTGGCATTGACGTCATAATGATCATGAAATTGAATCGTGAGTAATGGGACAGTGATTGAATTTAAACTTCATCAATAGAGCGGTAAATTTGTTAGTGGATGCAGTCAGTGGTAACAGTATTATACCCAGACTCCCACCTAAAACATTCCCTGATATGTAGTTGTGACAGCCTGTTACTGATTGATCATGATGATCATCATGACATTTTTTTTGGCATAATAACCTCTATAAATATGGTAGAAGGTTACCATGTAAAGTATATAATAATTATGGCTTTAAGTTCAAGCTTCTTAAAACCCTTTTAGCGATCTAGTTACTGATATCCCATGGTTCTGCAAGTTATTAGCGATAATAAAGCTCTCAAATATGGCTGTAAACATTCAATTTATAATCATTAAAAGTAACAGAACAATTTCAGACACTAATTATTTTATTCTTGCACAAATAAAATTTGAATTTCGTGGCAAATGGATCAACAGACATTAATAACAGCATTTTTAAAAATAATTTTTGTACTGTATGAGACTATTTGAATTGCAAGAGAGCAGATCTGTTGCAACTAGTGGCAATTGGGATTTTTTTAGTGGTCAGTGCTCTCGGGTCGAGTTAATCACTTTACGCTAGATTCCACCAGTTGCTAAGATATGCTCGCTGTTATAACGTGAGTATGATCATATTTAATCATGATGCATTTCCTATTAGCTTTTAGGACGGTTATGAGAAATTTTGCAACTGGCAGAGCATTTGGCAGAATCGTCACTTAACGCTGTTTCTAGTAGTATTTTTCAATATATTGAAAATAATTAGTGGAATATGGAAGTAATGCTTTCTTCATGCCACTTCATTTGTTTGTCGTATTTTGACATTTATTTTATTTAACGAAATCCACATTTGTTTATAAAACATCAAAATGCATTCTCTAAATCAATAATTCGTCAAGTAAAATTTGTATAAGAATAATTCTAACCTTTTTTAATATTAAAACCTAATACAAATACACAAGTGTCTCTTAACATTTCTTCGGTAACAATTCTTCAGATAAAAATCCTGTATATCTGATACAGATTATAGATTATGTTAGTGACGTAATGCCAAACTTCTTATGAAAATGGATGGTCTTTTGGTAGATTGAAAGTTTGTTATGCATTTCCCTCAGACGCAAATTAAACAAACACGTATCGTTTCAAGCTTTTTTTTTAAAAATATTTTATCTACCAGGTTATGATAAGATAATTTAATGTCATTAAGAAAGTGGTGTTGTAACAATATTTTCGTTATTGGGATAACACTTTCTTGGTATAGCACAGATTCTCGTGCTGAAAATTAGCTGAGACCCGAACGGGTTTCGAACCAGCGATCTCAAAGTCAGGCGTCTAATCGCCTGCAATACATGTCAACCGCCTAGACCACTCGGCCAATGGACCATCCACAAAATGGAAGGTAGCGGGCCGGTAAACTTTACTGCGAACATGCATTACCCCTCTGATAATCGGTAACGACACAGCTCACAAGGCTGATTACGTGATATAATTTAATTTCATTTAGAAAGTGTTGTTAGATGGTGATGAGAACATAGTCTCATAAAAGCACTGGCCTAGGTCACAAAGTAAAGATTTATGATAAAGCAAGGTGCAAGATAAAGGTTAGGATAATTAGATGCGTTAATTATGGATGTCTCTGAAATATTATCTGAAGTAATATCATTTCTTTATCTGAAATAGCTGAAAATATAAGAATTAATTTTCTTCTGATATATCGATAATCAGCTAAAGAGAAAAGCCAAATATTTTTATGTACCTATAATAAATAAAGAAATAGTGGTGTTGCAACAATATTTTCGTTATTAGTTATGATGAGTTCATAGTCTCAGTTAGTCCTAAAGCGGATGAAGCTCATTAACACGTTATAGCCCCATCTAAATCATATAAAGTAATAGCCACTTAATTTAAAATGAATACAATAGGGCTATAATTGCCCTGAAAGGCCTAATATGTTGGCTTTTGTAGCATGATAACGAACATACTATTTTTTTGTTACTAGGCCTACTGTTCAAAAAACAAAACAGTTTTATTTATTTTTAATTGATATCTCCTTGATGGTTTGATGCCTTAGGGCCATATTCTCGAAGGATGATTTAGAATAATCAGTGATTTAATCAGAGTTTTTCTTTAGTCCATATTTTCAAACGCAAATTAACTTTAATCGGAGTCTAAATATGATCTAGGATTTCTGTAATCGGAGAAATAAACTGCATTCGAGAATATGGAAAAATTTCATATTCTGGAACGCCGACAAAATTAAAATTAATGATTATCCCAAATCAATGATTTATTTAAACATGGTAGTTTAAATTTTGGTATTCTCGAACGTTGACTAGATTTTAATCCTTGTCTAAACTATGCTAAAATTTAGTCACACCAGGGGGGTAGTTTAAAGTGTGATTAAACCAGATACTCAATAAAAAATATGTTATGAATTGAGTTAAATGGTATATTTCGACTAATAATTGTCCAATCATCACAAAAATCAATAGAACTCCTCTTTGATATGCCCCAAACACACAACCACAAAATATCCCCATGGTGAGTATAATCCAAACGTAGAGAGACAGACATGCTTTGACTCAATTAGACAATCCTACTTCATTTACCAGGAGAGAAATTTAGAAGACCTCAGTCAGACGAAGTATCAGACACTGTCTTTTAACAATGGTTTATTCTTTTCAAAAGAAACTGTAACAAAATATTATAGGTCAACTATAACCTTAAGTATAGACAAGGCAGGAATCTCTGTAATCTATCAAATATATAAACAAATGTATACAAGTGGTTGCCTAGTAAGATACGCCCACTTTAAAATATATCTTCTGTTTTAATGCAGGCAAGATCTCATCAACTTCAAGGATCGCACCAAATTTCATTCAAATCAGATGAAAACTGTGGTCTCTAACATGTTCACAAGTTTATTTCGACGCGTTTTGACTAAGTCAAGGGCAATAACTCAAAAAACGTTCACCAAAAAATCGTCAATATCAACCTTGTCCAAGATCTCATCAATATAAATGATCACTTTAAAATATATCTTCTGTTTTAATACAGGCAAGATCTCATCAACTTCAATGATCAAACCAAATTTCATTCAAATCCGATGAAAACTGTAGTCTCTATAGCGTTTACAAGACAACTGGGACTAAGTCAAGGGCAATAACTAAAAAAATTGCCAATATCGAACTTGTCCGTGATCTCATCAATATAAATGATCACAGCAAGTTTCATTCAAATCCGACAAAATCTGTAGTCTCTATTGCATTCACAAGCAATTGTGGACGGACGGACCGACGGACAGGGGTGACGACAATATACGACCACATTATAATATATTATATATCACATATTTTTTGCAATGGTTGGGTTTTAAAGCTAATTATAAACTTAATCAATGTAAATCGCCTTGGAAAATATGAACCTTTCCTTTTAAGAAATACTTTTGTCGGAGCAAGTTAAAAGTTTTTTTGAAATTTTTCCATAATTTTTATAAGAATTAGACTATCAGCCTCAAAATAGTCTTGGTAGTCTTAGAATGTCTTTGCTTTGATAAAAATATAAACTAGTAGCCGCCATTTTTTTTTCTTATAAATAATCTCTAAACCAAAGTGTTTTATTGCCTTCTTTCTCTAGAGAGAGGCCCATTGTTAAGAAAATTATTAAATCTAGGATTTTGTAATCACTGATTTGACTTTTTCGTACTTCTGAGTAGGGAGATTAATATCATATTTAATCTGTGATTTATCATTTTTTTTAATCAAGTATTAGCCAATCCGTGTTT